>JAWQUT010000221.1:463469-497174 GCA_033807755.1 Ellobium chinense
CCACCCCTTCCTCTTTCCAAAGTATTGCCAGGCTTAGCTTGGCTCACAGTCGTTTGTGTTTCCCCATTCCTTTGTATTGCTTGGAAAATCGTGAGTCATAAAACCGGGAAAGTAGTACACTAAACCCTGAAGATCGATATAGCGTTAGTTGGCGCTTGGTAGTAATTCCTGAACAACTCTCCCGAGGACGATCAATAACATAATACCTTGCTTCCTTGGCTCCCTTCTTCCCAACCTTTGCCCTCTTGTGCGTTAAAGGTACATTCTCCTTTAACGTCCATACCTGTGAAAGGCGTCCTGTAAGCCCTAGCAATCTGTTTCATGAAAATACATCGTCCCTGTTGATGCAATCGTAAGTCGTTTTGCGCAGATTAGGGCAGGCGCACGTCTTGGTATCAGTTTGTGCAATTTTTGTTATAGGCCACTGCAAGTATGGTCGTAAAGAAAATGTAAAAACTTAAACACGAATTAGATCTATTTGTGCCAATAAGAAGATTGGATAAGATCCCCCTGTCTAGAATGCTCGCAGTAGCCCTTCTTATTGATAGAGTTCCCCTGATACAAAAATCCCATGAAAACTAAGCCAGATTTAAAAAGAAAAAAAACCGCAAAGAGCAGCAGTAGACCTGGTAAAAATCAAGCTCGTCAGTTGATAGCACTAGTTTCTGTCATCGGCGTTCTGTTTGGCTATAATGATATCCAACATTTCTCGTACATAAATCTTTGCAGTCACATAGAATGAGGTTTTTGTCGTCTGGTAAAAACTGAGATATTATCAGGTTCTATAGGTGATTGTGGCTATCCGATGCCGGTTGTTGTGTTGTTGTTTTTTTTGGTTGTTGTTTTTTTTTTCAGAAATCGAGAACAAAATCATTTCTGGACAAAAAAAATTTTATGGGTGAATAATTAGCACTTGCGAAGCAGTGAATTTCATTTTTTTTAAAAATTGAGGTAGATTAGATTACAGTGCAAAAGTGTCCCACAGCCACGATTTTTTTCATTTCGTTTACATTGCTCGCATGTGAGCCCCTGTCACTCCAAACACTGTAGATCGGCCCAGAAGAATTCTGGGTCAAAACTTTTTTCACCTAATATGTACATAAAGCGTTCATTTCATATCAGAAACCTGATGTATTTATAAAGTGGTTTAAACCTCACGAACGTGAAGTTTTCTTAGAACGTTTTAATGCTGAGAAGTTAACTAGCAAGGCAAGAAACACCACTGGCTTTCTCACTTTTATTTCTGTTGTCAGTAATGTTTCAAAGTATTGAAAAGATTCAAAGCAAGAATATTTTTAATGGCGTTATTTTTCGAACCGCATTAAGAATTTAACTCTATAAACAGCCGGAAAAAAAAATGTCAAAGTCTAGAATGCGACCCTATATATGGACCACGATACTGCATTCGTTTCATTTGTCTGCCCGAGAGAGAACCGGATGTAAAGTTCAGCGTACTGTTGTGCGTTTATTAATCAAACGCTTCTTGGGTTTCCTTGTACGTGTACAGAATTTTTTTTGTACTGTTGAACTGAAAGGAGGACATAGCCTCAACGTCATTTCGTAATTGCTGCAGTGTGCAGGCCGGCTATTAAGTCTGTACCGGTCGCTGTGCGAGAAAACGTCACATGCGCCGTGTAGACTTTTATGGTGCCTGTTGTGGCCTCTTGTCGTATCGCTGTAGTATGGGTATATTATTAAAACGGGAAACCGGTTGCGAGATTCACGTCGGTAAACATCCTCTGATGCATCAGATGGGTTTAATCGATCCAAATGAGATTATATAATATCAAGGGGGAAAAACCCAAGAAGTTTAAGATGCTTCATAAATGCGAATGCTCTAGATTTGGAAAAAAAGGGTAGGGAGCGAAGAGACAGCAGGGAGGAACTTTTTTTTTTTTTTGGGAAGAGATTTAAAACCTTTGCATACTTTATTTGGATAAAGACGGTAATGTTGCCACAAGATGGAAAAGGTTTAGTTAATAATACGGGGGCTGGCCAAACGGGATTCATATTAAATTTTATCTACACGGCATTTACGTCACTATCATTCAGCGACACAGCATCTCTGAGCGATGACTCACCTCGTTACGTGTCGCTAGCTTTTGAGGCGTGCCCCTGTACCTTTATCTCTCGCGCTGGCCCCGTTCATTCGTGTATCGAGCAAGGCAACAGAAGGCTCGGGCGACCCGGCCCATCCCAAACTAGACAGTTTAGCAATAACTTACCCATAAATGGGGAGTTTGTCACTGTAGATCAATATTGCAATATTATTCATTTCTGAAGGAGCGCGCGGTGAAGCGAGGTGAGCGCCAATGTGCGTGGCGTAGTTTGATATTCTGGGGGAATACATTACACATTATCGCATGAGCCAGGCCAACCAGAGCCTCTTCGGCGTCTTTTCAGGTCAGATTTTTCAAGATAAAATAACCACATCCGTTTTCTGTAGCTGTGTAGATATCACGTTTCAAAAACCTTTTTCATATTCTTTTAAGATATTTATTTAGGCGTTTTGTACTTTTTAGGAAAATGTATTTCTTCATGTGAATTTGTGGGAGTTTGGGGGTACTGTATATGTGCAATCCCTAGGAAATTTCATTGCTTCATACGCTCAGAACAGTGAAGTAGTTTCGGTGAGTTTTTAGCGACTTCGGCACGATTTTTCAGAACGGTCAAAATAAAATTCCATACCGTTTGTAGCATTTGTAGCAGTCAAACCGGAGATAAAGCTTCTGAAAAAAAAATTACATCTCCATGAAATTTCGTGGACATTCGAATATCCATTTTCTTCCTTACTTTTGAACAATTTCATCTATCTGAGAAATGTATCCAAAAACATGTGAAAGTAGACTACTCCATTTTGAAGAGACATCGATAATCGTGTTGCTGAAAGAGCAGCGTATATCATCCTGAATTCTGTATATACATATCCCCATTCTCCTATGTTGTGACTTGCTGAAATTTTATGGGTTGTTAAGAGATGTAGTTGTACATTCAATCGATATTTATTTAATTTTGATGCACAGTGGGTAAGTACCAATAGAATTAGAGCATGAATAGACGGGCATTGAACGTCTAAAAAGGACCAAGTGCCCGGCAGCTTCAAATAGCGTGTGGCATGTACGGCAATTAATACCCCTCTTCAAAACTTTGATTTCGATAGGGAGTTTTCGTCTTTGAATTCTGAAACCTCGCGTATACCCCTCCAAGTCTAGGATTAAATGTCGAGAGATCAATTTATAACTTCCCAAAAGTGGCACGAATTCCTAAGTATCCTGGTAGGTTTGAAGTGTTTAGAGGCTCACCGGTTGACGTATGGGGACGTGCTGGCTGATATCACTCTATGTCCAGATACGGCGGAGATCACGGGCTAGTCGGCCTTTACTATAGGATGTCGCCATTCGTTGTTGACGTAGAGCCTAGTGAGGACAGACATTTCAGTACGACGTGTACGCCCTCTCTTGTATCTGCCGAATCATCCAGCCTAGCTGGATTTGACTTCTTGTGCGGTAGACGTAAGATGTTCTACAGCTAATACGAGGGAGCCAGTGTGTCGCCCGTTGGAATATGGTAATGAAAGTTGAATGCAAAATGCAGCTGCGTCTTTCGGTCATTACCCTTAAATCTAGGTATGAATTTTAATTTACCAGTTGGTAGATATGTTTACCTTTACCTAAATTGAAGTTTGGAATACATTTACCTGACTCGTCTTATCCATGATAATGATTCGTAGATATTATCTATGTATGCGAAAGCGTTAGGGGGCAAATCCGGTCAAGTCACCGCAAACCAAGTCACCATCAGCTCGCACCGGACAGTATGATAGATAAATCCCCTTTCGTTCTTTCGAAGCAAACCTTAGATTACCGTATAAACCTGACGGGGAGACAGGGACTCTTGTCACACCAATGAGGTAACAGAAATG
Source organism: Ellobium chinense (assembly GCA_033807755.1). Taxonomy (NCBI): domain Eukaryota; kingdom Metazoa; phylum Mollusca; class Gastropoda; order Ellobiida; family Ellobiidae; genus Ellobium; species Ellobium chinense. The sequence continues at coordinate 467,392 of JAWQUT010000221.1, forward strand.
TCTGTAGTTGCTCAGTTTGAATTCCGTACGTGACAGTGTCGCGACTGGGAAGAGTAACATTACATTACATAGCTTTGGCCAGCCGTTCCCACATTTTGGTTAGTGTACCCTATGGGATAGGCTAGTACATGTTACGAACGGACACTGTACATGACATGACCGTGCCGCCACTTAGCCCCGAGAGCTTATATGACAAAGGATGGACATCTCGTCGTCCATTGGCTTAGGGTACATGCAAGTCGCGGACTTTGAGAACCCCTGATGCTGGCCAGCAACTTAGGTCATTTCTTAGATCTCACAGTGAGAGTTGAACATCGCTAAAGAATGTGGTGAATTTCAAGCTTTATTTGGACTGGTTCTTTAACAGCGAATTTCGAGAGGTGACAGTAGCGTTGACACCGACCATCAGTGGATTAGATACGACAGAAATATTTAGGGCTCAAAATGATTCTCAAGGAAAAGATTTTTTAAAAAGTCGGTGATCCTTAAAACGTTTTGTGTGATTATTTTCCACATTTCTATTTTTTTTTTAAACAAGACACTCAACTTGTCGTTTGCATGAAGTCAGTTACTGATTGTGTTTTTCTAACAGTACTTGTCATAATCAATGAAATTAATGATATATACCTTCAAGTCTTTCCTTGAACAGCGGCTAGGTTGTTTATCCCCTAAGTGCGAAAAGTCTGAAGGTAAGCAGGTCGCTAGAGAGGGAGGCAAACGCTCGGCGCAAACGACGTCGAGATTCAATAAATTTCAGTTTTGTTTTTCCGTTGCCATGTGTCGTTGGGCTCCAACACGCTGGAACCACACTGTGCGTTGACCTTTTCCCGAACGCTTGCTAAGCAGGGAACACCCACGAGTGCACACTGACAATTATCTGCGTCCCAGCGGTGACAGCAATAACTAAAACAACCTAAACTTCATTAAGAATAACATCCACCCGCAACCCATCGCAACGCCGTACACAACTGTTAATCGCGCGATTGATGGGTCCTTAATTTTAACATATCTTTTTTTTTCCCCCCGCAGTGATTTTTTTTACTTCTTTTTATTTGCTTTGATTTTGTCATCAGAATCGCGTGCGAATCATCAAAGGACGCGGTTAAAATAACAAATGTGCTTATCAGACATCAGATCTAGTGAGCTGAGAATCATAACTACGTCAGGGCCACAACAGTGAGTTGTTCACGAAATTTTCTCAAAGTTCTCCTTGCTCAAACTCATCTGGCTCAGAAGTGCAACCTTCTCCACATTTACAGAGCTCACGATATTATAGAAGTCATTGCTTGAAGTAGAGTTGTTGTTTTTTTTCAAGAGTAACTTCATATTTTACTTTTTCACATGGTTAACAAAAGTTTCTCACGACCCACGAGCGTCCCGACCCCAATCGGTGACACAGTTTCTGTTTTATGCAAAACACGACATCGGTCGCTAGGCAACGCACGGGCCCATCACCAAAAACAGTAAACAAAAGGATGAATATAAAAGAGAACTAGTTAGGGAGTTGGATGAGAACTGTTCAGCGTGGAAGTAAACGAGAAAAGAGAGAGAGAACGACTTGTTCTATTTATGGAAATGGAGTAGGAAGTTATAAGCTTGCGAAACCGCCGAGTTGTCACATAGGTGAATAGCCGTCCTCGCTTGTGTCGTGGTAAAGACGTAAGTTGAACGTGTGTTGGAGTGTCTCACTTGGAGGTATTGAATACAAACGTTTAAAGTGATTAGATGTTAAAGTATGACTGTGAGGATACGCTTGTCCATAGTGACCATAGGGCGATTAAATGAAATGTGTCCTAATCACTGTTTTTTCCAGGAAACTTTGAGGATTTCTCCATCCGATGTCATACTTTCATTTTCAGTGATTTGCAGCTGCGCTGAGCTGCTACTACAAGATCGATTCTACCATTTTACAGTCTGCTTCTTCATAAATTCTCTCCATTCCGTTGACAGAGACATAACATTTCAAATCTAACGCATTGAATTGTTGACACTCTAATCCAGATTTGGAAAGAATCCCACAATTGGTCTCCGCGTTGCTGTGCCAGGCTTGAGCCATTTATTGGCCGCTTTTTTTCGGTCTTTTGTTTTGCGCCTGGTTGTTATTCGAGAAGTCACGTGTATTTGTGAGTTAATTAAGAACGCCGTGCCTCGATCGATCAACTATTACATGACTGTCTTCCAGTGAATGCGGAGAGTCCTGTGGCAAAACTTTGGTGACCAACAAGGGGGCGTGTGTGAAAGTCGCTGTAGTGGGTATATTATGGTCATAAGCTTTGTGTGCCCAAGGGAACCATACACTTGTCATTTGTTTGTTCACTCTCGAATGACTCCCACCCTGATATAGTTAAAGGGGAGTGGTATTGACTATTCGGCTATAGAATTGCCTTGCGACGACAGTCCGCATGGCTCCATACCATTAATGAAATTCCATGTAGGGACCTTCGAACCATTTGCTTAGCCTTAGGTCATGGACTCCATAGGAGGTTATTGTCTTTGTTGGTCAGTTGTCCGAAACACTTCCTGACCTCGCTGTGTTAGCCACTTTCTTCCTTGTTGGGACTCGGGACATGACCATAGATAAAAGACTCTTGTCAATGCCTCAATGCCATTTTCAAACTGGGACTTATGTATCATAGACACAGAAGTCGTTTCTGCTGTAAGTGCCACAGATGGTTGCTGTGCTAGCCACTTTCTTCTTGTTGGGACTCAAGACATGATCATCGTCACACAAGACTTATTTTTGCCAGTGCCTCAGATGCTTATTTCTGTGACCCTTGGTCCTTCTTTGTTTCTATGAGTCAGGACCAAACACTGCCACACTAGTTTAGACCAAAGTTCTTAATCCGTCGTATAATTATCAGTGTTCTGCAGCAGGCTGCTCTTAATTCCTTCATCTCGTCTTTCTTCCCTTACCAGTCTAATGCCGCGACGTAACTCTCTTCTGAGTAGAGCACGCTTTGTGGAGACGTGTTACGGGCCGCCGGGCTCAAGCATTTCCTGTAGTAATTTGCATCGCCTTAAGTGTGATATTTGCTCTGCGGGGAATGACGTCTCGTTGATCACCTGTGGACAAGGCTCGTAATTCTTTGTACGAACCCTTGTACTTGGTCTTCACGTCTTATCCCATTAGTCGTCCACTACTTTTCCTCCCCTAGGGTCAACTGAAAGCCACCTGCTGTGTTCGGATCTATCTACCAGCCGTTGGACGCGTTTTGTCCTTTGCCAGCCTTTGCCTGTACTTGTAGATTAATGTTGACCACGAATCTTTCCACATTCGTACTTCTGTGCTACTTACCTTTTGCTTGTTACTGACTGAGACGCTTTTTTTTTAATGGAGACTGATAAGTTGTTCAGCAAGAAAAGCCTCTGCAGAAAGTTAAAAGTCGTTGGCCAGTTGCTGTAAGGGGCCTTACGAACACAGTCGAGGAGAATGACCACTATTAGACTTGATGGCTTAATCATAGGTAGGTTAGCCGGTGCAAATTTCGTGTCGGGATGTTTCTCAGACGTGTTGCAACATGACTTGGGCATGCTTTGCCAACCATGCGGTCCCGCTCTGCAAGTTTTGTGGGTTTTCACGTAGATGATCTTTTTAAGACAGCACACCGATTTTGAGCATGGCCAATAGTTCTGTCGTACAGTCTACTGCGCTGCGTTTATCTCGTCTTTGCCGTTTCAATATGATGGGTTGTAATATACTGACTCTGCTTTATTTTTTCACAAACTTTTGTTGACACATAGAGACATTGCACTGACATTCCAGAGAGCAAGAAAAACGCTTCGACAAAGTGACATACCCAGCAACCCAGTGGGTTTCTAGAGACAGGCACCCACAAAACAGACCACTTTTAGTGCATTAGTGGCATGCTGATTGCGCGAAGATTACGTAATCGAGCTCAAACCATTTAAGGTTTTCGATTATGGCGTTTCTCCCGTTTTCCACGGATTTCTGACCTACTACAAGGTTACCTAGCGAAGTCTTCTATACTTGAGGATTTTGTAGACAATCCTGGTTGTAAGTTTGTTTTGCAAGAGTAGGAACATGTACACGAGTAGTCAACTTCGTAATAACTAAGCATGTATAATTCCATTTCTTGGACGGGTAGTATGTGGATATGAAATAATGACAAGAGATAACGAACTGGTATTAATATGAATTCATGTCGACCTGCGATTGCTTCAGAGGAATTTCACTTCCTGAGATAAGAAATAGTTTTCGAGTGAACGCTTGGGGGTCAAAGTCACTGGTTCCTGTTTAAAGTTAGCGCTTCGTTTGTTTGAAAACTAGAATGTCCTCCCAGCAACCGGTTGTTTACACCGTGTATCTTTCGGGGACGCGGCTTTCATATTTCACCGTACAAGCAGTTTAACCAGGGTTGGCTCCAAAGCAAGCAAGGAAGCGAGGGGGGAGTGAAGGCAGCGCAGGGTGTCATTACATTGGTGCAAGGCTTTCAAATTTTCCGGTAAGACCACACTAGGATTTGATTTATATGATAGACCGTCGTGTCGTTCGTCCTCGTCTTAACCCACATTCAGAGGGAACGTCTTGCAAGGATCTGGGCCATTTTTTAAAATTATTTGGTCTTATCACGACCTCTGGAGATACGATGACAGGCCTGGACCGCGCTGACAGGGATTTCTAGTGTAAATATAACACCCGCTTGGATTGTGAATTTGTGATCCAGCTCTTCTGTAGCGCCTGTTTGGCCCTTCTTGGTAAGCTTAGTAAAGATAGCGATAGTGCCGATTGGTACCGCTTGGCATGAAAAACCCTTTTGAAAAAAATCTTTATTAGATTGTTTAAAGAGGATCCTCGACTATCCTTACTCTCGTCTCCACGTGGTCATAAGTCTCTTCTAAACACCTGACACCGTAGTTTCATTCACTGGAGAACATTATGTCTTAAGTAGTCTAGATTTTTTTTTTTTTTTGGGGAATAGTGTCTGCAGAAAATGTACATGTACGCTGTACGCTGTATTTACAAATCTTTACAGCCAGCGTTTTGAAATGTGTAGATCCAGATTTGACTGAAAATAAAAATCGGCCTTCTCTAACGACAGCACCGATTCCATGACTTGTCTAAGACTAAATAAACGGTTTCATCACCATTGCGGTGCTGTCCTTAGAGATAGCCTAAAAATCGACTGTCGTGCTCTTGTATGTAACGTCATTTCCGATCTCCAAGATATAAAAAAAAATGTGAGCGTACATGCCAGTTTTGTACAGCCATTTCAATCGTCAGTTTGGGGTCTGTGACGATCTCTTGTTTTAACCAAGGGCGTTTGAATCATGATTATATCGGATATTTTTGACTGCTTTTTGTTGATTGTAGCGATACTGTTGACACAGTAGGGGTTTTAATGAAATGTTTCGGCCAATGAACTCATTCTGAAATCTGAAACCGCTTATTATATTGTTTGCCATCCATATGTTTCCGTAACCCTAGAACTCTGAAGGGAGAAACGATCAGATGTTGCAGTAATCGATAGGATATGTTAATTATGGCGGGGAGGTCAACGGTTCAGCTCATTCTTTTTGCCATGATCATGCCTTCTGTGTAGGCGGCTTCGACAGTTTTGTATGACTTAACATCGTTACAAGGGGTTTTGTGCATATTCATGTAAAGGGCTTGCCGCTTGTCCATCGAGAATACTGTACATACTACTGTATCATTGATCAGCTTGAGTGACAACTTCGGTGTCATCGCGGTGCAATAGGCGTGCTATTTTTACTTGCCCATCCGTCCGCAGTCAGCGTGCCTGCGCTTGCTGTTGTATTGGCGAGGAGTTGTCACTTGGGCGCGAACGGCCCGCTAGCAAATGTTCACTCAAATCGTCGTCAACGGCCATGCGTGTGCATCTACCTATTTGACAGGCAAAATTTGTGGAGGAGCTGGACTTAATTCGTGCATTGCGGGGTGATCAGGATTTTATTTTTTTTGGCAACGATTAGAATTGTGTTCATCCTTCTAGAAAAAATGTGCTCGTGTTATTTGTAAACGTACGGTAATATAATCCAGATATCTCAGGAAGGGTTTTGAAGAAGTGTTATGTAATCGACGTAGAGGACAATCATCCTTATAGTTGTGACTTTGCGATTCTCAGTGTTTCCTCATCGATCTCTTAGTCTTAGTAAAGTATCCTCTCATCCGGTTGCGAGTTATGCGACCTTCACAGATAGGGTCATGGCTCCAGTGGTCATTCACATCTTAACAGCAAGGGGGGAAAGGCTGCCTGGTCGATCCACTCTAACTAATGTCTATGGTGAACTTTATGGGGCTGCATGGTTGACCGCGCACGTCAACCTAGGGTTCATTCCTCTATTTTCTCTCCCCCTTAAACGTACGTTGGATTGCAGGCTAGCCAAGCCAAGCTGAATACATGCATATATTTGTCAGTCTGAACAGCGCAGGACTGTCATCTAGATGGACCGTATATCCAGAATCCCCCTCGTCTATCTCCATATTTAATGAGACGTGGGGTCGTGTACCCTTCCCAACAAACAATACAGCCGCATGTTCTGGCCTATTCGTGTTCCCAATGTTTTGAATTTTCTAACAGTATCTTCTTCAGGCCCGGTGCATTTAAACAACACCAGTCGGGACGTAGGTCCCTTGAGACGCGTACCTTTTGTATAGCCAAGAAGTCATGCATTCATTGTCCATGTTAATTACGCTAGATAGTCGGGCTTGTCTATATAGAAAACCTGTGAACCTGTAAGCCAGTGGTAAGAGCAAGCCGTAGACATGCGCGGAATGTTTGATCTTTGTGTTCTTGGACTGTACATCTAAATTTGTGACGTTGTACCCACAGACATGTTAAGATCTGGTATCGAAATTCATGATGCCTCGAAACTTTCATTGACTTTCGAATCGCAGTGTTGTCATGTAAAGTTCTACATATTCCAATGTAATTTCTAATAGCAAAAACGAAAACAGTATATTATCTTGAGACTGGACATTTTAATGCGTACCATGCTCTTTCATTACTGTAGCGTCCTCTTCCTGTATTGTGTCCTGTTCTGTATAAAGGTGTGTACCTTCGTACCAAATAAATGGGTTTGTTGTCCTGGGCCATTATCCCTCTTCGTCACCACGCCAGTCGCGCCCACGTCCATCTTGTTCTCGTGGTGATGCAGCACGAAGATCTGGAGAACATTCACCCCTATTTTTTTTTCCCCCACAACGTCAGCTACCCTCGCCACACAAGAATGCGTCACAGCGACACGGTCCGAAGCCTCGATCTGTCTCCAAGCGGAAAACACGTGAGAAATAGTCAGATGCCCTTGGTGGGGCGTTGAGCAGTAAACAGAGGAACGTTAGTGTTAAGTGTTGAAATTAAGCACGCACCAGGAACCTCATTTATTTCGTCCCCTTGTCTACATTAGAGGTGAACGGTCGATACCTGGGTTTTGTGAGCGATTATGTGATGAACTGTACAGGAGCCTTCTAGGGGCAGCAGTCTCTACATTAAGTTTGTATATGATGAAGTCAAGAACTCAACACTATTTCGTTCTACACTAGAAGCCGACTTTTGATACTAAAAAAATCTCTGGAAAAGTGTTTCTTTTTCAGTATTAAATGGCAGTCGTGGACGACTGCGTTTTGTAAGTGATGCGAGAGGTTTTTGGTTTTTTTTTAATTTTCAGAAGCTTTGTTTACTTTGTCTGGCATCTATTAAGTTTTGTGGGCGGCATTTTGTTTCGTTCCCTGTTTATTGAACGCTTTAGAGGCGCATTTTCATATGGTTGTAGGGATGGTTGTCCTGAAAACTGTTTTCAGCGTGAAATCCTTTCTTTGTCTGTATGTGATACATCGTCTTCAACTTCTCCACTTATGCGGAATTCTGTTCTTCGTCGTCAAGCCATGTATTAAGAGCAAGTTCTTTTATCCATACTTCGTCCTTAAAAGTTGGATCTCTTCAAGGATTAATATCTCTCTCAACTGAAGCTACGTTCAAAACCATTCGTTTGATATCAGCGTGTTCCCATTTGAACAGTTACAATCGACAGCCTTCTCTTTGATCGCAGACTGATGACATGGGATTCAAAGAGACACAGATCGTGTCTTCAAAATATAGTTATTACACAAAATAATTTTAAGTGGTCTGTTTAAAACTAGAAATAAAATCTTAGCAGCATCGACTCGCAGTCGTAATAGTAGTCTTTTGATCACGCTCTTTTGTTTTAATATAAAATGTTATCTTTCTGGTAGAGTTTATATATAGTACAAACCAGGCTTCACACACAAAGACTAGGCTACGCAGCATAATTGCATGACATAAATACACAGCAGTAACCTAGATGACGATCCAAGACCGACCTGAAATTGGCACCAACTTACAACATTATGACATGAAAACCTGGCAACCGATGGGGATCTAAAAATAGATCGCTTACTGTTAAGTATGGCCAGCTGGGACCGTTTCCCAACGCAGAGGTAATGATGGTCTTTTTGTTTCATGGGCAGAGAACAGTATTTATTGACGTGCTGTTTTATGAGGCGAAGGTAGTATTTTTAGACTGCATGCGAGAGCGGTTTATGGCTTAACGCGAATCAGACGCTAGTAGGAGTAACTCGTACTGTTGTGGTGACATAACTGTAGCCAGTACTTGATCAGTGTTTATCTCGATCGACAATACCGACACACGGCACGCAGACATGTTATGCAAAATACGTTCGCAGAGCAGTGTGTTGTTTATCACTGAAGCCTGCTACTGAAGGTGCGACGTAGTGTGACATACGACATCCGGTTCTGGTAAATCAACTAAAAAGACAATGCTAACTGTTACCCGGTTCAACGACCTCGTTGTGTCGTTAAAAAAAAAATGTAATGTACTTAGTTTCCTTAACTACAGTGTCGTAAAAACCAGGCCAAAATAAGTGTTTCCAACTAGACGCAAGACTGACCTATGTAATGATTATGCCACAAACAGTATGAGCCATGGACGCAGCTGGCGTCGACAAATCTAATCTGGGTAGTACCACGTTATCTTGAGAAGTGATAATGAAGTCGTGCTGACATTGAAGGTCACCAATCCTGGAAGGTCACCAGCCATCGTAGATAATAGTTCAATCGCCTTTCAGAGAGGATGTATGAACATAGTAGATGTCCTTCGCACGTTTTTATCAAAGGTCTTGCTTGGAGTATCGTGTTTCGTAAATTGAGCAATGGTTAGAATGTCGTCATCTATCGAAATCCGAAATCACCTAGGCTAAAGGACGGGCATTGCTACAACTACCACCATTACGATCATTTCCACCACACGTGCTTTGTCATTGCGTGATAAAACCAGTCAAGGAAACAGTCATGACACAGTGAAATACCGTATATCTTGCCACCAAATGAAGGGCATCCGTCTGCTAATGTAGTGGAAGTTACGTGAATATAATTTACATCTTTCATCATGTGAACATTTAAAGAAACTATGAAGGACGTAAATGCTGTCAGAATTCACTACATATGTGGATGTGTACCAGATGGATGGTAGTATTAAATATGTAAAATAAAGCAGATCAGTATGTCATTTCCTTCTCAAATTTCCAAGTTCTACTATACTGCCATGCAGTAACGATAAGAAAGAGTCCGGCAAGGATATCAAAGATTTCGAGTAACGCTTTCCATTTTTAAGTAGAGCGTATTTTTTATACAGAAAAACATTATTTTCTTTATGTTCCGTTCAGTTTAAACTGTTCGTTATACTCAGGATATATCTCGGACATAGGCTTGACCGATGGACAAAAAGATGCTTCAGCTAAAGATGATATTGATATCAGGTGTAATGACATAATTTCAGCTTGCGGTCTTAGCGAGAATGTTACCCAAAACATTCAGACAGCACTTTCAAAGGCTTGTGACTTTTTTTTTTTTGCATATTTTTTTTTCTCGTTGTGTAGCGTTGTTTGAGTAAACAACCACATTCCTTGCCCAAAACAACTGTGGCTAAAAGTTATTTGATCTATGGATAGAATTACACAGATCAATTGCTTTTCCAGCCATCTTGTTCTGTGTAACGGATTTGCTGTGGCAATGGTTGTCTACTGAAATAACGACCAGTAGTATTCACTGTTTGCGCTTACTGTCGCTGTGGTAACAAGTCTTTGAAAGGGTCACAATTTTATTCGTTTAGTCACTTTATTTTTTTTTCCAGACATTCGATATCATATTTGGCACCATAGGAGCCACATAAACACATCCACACAACACACCAGAAGGGTACTCTTCCTTCGTACTGCACTGCTTTGCTTGCCTCTGTTCCTGCCACGCTATTCGTGTCTTTGTTTTGGTTTTTTTTCCCATGCGTCTGCACATCAGGGGTAGAGGACCAGAGAGAAGGCAAACTATTTTTGTAAGGGCTTTGTAGAGAGTGAACTAACCTTTCTAGTGTAGGACCTATTTCCTTATGTGTGCCTTCACTGTTCATACTTCACTGAGTGTGGCCATTACTCTGACATTTTGTTCTCCTAGCTAGATGCTGCAAGTACTTTCGATCAAAAAAAAAAAAAATTGCCTGTTGCACCCTATGTTGTTTTATTTTGCTCACCATAGTCAAAAGAGTGGTTTTACGGGCGTGAACTCAGTTTCTCGTTGTGTAGATTTTCGCAATTAACTTTTTTTTTTTCGTTTAACTCAGTGGATTGTTTTTTCGCTTTCCTTATTCACCTTCGTAACTCCTTCATGTTTTTTTGCTGTGCTGCATTATTCTGTGAGACTGCAAATTTTGTCTTTTGCTCAAACTCAAACCATTGGCTGGGGGCAGTGACCCAATTCTTGACTTTCGAAATGTGGACTTTCGGTTCAGTCCTTGTTCCTTTTGGGGCCAAGATTTGTGCATAAGGACCACGTTTTCTTTCGAAATGACGATGGATGGTATAGGCATGGTATTTGGTTACTTCCTCATTCGTGGATGGGAGTCTAGTTTCGTACTTGAGTTTTTTCTCAAAGTTCTTTTAGTGGAACAGTTCGAGATAAAGGGTTTTTATCTTGCTCTATTCTAAGGAGAAGAGGAGGAGAAAATCGTTTTGAGAGAAAAGGATTTGGAAATGGATTTGATTTCATAAACAGAGGAGAGAGAGAGACAGGACTATTCATCGTCGTTGTCGTTGAGGGTTGCGCGTGTGAAGGTCGTCTTACCTAGCAGCATTGGATGTTGAGCATCGCGATTCTCTAATACTGTCAGGTAAAGATGTCCTTCGCTCGCGCCCGCCGTCCGCCACTTGACCTCAAAACCAGGTCACACTTCCGGAGGTCAGAGGTCAGATGTCAATCAGCCATATTTGTAGATTTTGTGTGTATTTATGTGCTCAGTCAGATTTAATGCATACCTACATGTTTGTGAGTGTCTGTTTGCTGTGAACGTAATGTAACTATTAGTTAATAAAGTTATACATGTTGGTAAACCTGAAAATACCTTCTCTCTAAAAATATATTCTTTGAAGTAAAGCTAATTATTTTGTTGACTATAATAAATCATCTACTTTTTTTTCCTTTTTGGTCTTGGTTATAAATTATTTTAAGAGCCACTAATTTTATCGTAATGTTTAAATGTCAATCGGAAGTTCGAAAGAGTTAAGTTTAAAGATTGGATTTGTATTGTATCTAAGTGTGATTTGTGCAGAGTTTTGATTCTTCCCAGGTTGATCTTACGTCACGTTCTCCAGTGTGCCTTGCTGTGATTGCTAATTCCCAGAATTTTTCGAATCCCCTACGGTATGACCAGGAAAGTAGCACCATAGAAAATAGATAATTCACTATTTAAAATGACCAGTTTATATTAGTTAGCATGCCAGGATCAGTTGGTTGCGAATGATTTTTTCGGGTAATATGCAAGTTTTTAAGCCAGATATGTCAATTTTAATTGGATTATTAAAAGCTATCTTAGGGTTAAAATTTAAATGACTAGGTTATGAGCAGTACTGGTTATTAGCAAGGTTAATATGATCTGTTCATGATGGTTAGCGACATTTTAAATGAGCCTTGAGCGATTGACAAAATGAGATAGCCGTAGTATATCTACTGTATACAGAGAAATCTGGCAGGGCGCAAAGCAAAAGACAGGTTACTGGGAGTAAAAGAACTTGAAAGGGGGGGGGNGGGGGGGGGGGAGAATCCCAAAATAAATTTATTAGCATATATTCATGTGCTATTGTTTACTTATACAGAAATGTTATGCTCGAGTTTAGGGCTCTAAAATGCTCTTCCCCCTCCTATTAGGGCTCTAATAGCTGGTATTTCCCTGAAAGATGTTTCTAGATTTTACGATGACAGTATTGATGAGACATGGAGCTTCGATCACAACAAATATAAATCATGAAAGCCAAGAACCCTTAAAGTTATAGGAAGTCTTTCCCCTCCCCTCCCCTCCCCTCCCCCATCCTCTCCATGTAGTAAACCTAAAATATTTAATATATCTAACATACCCAGTCCTACTAAGCCAATAACTATCTTAAATCTTCTCAAACAGCAGTGCCATTTTTTTTTCTTTTTTGACCCATGGAAGTATTTAAAATATTTGTTCAAGTTGGCCCTAGAGTCCTCTTACACAGTTTCTAAATGGATTTAGTTGAAGCGATAAACTAAAGTCACATGATAAGACTTTTTCAAGAGGTAAAGGCAAACATTTTGGGTAATTTAAGTTCAATAAAACTCTTATCGTAATCTAATAATGTTGGTCGTTCGTCCTGGGTATCTCTTTAGGTGAGAGAGGGTTGTTTTCCCTTTTCAAATACACACAAAGCTCCGGGGAAGAAAAAGGATTATAAATGATATTTTGAGGGATCCAAGTCTTATCTGTGGAATTGGATAGCTGGCATAGTCTTTGAAACATTTTTGGACATGCAACATTTCACGAAACACCTATCCCGTTTCAACCCAATTTATTGCCACAAAAATGAAAATATAAAACTTGGAAACGAGGAAGTTTACTGTATGTACCGATGACGTTATAAAATCTGCTCAGGAGCCTAGCAAGTTATCATTGTCTTCATTGGATTTACATGAAGGCAATGGAACAAAATTCGATTTAGGGGGAAAATGGCGTCATGAACTTATCAGTAATAGGAGCCTCTACAGCTTTGCCACTGACTCCTCCAAATTTGGCGACAGTTTGTCACTAAATGGATATTTGAAGAATTTCAAAGCAACCAAATGTGATGTCTGGAGCCTTGTCATTACCACTTGCCTGTCCCCATATTCGAGCGACCATTTGGCATGAGAGCTGTGCATTGTCATCACTCTTGTGCGTAAAGATCTTCAGACGTGCGTGCCAGAACATAATTTTGCGACTCGCTATGCCTGAATTAAGCACTTGGACATTAGGGCTCTAATAGCTGGTATCTCTCTGAAAGCTGTTTCTAGATTTTACGATGACAGTATTGATGACACAATGCACGCCTGTGTCTTTGTCATCAGGGTTAGTGCTGGAAAGTTGGTTAGGACGGGGAGCCGTGACATTTTAGGCGACACTTACACGCGATCTTTATTGCGCTGAATATAACTGCATGCACGCAGTGAATGACTGGCTGGTACAATATCTTTCTGTTCCAAGTGTTTGCCCCGACAATAAATTGTACGTTCCTTGTTTAATACGAGTCGCAATACGTGTTGGGCTGCTTCCGACAAGTCACGCAAATCTAAGACGAAGAATATTTTGCTTTCCGCATAAGGGAGGATATATTTGCTCAAGATATAGTCAAAGACGTGATGTCAAAAGAAAGCAGAGAGCCATTGTTGTTTCTATCTGACCCGCTTATAATATACGTACTGAATAAAGCGAATGGCGCCTCATAGATGTTATGACAAAAGCTCCAAATACTAAAATGAAAAAAAAAAACCGGTGAGATTCAGCAAGACAGCTGCGTTGTTTTTTTTTTAGGAGTTCTTCATATAATTTCCAAAATATATATTATTTAGCGCAGGCTATTCATACGAGGTAGGTCTCAGAATTTTTTTGCCCAGCTTTGATACTCATTACTCTAGTTAACTTTATCAGATAGAAGTGGGAACTGATGAACGTTAAAGACTTATATTCCTTTGGGACAGAAGGGTACGTTATAGCGTCAGTAAACCAGATAAGAATCTTTTTTTAAACAAAGACGATCTATTAAAGTTTCAGGGGCTCCCTTTTGTGACACTGTGTGGAGGTATATATTTTATGATTTGTAGTGTGATGCCTCTTTTATTATTGATGCTAAATGCTAGTTCCAATGAGTTTAAAACCGGGCGGGGTAGAGAAAAGTAAAGGTTTTGATCAGATTTGAATGTTCTATTAATTATGTTGCCAGAAACAGAGCAAAATTATTCAGTTTATCGATGCTGTGCCTGTGGCAAATTTCCACTATTAACACTCTTGTGGGGATTAATAACACTCAGGTTAATCGGTCTTTTTGAAAGATTTAGGTCACCAGGTCATGCACTCCATTAGAATTAGGTCAATTAATCTATAGCCAGGTACCCATTGACAATGCAAACCTCGTTCAAAGGGAGAAATTGATCTGTATTCTTTGTATTCGTGGGGATGTGTTTAGAAATCTTGATGAATTCACAAAAGGTAGTGTTTGATTTAGAAAGACAAGGCAAGTTTTCAGTAAAGCTACCATAGGGACCGGATATTCTAAGACATTTCGTGCTTCTGATTGACGTTGGCTTAAAAACAGGTTATTTTTTTTTCTTTTTGGTATTCATGATTTGATTTTGAATTGTAGATTGACAGAGATTTACCTACACCGCAGCTAATCATTTTTTTTTTTGTTAATACTGGGTCTTTTGGGTTCTCCTGACTCCCTGTAGAATTTTCTAAGTTTTCGAACCTTTTTGATACTGCGAATATATTTATAGGGCATCACGGTAACATATGGTAAAAATGGCTCAGAGATAATTTATGGGTTTCCAGTCACATGAAGCAAGCAGTGGTTAGGCTTAAAACTATGTATTGACATGAGAGAGCACCTTCGTCCCAGCGTAATGAGTTATGTAAGTCGCACCAATTTCTCTTGCGGAGTCTCAGTGCACTGCCGACAGACAATTTGGGCCCCACAGAAACGCTGAAGTCTGGGCATTGTTTGCCAATGCAGTGACATATTATACAGAATTAGGCAAAATTTTTTAATCGAAATGAAAATACTGAAAGTATGGGCAAGTTAATAAATGAACATTTTAAATTTATAGGGAGTGGAGATGGTCTGCAATTTAAGGATACATAACGAAAAACGGGTGAAGAGAAAAACACGAAATTAGCTGGGAACAGTTGAACATCCTGTGCCGTTTGATAATGGATTTTTGAAATTTCCTTAAGCAGGAAATTGCAAATGTCATATAAGCGAAAAATAAGCTTTCTGACAGTGGTGAAATTGATTTTCATCACACTGCCAGTGACATTCCTGTAAACAATTTGCGTTTAACTGTAACTATGGGAACTCAACTATTGGCAATTACGTAAGACGTATGCTTATTACTAAGAAAAAATTGTTGTGGACGACTGGATCTGGCATACGCCTTGTTATTTGTTCCCTCCCGTGCATAAAATTTAAAAAAAATGTTTATTGTAGCCAATAAAGTTATGAATATCAGCACAACTACCAAGAGAGTGAAATAGTCGTTCTGAAGAAGGCGTACAGCTGGTCATGACAAGAACAATGTTAATACTAGTGTTGGCAGTAGCAACGACGACACAGCAACAACAGCAAAACAAAAGGGTCTTATCTGAAAGAGATAGGTGTATTCGCGATGAAAGAATATTAAATTATATTTCACAACCGATAAATAAAACGGTATGTCCTGGAGTCAGGTAGATTGAGGCTTAAGTCGCTTTTTTCTTTTTTTTTTGTAAATATTATGAAAGTTCCTGTTGTCACATAAATTAAAGCTTATTCTGTGTACTTGCATCGCGTGAAAACATTCCTGAGCTTACATTATTGAGGTCCGGCATATGGTTGTTTGATGTGGTACGGAGTCTTGCCCCTGCAATGCTAAAATTCTGGGCAAATCAATCGAAAAAAAAAATGTCACTATTTTAAGTTAAATATACAATTATTCCTTACAGAAAGTCGAAATATATCCACAAATTCTTCTCATTCACCCAAAAATTCATTATTCTCTCGCAGAGAAATTATTTTCAGTTATCGCAACAAATTCCTATCTGAAGGCCTGAAGTATGGGTTTGTAAGTCTTTACTTACTGGTTTCGAGGCATGTTAGGACTACTGTTGGCAACAGCAATGACGTATGGGACTCCATGATTTAGGTTGTTGTTCTTTGATATAAGATTATAACTTCCACAATATCAGGAACTCCAAATGCTCAGACTAAAAAAGTTGTGTGTTAGATGTAGGTTATAGTGGCAAAGTCATGCAATACCATAGATAATTTATCAGTTATGTGCTCTTTCCTGGTCATAATCCTCAGTTATCTCCCACCCTTCCTTATAGCCCGAGACAAAAAGTCCTTCCATTCATTGAATGACCACAAACACGTGATTCCTACTAACGCCTCACTACAGCCTTGATTTATTGGCGTAGTAGTTCTGATGAAAAGACTATTCCCTACCATCAGAGCAGTAGAAATAAAACATGGGATTTTTTTTTCTGGTATTTTGCCTTCTTTGTCCTTTGAATGGAACATGCTGGAGGACCAGTAATGGAATAGTATTGTTCCCTACGCTACCCGGTGCCTATCACCGGAGCCTTCCATGACAAACCCTCGTTTTGTGAAAGCTTAATGGATCAGGCTGCCTTGTTTATGATCTCCCCTCGTATGTTTCCCCCTTATTACTTGCTTGATCGGATTCCGGAGCTGTCGTGCTTGTCAGATGATTTCTGTGTCCTTCTCAATGGGCGAAGCTCTATTATGGAGACAAGACTCCAGTGTTTATATCCCTGTTTGTGGTTGGGTTGTTGTTTTTTTTTTTCTATATCTGCGTGTCGTTGTGTCTGTTTGTGTGTATCTGTCGAACATAATGTTCTTAACAGGTTTCGTGTCGAAACCCTGTAGGGAAGATTTTTTTTTTTTGGAGGAANGGGGGGGGGGGTTATAGGCAGGGATTTCGACCTTCAGACCTTTGTTCCAGAATGTGGTGGTATGCATGATAGGCTAGAATGGGTTGCAGAGTGAAAATCCCACAGGCAAGATGATTTGCCAGATAAACATGGCTGTAGGCAAGCACCCATGCGTTTCATGGGCACAGATTTGTCTTGACAAGTCTTTCAAGCAGGAAGTTGTAGACAGCAGTTCTTGGAGCGGATAGGTCAGTTGGCACATGGGCCTTTCTTTTCCATTGACACAGATAAGAAATCTGGTTACTCCCTCAAATCAAACATGACGATTTATTCCCAACCGTTTCTAAGTTTGGAGACATGGCAGCAAAGAGTGCATGTTTAGCGGGGGAGGGGGTTTAGGAATGTCGCGCCAAGTCGAGATAAGGGTGTGTTCCAACATACTTATCCAGATGGTAAACTTTCCACAAAGTCTTGTTATGGCATGATCCTTGAATTTGTCTACAAAGATACATATAGGGACGTTAGGCTGGAAGTGGAAGAAAGGGTTTCTTGGCGGTTTTTTTTTTTTTTTTTTTTGGGGGNTTTTTTTTTGGGGGGGGGGCTTATTGGAGATAAATATTGCCTTCCTGGTGTTATTCTAAGAATAAAATGTATTTTTTAGGGTTAAGTGATCTGAAAACGACATTGCCGTCACAGCCAATAAATGTTTGTGTTTCTTGTCCCGGTCTTTGTTCTCTGTCTAAAATGTATTGTTTGTATTATGTGCTATACTTTACGATACTGGTCATTTAAACCTGGGAAGAATCTTGAAAACTTTTTTTTTAAAATAATTAAATATGTTTTCTTTGTTCAGATTGAATTCAGTTTGTTCTGCCCATGTTCTTGTTTGAAATCGTGTTTTGTTCTGTTACTGGTAAGTTTGGCACTCAGGAAGGTTTGTTTGATCTTGTCTTGTTAACTGAAAACACGTGGATTTTGAATCTTCGTGTTCGAATTCTCTTTCATGTTTTATTTCTTCTTGAATTTCATAGAACATTGTCTTGTTGGTCATGTTGGCACAGGTCTGTCTTTTTTTTTTTTCATTAATTTGATGAATTACTTAAGAAATAGGGATTGATCAGCTATTTCCTTCGAATTGTCCAATTTGAGTGTAGGATTTGAGGTGATCACTTGTTTTTGTATTTTTGATTCTGTTTGAGAAGTTGCTGAGGGTGATTTTCATTTCAGTTCGTTTATGTGCTTTGTCCTTGTTCTTCATGATGATAATGGAGGTTGTTCTTCTACTATAACTCAACGGGACAAATCTTGTGTAATTTTATGTATTTTGTTTGTATGGTTGTTTCATACGTTTGCATTTGTCAGTGTTTTAATTGTATGGTTAACTGCGTGTTTCTTCAGACAGTCACCACAATCACACCACACATAACTGTAGTATGACATGCAAAATTGCCATCTTCCTCACTGTACGGTCGAGAGGGGTCGTTTTGACTTGACCTCTCCGATCGCCCCAGATCGGATCGATGGTTTGCTCGCTGCAGAAATTGATTTGAAGTTCACAGACTTTCATTGAAAAGGCTACTCATATAAACACAACATTGTTGGGTTTTTTTTATTGCTTGTTTGTTGATTGTAATCTTGGTCGTTGTTGGCCCAGCTGGGTTTATGGATTTCGACTAAGTTTCTAGGTTTGTTGCTGGTTTGTTGTATATTGTTGAAAGGTCTTCGTTGTTTTGCTCTTCGATTCGACTTGTAGTTTTTATTTTTTTGTGACTTGTGGTTTACTTGTTCTGGTTAATACTTTGTTTTATTTAAGCCCCCTGAGATATTGCCAGGTTAAAATGACCATCGCTTCAGTGCAGTTTTGACAAACCTTTCACGCGTCGTGAAAGGCGAGTCGGCTGCAAAGTAATACTGGCGATTTAGAATCAAGAACATTAATTTGTTGGTCACTGTGGATTGAAAAGCCAATGGTTTGAGTGGTTATGTGTATAAGATGTATCCTTGCTTGTAGTAGCTATATACTGTGAAAATATACAAAGCTTTTATCCTACTTTCCTATGCACCTTTTTGTTTCTCGTTTTTCAGATCGGCTACAGATGTTTGCAGTCTGTGTTCTATCCGAAGTAATCGCTTGCTATTCGACACTGTTTTCTTCACTGCACATCTACATAAATATTATATTTATTTCTCTCCTTAATCTGCTTATTTGTATTGAATTTCTGATTAACCTAATATCCCTGGGTTTTCTTACAGTTTCTCCTTCAGCGGCATATTGTATCGATCGCTACCAGCATCCATTCCCAAGACGTTTTGTAAAATGTTTTGTAAAACATTAATCGATTTCTTATTTTTGTTTAACCCATAAGAGGTTTCTGATGCTCTTACCTGGGGATATTGTCAGTCTGTCAGAAATGCCCAATCATAAAATATGGAGTATACGTTCATGAGTTTCTGTCATTTTTTTTTTTTTTGGGTGAGCCAAACAACCTCCCCATCCCCCACCCTCCCCCCTCCCAATAAAAAAATGGGTCCTTTCTCCGTGTCAATAAGTGATGGATCCAGATGCTAAGTGGTGTAACATGACATGGTGGATTTTCACCAATCAGAAAACCATCGCTCTTGTGATTGTAAAAATCTCAAAAAAAAAAAAACGGCTGACATTCAGTCGTGTTGCTTTCAATACATGACATGTAGACTATGTAATTGTTCATAAAAACATTTAGACATTTCCGGTGCTTCAATTCTTGGTTTAGTGACTTTTGTTGGCCGGGTATAAATTGGGCATAATGAGAAGGGACAGGACCTCGAGATATGATAACCATTGGACAGGGATAGAGTTAGTGGAAGGGGAAGGGTTTAAAAACAGTTGTTTATTTTTTTTTTAAAATCTGTAACGGTCTTACGAGAGTCGTGGATGTTGTCACAAGGTCTTTCTTAACTGCTGCCCTTTTGAGGGCGGGACTCTGACATGAATGGCATTCTACAATAGGAAATCAATTGGTGATCCACTTTTCATTTTGTTTTACTAAACTGTAATTAGGGAGTCATTTGGGGATTTGAATTGACGAACTTTTGGCATCATTACAAAAATCGAGTTTTCCTGTCTTCCAAATTAAAACGAGACCAGGCCTTTTTCCATGGTTTGTAATACAGAAAATATTGTGTGCAACTTACCATCATTAGTGCATAAGAGTTTCTAGGAAATATTGCACACCATCGTGCTGAATAATGAGTTTTTACCCTCTTGAATGATGATGATCTGAGAGTATTTAAAGCAAATTTTATAAGCGGGAAAATGGGCATTGTGACTTGACTACTAAAGTTATAGAACGCTGACTTTATTAAAAGACTTATTTTTTAATGTGGAAGAATCTGTTCCGCGAGGTCACGGATTAAAATATGCATAAAACTGACACAATTTGGTCACTTGAAAAGACTCCGCTGCGGAGTTTGTCAGTACTTGGTCAGACTGACCACAATCTTCAAAACAACGAATAATGTCCTTCTTGGGCAAATACTTTTTTCTTTCAATGTCTAGGACTTTCTGGCATCAACTGAGGAGGCTAAACGGCTGAACATAAGTCAAACGAAGACAGGCAAATGTTCAACGTCAAAGAGCTTTACAATGAAATCAACGAGTTTGTCAAACAGCTGAACAGCGGAGAGGAAAACAGATTGTGAGATTGAACTATGTACTCAGATTGAACTATGTACTCAGATCTGTCTTAAATCAAAGCATCCTCGTTGATAGTTTTCCACAAGATAGATCATATGCAAAGTTCAGTCTAAATTTGATCTAGAAGTTTATGCCTGTTCTGATGCTAGGGATGGAATATAAGTGCCAACTCATAAAAACATAAGGACGTGTAACAGGTTTACGCGTATCAGGTTCAAGAAGTATCAGGTCTCTTCATCCTAATAAGAATGCTGTACGCGATGCCATTTTTTCCAGATTTAATTTATATGCAATACGACACTATTCGTCAACTGGAACGTTACACCGGCTCCGGTGACAGGAAAGAACGGGCAAGACAATGTCCTTGTTTATGTCGTACATTATCAGTTTTCAGCTCCTGGTGACTGAGAGACATGAGCAGTGTGGGGTATGTCATTAGAACATGCTGGATAGATCATTAAGGTTACCTGAGAAGCAGACTGGTCTAACCCACAATTTTTAGAAATGAGATATTTTGCATGCGGACGTGGGGACATCCTCCATCGATTTTTTTTTTTTTTTTACAATGGAAGCTCAATGACAAATGGATATCTGAAGAGCAGACTGGTCTACCCCACAATTTTTGAAATTCTGAAGGGCACAAAAGTTTTTAAATGCGATATTCTCGAAGGTGAATCTGTGCGGGTTAGATCGATCTGCATCTCAAGTATCCAATTATTTATTTCAATTATTTATTTATTTAAATTAATGAATTAAACGTTGCATTGCATGCGAAAAGCTGAAGAGTTATCATTACTTTGTTATTGTTATACGTGTACTTGATGATGATGTTGATGGTGAAGCTGTGAGTTCCAAGATTGTCGAGTCGTTTGGTTATTTTTGTCGCTTGTTTACTTTTGGAATCCGTTTTATCTGTTTCAAGTAATGATGTTGGTGATGATGATGATGGATTGTGATGATCCTGATAATGATCGGACATTATAAGCTCAGTATGGTGGTTTTAATGACATTTAAGTTCGGCTAGATCAAGGAACGTGTAATATGGATAAGCGGTTGATCCCGACCGCGTTATCGTACTCTTTGTCTACCGTGCTACTGCGAGGTGGCCAATGAAATGAAAACAGGAGTCGGCAATCAAACTTTCTTAGGCTTCAATACCCTCCCGAGTCTGGCGACTTGAAGGCGTCAAGGCAATGACTGAACCACGACATGAACGAATTATCAGAGTAATATACATGTACAGGTAGAAAGAAAACAATTTGTAGAATTTGCTATGCGCCTTTTATTACATGTAGTCTATGTATTATATTTCGTCGGGCTGACGAAAAGTAGTAGCTGCGGCCTGTCCAATATTCTTCAGGTTCTCTTTCTCTTCGCCCGTTTGATTCCACTGCATGCTGGCAAAGGTTTCAAATCAGTGACGGATCTAGTGACAAGTTTTGCAGAAATACTTAGGACTATAGATATTTCGAACATGTGATCTTTTTCCGCTCTTAGGCAGCTTTGTCACAGTAATATATATACTGTATACATATTACATGTATGTATATTTCGTCTGGCAGAAAGATTTAGTCTTTAAATGTTTCGAACATATGACCATATGGATTGTTCGTATAAGGGTAAGTGCCAGAAAGCTGTAATATAAAATGGGGAAAAGGGGCTGAAAAGTGGACAACACACATGAAAGATGAAAGCGATATTCTTTTTCACATTA
The DNA here is from genome assembly GCA_033807755.1 of Ellobium chinense. Classification (NCBI taxonomy): domain Eukaryota; kingdom Metazoa; phylum Mollusca; class Gastropoda; order Ellobiida; family Ellobiidae; genus Ellobium; species Ellobium chinense. The sequence continues at coordinate 489,771 of JAWQUT010000221.1, forward strand.
TTTATTATTATTTCAGGTTTTATACATGCTGTATCTGCAACTCTTCTCAATTCAGTGAGAGAGATTGATTTTCATAAGAGAGTACATCGGACGTCGCTGTGACGACAGAAAAGTGTTAATAAAGTCAGTGATAGTGAAGAAATGAGAGCTCCATCCTTAATATTATGAGTATAAAAATCATAAAAGAAAGACAAATATATCACTAGTGCACTTAATAACGTACAATTTATTTAACAGTTGGTTTGATTTTGTAGTCACAGTGACGTCCGACACAAAATGAAAAATTAAAATTTTTACAGATCTTGTAATGAGTGCATGTTATATTAAATATTACATTTAACTTGGGCTCATTATAATATACTGATCCTAACAGATCCCCTAGACATATAATACATTGTTAAGTTATCAAATTCAGTTATTTTGGTCTTTGGTGTCGAACGTCACGCGACGACAGAATATGAAAGGTTACATGATTTTTCCAACTTATAAGCAAAACTTTCAAGTGTGAAATATGCAACAAAATATTCCCGGTCAGAAGTCACTTTCAAGATACTTATTAACTTAAACCCAATAATGACAAGGATAAATGGCGATCATCAAACGCACAAGGCATGTAAATTCAGCAATGATGAGCTGAATCATTAGCATTCTATGAAAACTAGAATTAAAAACACATATTTTTCAGTTAACATGAGAAATAAGCACTTGCACTTTTCTTCCAGGTCATTCTTTTAATAGAAAGTTTTGTAATTTGTGTTTAGAAGGAACTAGAGTTTCATAAGACATAAAATAAATTTGTCAAATTTTGTCGAGATACAATCAGCCTTTGATCCCGGCTATTGGATGGATGGATGGATGATTTCTTTCTTTGTATTGTTTTGAATTCAACTACTATAAAGCCTTAAAATATTTTCCATCTGCGCTCAACGGGCTTGGACCGTCTCACCATTTCTTGATGAGGCCGCATTAAAAATGTTTTTAATATATCCGGCTGGCTCTCGCGACCCCTGTTTATTTAATCAACCGTGAATGTGGCTCTTACGACCCTCAGCCGAGTGCATGGTACTCTGACAGTGCATTCGCACTCTTTCGATTTAAAACACTGCATTTTATGTTGTTCTCAAAAAAAGAACGTCGTCACAGTTGTTGAAATTTGAATGATAGCAACAAATCTCAATGTTAAAAGCATTTCTTCATCTTGGAGAATTATGAGTAGCTACTGCGTTTGGGCATATTTCCACTTAAATGGGATATGCAGTAATCACGTAGTAATGCTGACCATTTTGCGCAATTACAATCCTCACATTGGTGGAAGGGTATCCGTCCACAGTTATACCTATTTTTCGTTTACAGTTGTGCACTAAAATGCGCCGTCGATGTTTCTGGTTCCATTCGCAGCTAGATACCTCACGGAATGCGAAGCCTTTGCCATGAATGGCGCTAACTATTACTTTCTTAATAGCAGGTCTGTCACCGCTGAAGTATGCAGTGTTTTTGTCTTTCACACAGCCGGGACGAACGGCGTGCCGTCTAATGATATGTGCCATAGCATTTTGATCAATGACAATTTCGGCCATGTCATCAAACAGCACAGGCTAACTTAACACGCGTAGGCGCCTAACTATCTGCCTTGCCGTGGCACTCTCTTTCGGATGAGATTTTACAGTGCATTATAGTGATAATAAAACATTTCGGAGCACAGTTCATTTGGCGTCACATTTATTATTCCGGACCGAAAATAATTTCGGCGGCTCGGAAATGTTTTGAGAAGACTCCACCGACTTGATTGGCTGACCTCAGCAGGGATAACACTTGCGAGTAAAACATGTACTCCGTGATATGATGGTAACGTTTGCGCGCGTACCCAGTGTTAAAATCTTAACCCTCTAAGACCCAAGAGTGAACATATTGTTAGAAAGTGTATTGTTATATGTACTGAGTAAAGAGTGCACATGGCTTTGCTTAATGCAATATTAGAGACAAAAGTTTAAATTATCATTCTGTGGTCACAGAGGCCATATTAAACGAGTATAGAATGCTAGTTTTTTGAGGACTACCTTTTATCATAATTAAATATCTTCTCTAAACTCATGTGCCAAATATGGGACAGTGGGTCTTACAGGGTTAAGACTGTGCGCCCAATTAGTTTTGCGTCTCTGAAGAGTTTGGTACATAATAGCTCGCAATGCAAAGAGAAATAAAGTAGCATTTATTATACTGTATATACAATTTATGCTCTGTCCTGTAAAATTTCAAAATAGCTGCTGTGCATTTTGCTGGAAAATGTCTTTGGTGCTGCCTACAGTATTCCGGCTTCTTATACTGCTGTATACTAATGAACAGGATAAGGAAGAGCAAAGGGAAAGGGATCGAAACTTTCTCAGCACTGCCACTTTAAACATTCGTAAATACTGTAGGTCTAGGTATATTTTACCAGTACTGAAATACAGTGGAATCTCCATATTCAATACTCATGTAAAATAAGTAGCCCCGCTTATTAGGTATAAAGTTCATTTGCGTGGGGAGTCATTACTAATCTGCCATTTCAATATTCAGGTGGACATTGTTGTAAAGTATACCTCAATAATGTGTATATATATATACGTTTTCAATGCCGCAAGGACATACTTAATTTCCAGGTTCTACTATGTTTGGTATAATAACCTCTTCCTTTCCCTTACATTTTATAGACTGGTAGACCAAAGTTCATGGTCATGGTGATTGAGATGGAGGCACGATTAGACATAGATGTAATAACACTTTGTGGGGTGGAATAGAGTATTGCTCTGCTCTGTAATACAAAAGCGCCAAGGAAATTTCAGTTCAAGCAAAGCTTAATGTAAAATCCCATATGAAAGCTGACTCATTTCACGACAACAATGCATCATGCGTTAAGAACAGGCAAACTTTGGCATTCGTCAAAATGACAAAATGCCTTGTAGCAAGTAGTGCAGAACATATGACGTAGGGTTGTCTGCACTTTGCATATTGGGTGTTGTACCATCAGACAGTAGGATGACTCATTTAGCAGGAACACATAGGGTTGTATCCTTTACCTTAGGCGCAGTCACAATATCATAGGATGAGGTAGAGCAGGTGCTTTTGCTGCTGCTGCTGCTGCTGCTGCTGCTGCTGCTGCTGCTGCTGCTGGTGATGTCATTTGTTATTACTGTGGACATTTGGTGTTAGCGGTGTTGGTGAAAGGCTTAAAGCCCCCCCGACCCCCCCCACACACACTCACACACTATCTATCAAGCATGCGAGCCTACAACATCGAGAAGTGATGTGCTAATGTGAAATGAATTATGAGTGATTATGGTCGCAGAAAACTGCAGCGCGAGGTTAGAGCCATGCTGTTCTATCTCCGGAGAATTAATTCCATTGCCAAAATGCCTTACATCTAACATTATGAAAGGTCAGAAGAGTACTTTAATGCTGAAGCAGCTAATTTGCGTTTGTAATTCTGCTTTCATACCACAGGGATCTGACAATATGAACTTTTCACCGCCTCCCTCTGTGCACTTCTACTGCAGGCCATTATAATAACATGATCATTGGTGTAGGTCACCGATATTTTAATATTTTCCTTAAGGCAGAAGGTGGGAGTGTCTCGGTAATCAATGTATATCCGTCTTTATGTAAACTATAGACGTCAAGAGACTTAACAACTTACAACTTGTTTTTCCTCCTTCCCACCCTACCTCTCACACCTACACTTAAAAGCAATTTAATGGAGATTGCTGAGACTGGAGGGAAAAAAAAAAGGTTTTTGCACATTGATATTTATCTGATCTACCACTTACATGCTATTGCTCGATATAGCAGCATTATTTCTTTTATGTGCATGACACGGCGATTAGACCACGATCACATTTAACAGAATATTGGTGTAGTCGACTCGAAATGGCGGGCAAATTAATTACAGGATTGTGCGTTAAGATCCATGATAAGTTTGAGATGTACATACTAACATGCTCACTATGAACTTTTCATGTAAAACGAGCTCTATTTTCCGAAACAATTTGCAAATCGTTTCATTAGATTCGCCCATTTGTATATGGAGATTTAAAGCTTAATATGAAAAAAATATGATAATATATAAAAAATATAAGTTTGAGATGTAGGCCTACCTACTAACATGCTCATTATTTTATATGAAACTAGCTCTAAATTCTGAAACAGTTTACAAATGCGAAGTTATCGTTTCATTAGATTTGCCCAATGTATATTTGGAGATTTAAAGCTTAATATGAAACAGACTTAGACGTCTCGTGTATTTTGGGGATGAGCTTGTCCTCCTCTCCGGATTGGGAGGTCGGGGGCAGCTGAGGTCTCGAACACACGGTTTGCGTCCTGTTTCCGTCATGATGTCATTTGTGTGTCATGTACTGTAGCGTTGTTAGAGCATTGTTAATCAAGCCTACGTAACCTCCCAGATATGGTCTGGATGCAGTAGGTGAAATATGTATTGAAAAACCTCTTGAATTGTCTGTTGGCCGGGCATAGAGAGGGGAAATAGATACTCTAGTATTGGTATAAAGTTTTCACAGAGGAGCTCTTAAAACTGGATATAATTTTTTCGATAGGAGAAACAGTCTGTTAATGTCATTCGCTCACTCGAATATTTTCGCATCTGCGAAGATAGTTCGCAGGAATCGGCTGTAAAATAACGATAGAGATTTGTCTCAGGGTTCTATCGCAATACTCTTACGTTTTTGTAACAAAGAAGGTAAAGCCGCTGTCATGCATATAGTATGCAGTATGCACTTCGTGGATCGAGAGACAAAAAGCGTCATCTGCAAGAATACCGATTTTGAGATAAAAATAGGTGCTGAAAGTACATGAATACAATAACGCTTATCTCTTTCCATGCAAAAAAAAAGGTATTTGTGTCTCTTTTGAGTTGATTAAATCTGTCATGACAACAAGTTCCATCTATTATTATGTCATACTGTTCTGAACTTTTAACTGCAATTTTCTCAAAATACCTTCTGAGTAGAAGGCATCTTGCACTTTTTCTCCACGTCACTTAAGCTGTGGAGGAGACATTCCCGCCTTGTAATCAATTTGATGGGGGATTTGTAAATTGTTAGGGGGGAATTTTAGGTTTTTACTAGAGCTTTGGAGTGTATGAAGGAAGGGGAGATCGAGGCGCGTTCAATTTTTTAGGTTTTTACTGGAGCTTTGAAGTGTATGAAGGAAGGGGAGATCGACGCGCGTTCAATTTTTTTTTAGGAGGGATTTTTAAATTAAAAGGGCGAATCACGCGATTATGTGGTCTGATCGTTCGAGTTTCAGCCTGCGGTCTGTCATTCAACAAAATGTGCACTGAAGTACAGTAGAAATTCACGGCATGAAATCTCAGTGGATCCCACTTGGAAGTTTTTGAGTTCATTAAGTATTCCAGTTTGTAAGATGAATTTAGTACAGTATAGAAATACACAGCATGGGGCCATAGCTTTGCAACAAGCTGATGGGAAACAGAGAGAAAGGAGCTCCTTATTACCTCTGAATACGTCTAAAAACATACGTAGGTATTATATGCATAAATTTGCATAAGACTGTTTGCTTTGNGGGGGGGGGGGGGGGGGGGGGGGGGTTCCTGTTCGAATCTGGGAGTGGGCTGTTTTCCATCCTTTCACTTGATGAGGCGACATTGTTAAAGCATACGTTCTAAGCATAAATAATAACCATTTATTGATAGTAGATTACCCATATTATGGTAAACAGGTTTATGCACCCGGCTGCACATATGGGCCTAAGAAAGAGAGAGGTTGGAAGAATACTCTCATCAGCATTAGATGTATTAAAAAAAAATAAGATTTACAAATTCAAAATTTGATTATCTTGATGAGGCCACAGAATAAATTTAAGAATTCACAAGAGACCTGTTGTTATTGCAGTTGTGCCTTTTGGGTGACTGGTGAGTGGCTGTTGCCTTTTGGGTGTCTGGCCTGGTGAGTGACTGGTGCCTTTTGAGTGTCTGATCTGGTGAGTGACTGGTGCCTTTTGGGTGTCTGGCCTGGTGAGTGACTGTTGCCTTTTGGGTGTCTGGTCTGGTGAGTAACTGGTGCCTTTTGGGTGTCTGGTCTGGTGAGTGACTGGTGCTTTTTGGGTGTCTGGTGAGTGACTATATCACGACTTTTAGACATAAAAATTTAAAGAAATGATAATTTGTAATGATCATCCCCCACTCTCACCCTCAATTAAGAGGTACTTGAATGCCATAGAGTTTTTAATATTGGTGTTGATGTGAAAAGTACAATATATGTGGAAAATATAATTATATATAATATGTTTTTAAAAAAGCACAATATATGTGAATAATACAATATATTTTTTAAATCGCCATGTTTGCATCGCTTTGGTAAACTTTTAAGGGGCGAGTAAGTCACATTGCTCTGATATTAGAGGTTTGATTTGCCATTAATGCAGCAAAATGCATGGATATGTGAGCTGGCACTTTAAATCACTCTCGATCCCAGTAAAAGAACAGGGGCACATAGCACTAACAAGGGTAAGCAACCAAAATGTGTTATGTCCAAAATGTATAGAAGGAGAAAATTGAAGTCGAAATATCGTACATAAATAAAAAATTAAATTATCTGTAATATCTTGACTCTGACTCTATTAACACTTGTATTGCGTGAAAAACAAAGGACACATAATAATATATTGTAATGTCATTTAGTTCCAAGCATTTACAACCCAGTGATAAAATGTGGACACAGAACATTCTGGTTGCTAATCCTCACTAGTGCTTTAATTTTTATTTTTTTTAGATGATACCGGAAATGACAAACGGGTGAGAAACTCTGAGGAGCCCCTTGCCAAGTTTAAGAAATGATGATTTGCAATTTTCCACTCAGTGTTAGCTTTGCTACAAAAATGTTGCAAGCAATGCACCTTTGAACTTATTCACTAAATAATTCTATAATATATGAATGGCAATTTCAAAGGAAACCGGAAATGCTCTGTCAGCAAACCGTGATGCATTGTAAGGAGGGAAAACGAGAGTTCGTGAAAGAATCCCAAGCAATGCCTGCTGTATTTGACCTCATTTGACCGCTCTCACTCTGTTGAGGATCTCTCTATATTCAGAGTTGCTGTATGCGTTAAAATGATACATTTAAGGCAAAACTGATGCGCTGTTTTCCTTGCCCAGTAAGAGTATTCGGAATTGTTGAACTAAGGGCAATTAATATACTTTAATGATTTAGGCTGTGATACAGTAGATAATAATAATAATAATAATGATAATAATAATAAATTTTATTTGTATAGCGCCCAATCCCCGAGATGGGCTCACGTCGCTTTGACATTTTAATATTCTCTCCGATATGCACGCAAGCTCACTTCAGTATAATAAGTATGAAAAATGCACTCGTGTGTGTACACACACAC
>JAWQUT010000221.1:497179-512189 GCA_033807755.1 Ellobium chinense
ACACACACACACACACACACACACACACACANCCCAATCCCCGAGATGGGCTCACGTCGCTTTGACATTTTAATATTCTCTCCGATATGCACGCAAGCTCACTTCAGTATAATAAGTATGAAAAATGCACTCGTGTGTGTACACACACACACACACACACACACACACACACACACACACACACACGCACACAAATACACACGCACGCATATCTACGCACACATATCTATATACAGTAATATAGATCTATTTAAAGTTTAGTTGTGACAGAGTCAGCTATGTTTAACTAAGAACCAAAATGTTTACTGATGACTTTGGTGAGAGAGTTGACTGTTCATGTAAAAAGTTGTTAAAATTATGTTTTACTGAAAGATTTCCTTACTGTTTTAACTTTAAAACTATTTAATGTTTTGAATGCTTGTGATATACATAATCATTTGGATGCGCACATGCACACATAGTTCTTAGTACTTGAAGACAGATACTGAGTACAGTATTTGTGGTCCCGATTTTTCTTCTGTAAGGGTACGTGTATGGTTAATACGAATTTTTGTTTGATAAGTACTTTTTGGTTGGTCCACATCATCCGTGCTTCATTGCACAGTAAAAAGGCGGGAAAGAGTATTTTTCTTATCTAGGTGTATCTATTGTCAGTGTCTTAATTAAAGAATAATAATGAGTCCATTCACGTCAGATTGTCATTAATATCAAGGCAAAATATTATTTACGAACTTATTAGCGCAGTTCCCCTGTCTTCTTATTTGCCTTAAAATGTCATGACTTACAGGAAATCCACACATCAGTCACTTTTGTTTTGAATGGATTAAGCAAGAAATGCATTACACACCACTAGCTTATTTTTCGAATGGAAGTGCACCTGCTGACCTGAAAAAGCCCACTCTTCGGTTAAGGGTCCAATGAGATGCAGACAATGCAGTTTTGCTTGACACCTGTTGTTACAAGGCGCAGCTTATTTGACAGTCATAATATACTATTATCAGGTTCTAAAGAGATGCTGTAAACAAGCTATAACCCACGCAAAACTTTGCGAGGACTTTTATGTCACACAAACACACAAACACACATGCACACAGCACACTGAAAATGACAACAACACATTACACCTTATATCGCACTGTGTACACTTCCATCACCACCTGACAACAAAATTTAATTTGACTTCCTAGACCTGCCTTAGTCAGGGCTCTCAGTTCGATTCAAAACCTTGACCTCTGCAGACAATGACAAGTACCTGAGAAAAATAAGATACTGAAAAATTACAGAGAACACATTGTATCGATTTTGTGGGACTAAAATCTCAACGGAAACCTTTCTTATTCACCCTAAAAGTTTGGTCACCCTCCTGCCGATGATCAGTGTGGATTAAAGAAAGGCAGACACTTAAGTCCATCTTTGATATCTGCCCATACGACATACCTTGCCAAACGTGTGAACCATTGGCAGATTATTGTGCTGCCATTCCTGATCATAATATTTTTTTTAAATTTCATTTGGCGATTTTGCCTTCCAGTCATGCGCGTAAAGTCTGTATTCTGCAAGGTAAGGTTGCCAGATTGCCTCCACGAGGCTGAAGTCCTATGAAAAGCATTTTTTTTTTAAATTTTGGTTCTTGCTGTTTTTAAATTGTGGCCGCCATCAAGATGAAGTATTTGGTGTCTTGGCTTGTTCTTTAAATGAAAGGAAGAAAGTTTCTTGTTTACCTATGACTGACATATCTGAATACAATGTTCGCTATAAGAAATACATTGTGAATATGTGAAGATTCGGTCCTATCTTGTGTTTCCCTGCAAATATGCGGGGTTTCTACTAGCTTTATGAAAGGAATATAAAGTTTAGGTACTCAGTGCGACATGAGTGTTGCTTCGTGCCCAGAAAATTACAGGTGATGGGTGATTTTCCAGGACTTTAAGGTTCCACTTACTTATTGTAATGTTCTTTTTTCTGTATCAAATTTACTTGATTTACTGGAAACCTCAAAAACTCGAAACTATGGACTGCTCTAAGGAATTTGAGTTCCTGAAATCTAATAAATGTTGTTTTGTTTTAACGTGACGGCCATACACCATTTTGTTCTATACCATGCTTACTTGGGAATCCTGCAATGCAGGGCGTTGTTTGCTGAAAAGCACACTTTAAAGAGTAAACAAATGAAAGTTACGACCATGAAAATCTGCATCTTCTTTCCAGCATTTAGTTTTATGCACTGGAAATCCTCCCGCAAGACAAAAGAGATGGGATTTTCCTGTGTTGAAGCCGTGCTTTCTGCAGAGCTGGATACACTTTTCTCAATTGCAGGACCACAATTATAATTTTTTAAAAATAGAGTTTTTAGAAATCTTCAATCTCATACGACTGTGTATACTTCCACGTTCCTATACACCCTATATTTGATTTTTTTTGTGAATACGAATGAGGGAGGGAGGAGAATTCTTGTGGGGAAGTTCACTCTTTGGATATAGATCTAGATGTTAAGTAGACATATAGTCGCTCCAGAAAAAAATACTAGAACTTTCCTTTCAGCTTGACTGGTGTAAGCGTTAAAGTTTATCATACGAGGTTTAGCTAAGAGTTCAACTGCCTACCCTTTGATCTCTGTATCTATGGATAAACGATCGCTTTCGTCTTTAGGGGCAATATTTGGGACGCTCTGACGCGCACACCCGAAGTCTTGGAGATAAATAAGATATTATCTTTCTTGGGTGTGGCCGAGAAAGTGAAAGGACTTTTTCTTTTTATATGTGGGTTGTTTGGGGAGAGGAGAGGCTTGACCCACATATTTGTAATGTCATAAACACTAAACTTAAACTGTGATACACCTTTGAGTTATTTTTTAGGCTGTATATTTAAAGCATTTAGGACGATATCCTGAGTCAGGCTGGTGACTGTCAGATAATATCCGAGTGAAGTTTGCATGTTATAAATGTCAAAGTTTTTTTAGTGCTTTTATTTTTGGATAGTTTCTTGTCGGTCTTTTATGAAAAGATGTTATAAAAAGAATTAAATGAAAAGATTACTTATTTTTATCACTAACTGGGCGTGTCTGACAACCATATACTGTATTTGTGCACACGTCACACGTCCAGGAATGTGGGTATTCCGGTATCTAAGCAGCGGTTGTATCAACCCTTTGCTGGTGAAAAAACTATCAACCCTTTTGTGTGTATGTGTATGTGTATGTATGCGTGTGGGAGGGGGAATGGGAAGGAGGGATGAGGGAGATGGGGCTAGGGAGTTAAGGAGTTTTAGAAGAAAGGTAAGTACAGTCAAACATCGATAAAGCTACGCCTGGGTGGAAGGCGAAAGTATATTTATTGTTAAGGATTGCTTGCTATCGACGTTCAAATGATATAGAAATAATGAATCCTGCATGTTGAAACATATCTAAATGACAGATTAACATGTTGTTGAGGGTACTAATATCCATGTCCCACTGGATCATTCGGTGCGTCTCTTTAAACACACAACTACTCAACTCAAGAGTAGAAGAGAGTCTTATCGCTTTCTTCAGCTTAGGCACACTGGTAGTTCGTTATAACCCATAAAAATTGATTGTGACCGATAACAATAGATGACGTTCAGTTCTGTATGGATATTCTGAATTCAGATCATGAAACTGTAAACCGAAAAAAAAAAGCCATGATATGAGCAATCACACAAGTTAGTTCAGACAGCAGATAGACAGAACATGTCCACTGAAAATAACATGGATTGAAGAACACTGTTAACAGTCACAGAAATAAAAAAATATGACCTCGTGATTCATTCAGCACACGTAATGACAACGGAGGAAACAGCAGATGCATATATATACCGCATGTTGTACATAAAATATGTACCATATCTCATGTCTTTTTGCCCTCTCTGCCAATGATGATGGTTATAAAGATGAATCACACTGACAAATTCGTATCATCAGTGAGGTTTGAAGAGTGCATTTATGATTGTGTAGAGTTTCAGTTTCTCTTTGTCTATTTATGCTGAAATCGACCACATGACAAAATATGCATAAATGCACATTAATTTTGTGATGAACAGGGTTTTGAGCCACAGATGGTCCGCATTAATTAATACCGTGTAGGTTTTCAAAATATGAGGTTCAGAAAACACTCAATAGCATGCAAAAATTTTACTGACAGAAAGAGGCAAAATTGACCATAAATCTGCTAGACTACTTTTTTTTTTTTTTTTGGGGGGNTTTTTTTTGGGGAGGGGGGGGGCGGGAACTTTTACACGAATTCCATTTATATCAATTTTCACTGACGTTAAGAGGCAAAATTCACCCTAAAACTGCTAGATTACTTTTTTTGTGTGTGTGTTTAATTTTTACATGAATTGTATTTATATTATCAGAACCCGTTTGAAATTCTTAACAAAATGATATTTGAACTTCCATTTGGCCAAATCTTAAGACACCTTCATGGTGTTATGCACTAGTGTTCTAAATCGCAGATTTTGTGGAGAGCAGTGAGATTTATAAACAAAAATACCCTACAATATATAATATTGTTGCCTGAGAACAGTTGCGGCTAAGTGCACTACGATCAAGGGGAGTCAGCAGTATTAAGCCTGAAACGTTTTCAAATATAGCTGAGAGCTTCGTAAGAATTCCATGTATGTACATTATTGCATCAGTGCATCATTGCTACTTGCACTCTTAATAGCTTTCAGGTTTTCAAAGTAAGTGTAATTCTTGCGATGGTAAGAGATCCCAATTGTTAATGCGCAAGTCCTCACTTAATTATATCTAAAACGTTTCAAAAATAGTATGTGGGTTTTTTGTGAACATTGGTGAGTAAATTACTGAATGCATTATTTATCGGCATGATGGTCGAGAGGCTGAGTGCTGAAGATCCCTGTTTGAAATTCTGCCAATAGCAATGTATCGAATATATTTCGTGGTGTTTAAAAGGCCGTCCCTCGTCAAGAACCTGACGAGGTCCAGGCCTAGTCCCTTGTAACATAGCTACCCTATTTTCATGAGGAAAATAGTGGGAAGTGTTTTGTTAACGTTAGAGGTGTTGATGATAATGACAAGGCGAGGGTGGCAGCTTATGTTACGTATATCTTAGAAGTCAGAGGAATAGAGGAGTACAGGTAATAATGACAACGAGACTGATATTGATGGTGATAACTCAAGAGAGTGCAAATTGATGATGACGAAAACAACAAGGATGATTTTGGTGCCGATGTCCATGAAGAGGATAGACTTCATCTGGAAAGCGAATGTTGACCCACGCCACTTTCACAGTTAAAAAAAAAGGTAGTCTTGCGTAGATAAGTTCACTAGTTTTGATTTGTCACAGCACAGAAAGAAACAAGCAGAGCGAGAAGAGAGAAACACGCCACGCTTGGCAAAATGTGTCCTCGCGCGTGTATAGGATGACTCGGAACACAGTATCACTCAGCCCTCGCTACCGCCTTACCATGCCATGTTTGGAAATGTGTCGAGACTGGATGATAGCACACAGCGAGACGTCCATTCATGCTTGCTGGCTGGCAAGCGTGTAAAACCCCAAGTTACCTAGCCCAGCGTAACGCTTTTCAATCACGGAGTTATAAATCTCCCAGGTTTTAGGACACTCAACATGGCGGCGGCTCATATTTCTAATCTCCAGTGAAGGAGAGCGGCGGTCGTAAAAACAGCCTTGCGCAAAGTAATGCAACGAACACGATTAAGCCCTGTTAACGCTGGAACGGTTCAATGCCTTTTTTTCCCCCCAGATGGCATTGTTCATCGTGTGAAACACAAGCTTTTACATAAATCGTCATTTATTTTTCTCACCTTGCCCGTAGAGCGTGTGAAAGAATTCCACAACAACGTAGAGATTTATGATAGATGCCCATTTTAGAATCATAAAATGCGGCAAGTGCGGCATGAACCAGAAAGCCTGAATGTGGAAGCCACACTGTTTAAAAGTTCTTTTGTTTCTCTAGATTCTCACAATGAACATACTGTACGTGTTTCGTAAAAGGGCTTCGAACGAAGTACCCTTACCAGATGAAGTGATAATTTTAACCTAGTCATTTTGATGGTAACATTTGTTGAGAGCGAAACTTTTAAATTGGAAGGAGCATAACATCTGTGATTTACAGTTAGTGTTGAATGTTACAAAAGAACTGAATTATCTTCATAACAACCACAGAGAAAATTCAACGGTGTATTTTTTTCCCAAATAACAGAGAAGCCACAGAGGTGGAAAATCAGGAGAAACCATGGAAATTGTCACTGACGTTTCCAGGTCTTGATAGTGAAAAAAATACTGCACTTGTATCAGCGAGAACGACCAGTTATCCTCGAACAATCCATGGAACATTCAAAGTAATGGATTAGTGGTTCATGATATTTTTAGAGGTGCAAGTACTTTTGCGTGCGTCAGTAGACTGAAAACGTATTGAACACTATATAAATTTCACGCTCTAAAAGTCTTTAGTATGATGATTTTAAGAACTTGATTTTCAAAGACAAACAATTCCACCACTTGGAAATATAATGGAAAAGTCATGGAAAAATTTTTGTGTCACATTCTGCGGCATTATTATAGCCTAGAATATTCTGCGTTGAGGCGAGTCAGGATGATTCAAGGGTTTTATTTTTTAAGTCTTCTATTGATCATTTTTAGGTGTATCTATTTTGTTGCGTGAAATATAATGTATGACTGTATTCTATGTCGAAACCGATAAAAGATCGAATGTCGATTGATAATAAATAAAATGTATCAGTTTTCCATATTTGGATTGTGAGATTGTAGACTATGCCAAGTTATGTAGATCAATTAAAACAACTATAATTTTCATTTCTAAGAGATATCTCAAGACGCTTTGGAAAATGATAAAATGTTCTACAAATATTAACAAGAATTAGCATGAACGAAGCAGTAAGAAAAAAAAACAGTCCGAGTTGCCTGTCATGCTCTGTACCCACGGCCAACAAGAGAGTGCAGGCACATCTTCCGTGTTGACATAAAAATGTCGTAAAAGTTATGTTTGGAGAAAATTGCCCGCAATCAATCTTCCAACTTAAAAGAGCCTAATTCCTCTTAAAACATTTGAGATCGCAAGTTTTTTTTTTTTAGCTCATATAATATAAATTTTGATATTTTTATCATAACCGGCTAAATTCCGAAGAAAAGGACATCAATTTTGGCTCTTGAATTTATTCCTGGAACAGGGCCCTTATTTATGAACACAGAGAGCGTGTGTATACATGTATAGACCTGTTTTCATAACCACCTGTGCTAGTCCGGCCACGTAATTGTTGTGTCAGTATGCCACATTATATCTGCACTAAAGTCATTGGGGTCAAATATGCTAAAGTGCCACCTGCACCTACTCCCTCCCCGTCCCCTTTTCCATTACTCTGATTGAAAAGAACAGGGGATTTTTTTTTTCTTGAAAATTTAAGAACGATGAATCTAAAGTTTGCTGTAACACAAGCTACAGCTCCCATCACCATTGCAGAGTTCCTGTTGGTTCAGTCATTGACTCATTCGAAGAAAGCTAACGCACAAAAGAAGCCCGAACAAGGGGAGACAAAACTACGACAAGTACTGCGATAGGCAACACAGAGCTATGTTCGGCTACCAATAATAATTCTGTCAAACAGCAGAAGGATGACCGATATTACCTTCCTCGCACTCGTTAATGATAAAGCGAAGACGGCAGTCTTGGTGCTGCAATGCTTTTGACACACATGACCAATAAAGTAACCAAAGGCGAGTGAATTTTAGAGTCTTCAACACCTTTTCCATACACGCACTAAAGAGGAAAAAAAACCAATGGGTAACGCTACGCCACTGGCTGTGCCCGGGCTTATTTTGTCGGTATCCGATTCATGTTGGTCTGCACGTTCAGTAATATTGCCTCCCTTCATTCCCTCTGGAATTTATCACTGTCATTTAGTATTGTATACCTGTATTTTTTTTTTTAAAGTGTGCAGCTTGCATGAAATATGGGCGGATGATATTTTGAAATCTTGGAAGCCGTCAACGGGATGACATACACCATGTGGTCTACTGGCCTTATTTGGATATTATGTAATCGCTCGTTTTGCCCCCATTCAACGTATCTCCCCCTTTATTAGTTCAGATTTTCAAAAGAGTTCTCACCTGGTCATTGAGAACAGATCACATGACAGGTGTGGCTGGTATTTCGGGAAATTTGTTGGGGGGTCATCTTTGACACTATCGTTGATTTTATGTTTTCTGGAGATACGGAATTTCCTAGAAACCTCTTCTCTCTGGTAGCTCTATTTATCCAAAGTGGGCCACGAAATATGTCTAAAGATTTTTTTAATGCATTCTTCTGTCTTGTAACTCTAATAAATGTAAATGTTTAACACAGACATAGGCCACAACTGTGGTACATGGCAGTATTTATATACAATATTATACTGGATATGAACAGATTATAAACTAATGTGACAACTTCACATTGGAGTAACAGCATTACGGTATATTATACTATACATATTTACGCAGTTCAGTTAATAAAGAACACTCACTGGCACAAGTCGCCATTCATTCCTAGCAATTATTTTTTCTTCCATTCATTATAGTATATTTTCTTCCAACTGAAAGTTTTACAAAATAATTTGAGTATATTTTGCAAACTTAATTAAAACATTTTAGCGTTTCACTCAAACAATTCCTTAGCCTTATATACATACTTGGTCGTAAAAATATCATCTATTCATAAATCTTCTTCTTTCAAGTGACTTTGACGCACCAAAGTGTTGTTAGATCCAATTACTTTGCGCACGGGTAATTTGCATATAAACAATATAGCGTGGGTGTCTTTCTAGCAATCGTCAGCTGAAGCTGGAAATCTTACAAGTAGGGCGCAAAGCACTTAACACGAGTTTGCACTTAGACCAGTTAAGATCTAGATTAATTGGATTTGCAAGGAAGTGTTACGACTGTGTGTATGTGTGTGCGTGCGCATGTGAAGGATGGTGTATGTGAGTATATGTTGGGAGTGTGTGTGTATGGGGNGGGGGGGAAGACGGGGGCTGTTGTTTTCTCTCTGTCATTGAAATCCAATTACATATATTATGGAAATGGTCTTGCCATTTGCCAAAATCCAAACTCCAGTAAATGTGATCTAGCGATTCTAATGGATGTTGAGTCAATTTTTAGCGCCTCTAACAATATGTTTGTCAGGTGAGACAATGTTTATCTCAGTTGTTCTATCTTTGCTGCAGAAATTATGAGTGTTGTGTCAGTGTGATCCAATCTTGGTCTCGCGAACTTCTCACACTTACAAGCTAGCCGATCATGAGAGTTTGGTTTACGCTTTGCGCATTTTTCTCTGCGTGGCGGTAATCCGTTTTATCGCACTTTTTGATTAATCCCAATATTTTCATGAGAAGATCCTGTGTTCAAGGCGAGCGAATCTGTTTACTGGAACGGAAGAAAAAAGATGGAAAGCTTTCTTCAGTCTGCTGTTGGGAACCAACAGCTGATTCCATTTTATTACATTCTTTATCTCATCTTCCTGTATTGTTGTGGTTAAGTGATGTGAGCTGTATATGCAAAAGAGAGTTTCACTTCATCGCAATAAGCGTTGAGATTTTCTTTTTCCTCTGCAATATCTCCTTGAATGGATCATTGATTTTTCCCATCCACCCTCTCTTAGAAAAGGTTTTGGTGGTCATGAAAGATGTATGCCTCTTTTACCTGCTTGGCTTACATCTTCTCAGCTATTCTCATGAGCTGGATAGACATAATGAATGAATCAGTGATGGTAGGGATTAAGGGTGGATGCGATGGAAGAGAGGAAGGAACGAGTGGGAGTAGAACTGTGTGAAGTATCGACCAACTCACAATTAATTTATATTCTGAGTTGTTTGTTTCTAGTGACTTGGTAAAGAGAGGCAGTGAAACCTTTGGTATGCTAACGATGAGCACAGCATTATCAACCATCTTTTTTTGTCTGTATTGAGGTTGTAATGTGAAAACACGTGAGCTTAAATATATCTCAAGGAAAATGTCATCCGTGTCAGCCAGTAAACTACTCCGACATATATTTTTTCTTTTTATTTTCTTTTGATTATTCAGATGCATCCGTGACTAAATGTTTTCAAACTTGTTTTGGATATTGTTGTTGTTGTTGTTGCATCGTCTTAGGCTACTTTTTTTAAGAGGACAATAATCCTCACAATGCATATGCATAATGCTTTGCATTAAATCTCATTTTTTCACCAACGCCCACGCCAGTCATCCGCTCAGTGACGTCATCAGAATTGCTTTGTCAGGACATTCTGCCCGGCGCAGTTGTTGTTGTTTTTTTTCTCCGAGAGACGCCATTTTGCGGTGCGTAGTACAATTTTTAATCCTATAATAATGCACTGTGTGGGAGCCGCTATTACGGTGTAGATTTAAGTTGGCATGCACGGGAAAAAGAAAAGGACAGAATATTTCTCCATTTGAGTGCATCAGAGATAAGACCGAGACGTCTTTGTAGGTATATACGAGATAAACCGATGCTTCTCAATAAAACTGTTACTTGTAATACAGCTGAATTATTCAACACTTACAAATGCAAATTTGCGAACATTTAAGAGAAGAAATGAGCACCTGAATTCTGTGGTTTAAAAAAAAAGGAAGATGAAAAAGAATTCGGGCATAAAACTGAGAGTAAATATCAGGTGGTGATCTGATGGAGCTGTAATGCGGCCCTGTGTGTGGATTCATACGCCCTATGCAAATAGTCCCGATGAAATGCGGATCCCAGGAATGTTTGGACGTCATTGCCAGTCGGTGAGCGCGCGGAGAATTAATTAGAGCTGTTCAAATAAACGCTGGTGGAGTGCTCGCATATTCATAGGGGACCAAAGGCACAGCTGAGTGCGCCCCAACTTGGGGTACATTCATTAAAAAGAAGACCCCCGTATACCTGTCCCCACTCCGCCACGCCACGTTATGCTTTGCCACACGCTTTGAGCTGCAGCACTCCTTCACAGGCGTTTATGTGTACATAATGCCCCTCTCCCACCCCGTTTCTTCTTCCCTCCTCCCTTGCCTCTCGCCCCCCCCCCCCNCCCATTGTTGGGATCAGGCTGCTCTTGTCTGCTTCTCTTGGCCCGATCTTGTGTTAAAGAGTTTGCCATCCTTGTTGAGGTCCATGTATGTACCTGAACATGTGTGTGGCTACCTGTACACATTATGTATGTGATAGGACGACATGTATGTTGCTTGCAGGTCCAGTACATGTTTGTGGCTTGTAGATCCAGTACATATATTGTTGGCTTGTAGGTAGACTTGCATGTTTGTGACTTGCAGATCTTACATGCAAGTCAGTTGCAGACCTGTACACATATGTTGCTAACATGATCTGTACGCGTACCCTTTGTGGCTTGCAAGTGGTGGAGACGATCTGAATTATCTCCTCCATGAACCAGCCATTGCTTCATTGCTTATTTATAATTGTGACTGTATAGCCCGTAAGCGTCTTCAAAGAGTAGGGCTCGGCTGGACATGCAAGACGGGCCTTGTTTATGACTTATCTGTAATAATATTCTTGGATAGCAAATATACACAAAATACTAGACTAGAGCATTCATTGATGATGATGCCTAGGGTCCCAACTGCAGTTTGAGCCTATTTCAGTAGGTCTCACGTCGACGCTATTGGTAATTGTGGTACCTGGGATCAAGATGGTTCACGAAATTGTGAACGGATGATGAAAGCAAAACTGGATGCTTAACCGGAGCAGAAATTTCAGTTACTGTTGACGGAGCAGTCAAGCATTCAAGAGTTAGGATACTCATGAAAAGCTACTTACATTCCTTGTACTGTACTAATATAAAAGCAGCCATACACAGTCGTCAGATCTCATCTTTCTCCAAAGCCAAAACTCGAGTATGGGAACAACAGTCTGCCTTGTCAACGCGACAAGTCTGGAATGCCATAGTTGTTGTCTGCGTGGAAAGGATGACGCGGGCAGCCGCCAACTGAAGCGGAAGGGTTAGAAAAAAATCGTCCATGGTGATTTATTATAATGTCGTAGAGCTACAGTGATGAACTTTAAAGAAAAAAAAATGAAGATATTATACAATTATTTTATTAGCATGAATAGGGCACAATCTTAGTATATAATGTAAAGCTAAAGCTACATCAATGGCTTTAAAGGGGAAAAAATGGATCGTATACAACTAGGCTATCATATGAGCATGATGAGGCACAATCTATATATTATATATAACAAGCAACTTCACGACATTTCCACGCTCTTTTCTCTTCTCCTCCGTCAATACTGATTTTGTGGCCTTCACATTTCCTGCACCGTTAAGATGTCTTTGTATAAAAATTAACAAAACTGAGAAGAAAAAAAAAACGCTATAAAATGTTTGTTTCGGTCAATAAATTTGGATTTCCAGTGGCTGCCATCGAGATTTACATTTGCGAAGCGGCTAGGTGCGAGCTCAGTTCTCACATTCTCTCTGTGGCGGTCACTGTACAAACAAGACTCTTTTTGCCTAAGGTGCCCATTCATGGCAGTCTCATTCCTAAAATTGGAAAATAGTCTAGTTTTTTATAAAATTGTTCCATTCTGAAATGTTGTTGTTGTTGTTGTTGTTGTTGTTGTTGTTGTTGTTATCGTCGTCGCTGTTATCGCTATTGTTACTGTTGTTGTTGTTGTTGTTGTTGTTGTTGTTGATTATGATGATCATGATGATGATTATTTTGTTCCCTGAAGAAGGACACAGGTCTGTAAATTTGGAACGTTTATTAAATTTTTCATGCCCCAGTCTTGAGTGTTTTTATTTTATATTCTTTAAAATGATAATGACGATGATGATGATAGCTTTAGCTTATACAGTGTATATCAACCTTCGTAATGTCATCAGAACAGATCTTAAACATCTGAGTAGATTATACGTACCGACTTGTACCAAAATTTGCATTTGACCCACTTTATGCAGTACGACTTTATAGGTCACCAGTGACGAAACAATGCAGGGAAGAACAACCACGAACTTGGACAAGGGAGGCAGGGAGTCAGATTAAATAATACGCATCGCAGAGAAGAACAAGGCATCATAGTTTTTTTGTCAGAGATCAGCACTGAAAGTTGATACGACTGTTTAAATTTAGCAGCGCAGCATGATGGTTCAGGGCTGGTTTTTATCGTTCCCGTCTCAGCATGGGCTGGTTGAGGTGAAGTGTCATAATATGTTCTGTTGTGGAATTTTTTCGACAATCATAACTTGAGGCGTTTCTGCTATGTTGCCACTCGTAGGGATTTTGCCCCACAGTGCGAGGGAATAAGGACATTTTTGTGGGTGTGTGTGTGTGTGTGTGTGCAAATTTCGCATTATTGCAAGTAATCAGTGAGTTTTTCTATTCATTGTGATGTCTTTGATAAAAGCATTGCAAAAAAGTGAATTCAAGAAACCTGAAATGTAAGGGTTTTGGCCACCACCTGGCCCACTGTGCGATGGGGTAAAGCGGCTATACGAAAAGCCGTTGTCCCCTAAGGATGGGGAAACTTGCATGTCGCAAACTGTTGGGAAAAAAAGATCTTCAAATGTAAAGTCGATAAAATGTCTGGTTGTCTTATTTTAACACTAAAAATTACTCATTTATAAATTATTATCTTTCCACTAAATTTGCGTCAACATCGTGCGTAGGGAAATGTAGGAAACGTCACTCTCGCTGAATGGTAAAAGCACGTGGCTAGAGTGGCAACACGGCTTTTCCGGCACGCTTTTGAAAGGGCTCACATAACAGCGGCAGGGGTTCTTTTGTTCCCTTTACAACAAGGCGGAGCTACGTAAGCGTTGACTCAGAGCTTTGTGTGGGAACACAAGAAAGAGAAATTCTTAATAATAGGTGTGGACGACACCTGACATGTGCATTTCAGGTTTTATTATCATTGGAGGCGACAGGTCCAACAGTAATCCGCGAATCAGTGCAAAACCACACGATCAAGAAATAATTGAGAGCTTGCGCACTAATGAAGGGATCTCGTCCCATTGTAAGAATTACATACGAGCATCGGTGCTGGTTACACTCTTAGTAGCGTTCAACATGCAGAGTAAATGTAATTCTTACCATATGTAATTCTTACGATGGTAAGATATTCCATGGTTACTGCGCAAGTTCTTAATTGTGGAGACTTGAAAACCGAAAACAAAATCATGACTTTGCTAGTTCAAAGGGAAGTCAGATGCTAGTTTACTATGATGACAAAAATACACAATGAATATTGCATCGGTTTTATGCAACCAAATTAAGAATGTTAATATGCTCGTCGTATTCTAATTGTTTTGCTTCATCTATATTGTTTGCTCATTATTTATGTGTACCATGTAGTCTATACCTGAGCTAATAAAGTTATTGGTATTGTTATTGTTATCATCAAATGGCACATAGGGCCCGTACTGGGTATCGCCATTTCCTTCTCTTGCAAGCCAGACTAGTTGTTACAATATCCGCAGTCTGGATTTGATTTATGAGTCACACAGAATGCAAACCCACAGAATGGTGTATGTCTATCAATTGTTTCATTCTTGTGCACTTCAGTAATGAGATCTATATCTAGCAATGCACAGCCTTTTTCAGATACCTGATTCTCTGAATCAAGGATGAAATCTTCAGGGCTTTACTTACAGAGAAAAGACACAAAGTCCAAATTAGTTATCTACCATCAGCCGTCAAGCAAACGATACAATGTGAGGAAATTCCATTGCTTTTTATAATTGTTGTTATCTTTAATATTGTTCTTGTTAATTTATTTCCCAAGACTGGACAGGCGCA
The DNA here is from genome assembly GCA_033807755.1 of Ellobium chinense. Taxonomy (NCBI): domain Eukaryota; kingdom Metazoa; phylum Mollusca; class Gastropoda; order Ellobiida; family Ellobiidae; genus Ellobium; species Ellobium chinense. The sequence continues at coordinate 511,960 of JAWQUT010000221.1, forward strand.
CATGATGCGTTTGGAGGAAGACTTCTCTTGGCCTTATAATATTGTCCGTTATAACCTACATGTCTGTGGCCCGATGCATGATCATAATAATCCACAATCTTGTGAAACTGTGGACAGAACGACCCTGATTATAAAAATATAAAACAAACAGATAAAAATACCTAACCGGTATAACAGCACAGTACATTCCTAAGAGTTGACTGAACTCTAACTTGTTTATTATGTTGGGG
>JAWQUT010000221.1:524554-537939 GCA_033807755.1 Ellobium chinense
TGTGTGTGTGTGTGTGTGTGTGTTTTGCGTAAAGTACATGGTGAAATGCATCAAAGTTCATTGTGTTATTGGCCCAGAGCCTAATAAAGACTTTGATTCATTGAATCTTGAAATTTGTTGATTGGCTGTGTGATATAGTTGACTGCTTGCTAAAAGCAAGCGGCCGTCTACTGAGTGATCGGTGGGTATTCCCACCCCGGAAGCAGGCTGGAGTTTCAGGTTAACACACAGTCAACACTTCCTGTCCTCGACCAGGTTAGTCAATTAGTAATGAAAGACTCAAAGCAAACACAGATTTGATCAAGCAGTTAGGACTCAAGTGTGAGAGGGAGAGAGAGGGAGAGAGAGAGAAAGATAGAGAGGGGCCTCTGAGCAAGGCCCATATCAGCGTCATTGTGTGGACTAATGTAAACTCAGCGTTTAGAGTGGTCATGGGCTTGTGTAAAGGTATTAGACCGATGGCAGGGTACGGCTCTACTTGCCAGTACTGCAGTACAGTATCTTCTGGGTGAATAAAAAGACGGATGTGGGCGAAAGGGGGCGGGGGAAGGTGGAATGTAGAACATAATGAGGTATTTCCGCAAGAATATTTTTTTTCCTTATATTTGTCACGTGATATGATATGGCCGTATGCAAACAACACTGCCGTTAAAAAAGTTAGAAGGAAAGGGAAGGGACCCACACGTTTGTACTTACACTGCAAAAGACTGGAACACTTTGGTGTGCACTTCTGGTACAGCCCTCTTTGGATATGACGTAAAATATATGAAATATTGCACGCTAAAGTGCGAAATGGTGCAATAGTTATCGTGTGGAAATACAAACGAAAATTGGGACCGTATGAAATGTCCTGTAAGGAGCTACCTCGAGATATTACATGTCTTGCGCTGATAATTTCATAAAGAATTCTCCTCTTTCTATTCTTAGTGACCTGCACTAGCTGTACTATTCACATCATCACATTCACATTATTTACTCCGGAAAATTTGTGCACGGGAAATGAGGCCTCCATATTTTTACATTTTCCGGAAAGAAAAAATAAAGCCGTCAGGACGACATAAAATATTGGATTTTGGGATGATCTGTGTTGTGGTCATATGTAAATTAAATCTTTTTTTTTTTCATTTAGACTCACTTTCCTAAATTATTTTTGGCGAAAATGATAATCGGTGGTGGATTAGATTTCGCGAGCTTTTCCATTATGGAAATCCACATCGTTTCGAGTGCGAGTCTCAAATTTTGCAAACATCCTGAAATGGCGAGGGATGAAACGTAAGATATGTATCACTCACCCTTTTGGGCCCCAGAGTCTTTGGAGAGGCATTTCTGTGCGTGAACTGAGACTTAGATATTATCAGTCACGAGGCGGGAAGGGCGAAGGCAAAAAGCAGGACATTAGATATTATCAGTCACGAGGCGGGAAGGGCGAAGGCAAAAAGCAGGACAAGCCCTGTTTTCATTGGCTGACAAAAATGACTAGTGTTATTCCATGCTTGCCAGTTGCCAGTCAGGTGAGCAAAATTGCAACCTAGAGTTGGTAAGCTGGCATTATGAACTTCCTCGATAGGTCTGATCACAACGATTTTGCTATCAGCGCGGCATNCAAAAAGCAGGACATTACAGTAGATATTATCAGTCACGAGGCGGGAAGGGCGAAGGCAAAAAGCAGGACAAGCCCTGTTTTCATTGGCTGACAAAAATGACTAGTGTTATTGCCAGTTGCCAGTCAGTTGAACAAAACTGCAACCTAGAGTTGGTAAGCTGGCGTTATGAACTTCCTCGATAGGTCTGATCACAACGATTTTGCTATCGGCGCGGCATTATGTGTACGTCGTACGTGTGGCATGAGTTTGGTTGTTTCCCCTCACCTCCCCTCCTCCTCCTCCCACTTCCCCTCCTATCCGAGCACCGCCGTGACACCTTGACTAATAGATCATTTGCGTTTTCAAAATGATCCTTACTTTAACGTGTTCCGACACAAGGAGACGTTGTAGACCACAAATATGATCTATGTTCTAGAGGACAGGAGATCTGGACCCCTTGACCAGCGTCAACTTCCCTTTATGAAGTGGTCATGTCCTCGCATAAAAACATTGACATATGGGAGGAAAGTGTTACACAAGTTGTGTGTACTTGGGGTACTCTTTTAATGTCGACGACCGAAAGAAAGGTGTGCGAGATATGGGTACCGCCCATGAACAATTAGTCCTCCATTCTCAGTTTAAAAAATAGGGAAAGGGGGGGGGNGGGGGGGGGGAGATCAACTTCAGCAGTAGTTGCCGTTCTTTAAGGAAGGGTCATCTGAGGTTGTTTTAGGTGGGGGTTTTTTTTTGCCACCAAACAGCATACTTATACAGTGGGTCATTAGCCTTTCTTGACCAATGGTACCCCTCCAAGAAAATTGAAAAAGTCACTACTCGACAAAGCTTAGGGCGTTGCCTATCCTTTTTGCCCGTAGCCTCAAAGGAACAGTTTGGAAAAACAAAAATGGCACTGTTGGTTGAGGCTTATAATAATATTGTTAAAATTTAATTTGCTGTTGCCGGCAGCATTTTGTTGTTGTCGTTGTCGTTGTTGTTGTTGTTGTTGTTGGTGTTGGTGTTGGTGTTGTTGTTGTTGTTGTGTGTTTTTGTTTTGATCCAAGATAAAGTCTTTATTTTCCCCACATAATATTGTTACAAGTAATCGGTTAAACACCTGCGTTTGGACACAATTGATAGCTTGCGCATTAACGATGTGATATCTTACCCTTTTAAGAATTACTTTATGCTGAATGCATCTCTAGTAGCGTTCAGCATGCAAAATAAATGTATTTCTCACAATGGCTAAAGATCCCATCGTTTCTGCACAAGCTCTCAAATAACAATAACATCCGTTGAACGCCTACAATCCTCACACAAAGCACTGAAAAGACTAGTTGTCGTTGGTGATAAGGTTGATTATGGTGATGATGGTGATTATTGGGTTGATGATAGTGATAGTGGTTGAAGTCGTGACTGTGATAGAGATGATTGTGTGACTTGCTTTGCTGTTTTTTTGGCGCTGCGCGTGTTGGTGATGGTTATTTGTGGTCTGGTCAAGCTTTTCATTTTTCATGTGTGTTGCTCACATTTTTAAAAAAAAAAAAATAATTACACTCCCCATTCACCCGTAGTTCATTTATTTTCTGTTGTCTTCATTTGAAGAAGGGCGCCAGCCGAATTTTATATACTAATATATTAAATTTGTTGAATTCTCATACGTGTCTGTATTTACTTAGTTATATCCTGTGCGGATTCGTGTTGTGTGAATGATGATAATTGGTGGTAAAATGCTTTTTATACCTTTTAAAGGGAATGAACCTATAGAATATCTATAAATTTGACCCGCTCGAGGGCAACAAATAATTATTAGAACGAATATCAAAAATGTATGCAAGTGGAAGGACTGGAGAGGAAAACGTTGACATGATAAATATCAAGCTTATCTAGCAATGGAACTGAAGCAAAGAATGAAAGAGAAAAAGGTTAATGAAAGAGGAGAAATACTTTGACAAGAGCGCGCTGCCATAACATTATTGACAGATAAAAAATGCACATTGTTTTGCACTTAATGCCACTGGCTGCAAACATAATAGAGGCACTGTGCGCAGGTCTCTCACGGTATTGAAGCCATATTCGCATTGCAATTAAGATGAAAATCGAGATTGTGTACGAGTTGGAGATGCAAGGATGAAAAGGCTCAAAGTGAGAGAGAGAGTGTAATGATCAAAAATACACAAACCGGAGCTACGACCATACTGGACCGATAAACACACCCACGTCGCCATGGCAACCGACACAGACACTGAACGAGTTCGGAATCAGGGCTAAATAGAAACACGAATCTCCAAATTTTGGACAACATGGCGACAAAAAGGCTCCGCGAGACGGAAATAGATAGGATACCGTCGTTGAGTCGGTGTGCGAATTGGACATGGAATATGGAAGCATTCCCTTAAGACCATACGTTAAGCCAGATTTAGACCTAATATTTGCTTGAGCATTTTGAATACGCTTGAATATTCTTGAGTTGCTGTAAAATCTTCGGTGCAGAGCGCACATCGTGAAAGAAGCCGACGTTCTGCCCTAAGTAATGTAACAGAGTAGAACTTGGAAAGTTACCGAAACAACATCATGATGTTGTCCATAGAGACACTTTTACATACACTACAATTCATATATTTAAACAACTGTTCGATGGTAATTAAGATTAAAATAAAGAGAGTGAGTAAAGGAACTAAAAAAAAAAAAAACAGACAAGATCATACCAGTCAACTGGACCGATAGATATACACAGTCCTTTATACTACAGCTGTTGACGATGCCTGCAGAGGTTCATAGTCAGGGGTACCACAAAGGTATGCCTGTCTTGAAACCATGGTTTCATAACAATAAAGATGAAAATCAAAAAAATTGCTCAGGAATTATTATGCGGACTTAAGACCCCTTGAACTATTTTTCTTTTAAGTACATCGCTTCAAAGAATTCGAACAATCCCAAACCAGCAGATGAAAAAGCCCCCGGTGTTTGAAATCGCGAAGAGATATTTTATTTTTTCAAGAGTTGAAAGGAAAAAATGATAATAATAAAAAGGCGTCTTTCATAATCATCTGAGCAGCTATTGATCAAACTGAATACGAGCTAGACTATTCACCCCATATCTCTTAATGCAAGTTTAATGCTAAGGGGCGTAACCGCGTTTATGGCGCGGCTCCTGTGGACTTAAGTGTCTTTAACCAAAACAAAACAAAAATGCTTTCTATAAATAGGGAGCCCTCCCCAGGAAGCAGCTACCCCTGACATTCCAGCCGTCAATTATGTTTCAAGCTCAGGGCCGTAGGCGTAACAAAGCCTCCCTCCTCCCCCTTCTCCCTTCATCCTGGCTGAAAGAGTTCGGACGAGCCCCAGTCCCTGCTCCCGTCCTATTACAGACTCGATCCATAAAACCCCTAGCGTTTTGGGTTTCGTCGCACCCCCCACCCTCTCCCTTCTTTCACAGTTTGTATGCGGGGGTGGAAGTAACGACGGCCCTGATTGAGCTGGTTGGTATTTTTCGAAAAGACAAAAAAAAAAAAAAAAAAAAAAANAAAAAAAAAAAAAAAAAAAAAAAAGTAAAAACTATGGATTCCTATTGATCTTGATTTAAAGATCGGAATTCCCCTCCCAACCCCAGACCAATTCGGAATCAGGGCTAAATGATTCTCTTCCCCCCACCCCGTGCACATACACAAAACACCTCCTTTTCTAACTCTTTTTTCTCTCTCCTTTTTGATATCCAACATTCCCGTTGCTATAGCAGGTTAATACTGTTTTAACAACAACACACGGGGGCGTATCCCTTACTTCTATACCCCCATGGAGTCCTGCACACTGCAGTACAAGTCTTGGGATGAAGCATCATTCCTTCACCGCGGACCCAAACTTTAATGGAAATCTATCCCTTTTATCTGGCTGATATGGAAGGCTGGCGTTTTCTTAGTGCTTTAGAAAACACGCATTTTTTTTCACACCTTAAGGTGCAGGTGTTAAAATTTTATGTGTGTTTTTTTAAATCATTTATTATTATTGTGTGTTTATGGGAGGCGGGTAGGCCTATATATTACATTGACATGGTGTGTTTAGCAAACTTGCATTGCAAGACACGCAAAGCCTATAATTCTCCGGGTTTAAAAGGCCATAAAAATTATATACGGAAATGAGAAGTAGTAGAAGTAGTAGTAATAGTAGTAGTAAGAGTAGTGGTAGTAGTATACTTTGTTACTATTGTTGTAATAATTTTTATATCCTTATAATATTATTATAATTTATTGTTGTTACATAGTGTATTTTTTTTATTATTATCGCTATTGTTGTTGTTGTTGTCCCTCCCAACAAGTATGCGAAGGGTATAATGAACGCATCTGAAAACTAACCTTATTAAAATTTCATAGGTTTTCACGACGATCATAGAAAGGGTGGGAAGGAAGGAGAAAGGAAGCAGCCTCCTAAACTTATCATATATCTAACTAATCAGGTGAACTGGATACAGTTACCAAAGGAGTACCAAAAAAAAAATGGTCTCCTCCAAGAGCAAATTACTATATGAAAATTTAGCCAAGAGGATGCCAAGCTTATCCAACCATTTTCATGTCAGACCTTTCCTATGCTAACCTTGAGGATCCGCCCTCGCACTGTTACAGCAGTCATCGAACCACCAGGCGTTCTGGATGGATGGGTTGCATCACAGGATTCGCCGCTGTTCGTTCAACTAATGAAATCAATTCAACCGACAGCTCCATACTACTACAGGCACCAGGGAAGCCCGGCACCATCCAAGCGTAGAATCAATGGAACGCGATAAATTTATGTCCACGAGCCAGTCGCAGCTACACTGTGCACTTGTGGAGAACGAAAATCGAAGCTTAACATAGAACCGGGGAAATGGCAACAAAATGCAAGCCGATGTTGCCTGTCATTTACAAATGCCACTCGTCAGAGCTGTTGCAGCCCCTCCCCTTTGCTCTGCAGAACCTCTCAGTAACCACCCGCCTACCACCCGCTCTTTTATGTTGTTGTTTTCTCTTTCTTCTTCTTCTTCTTCCTCTTCTTTTATTTATATCTCTTTTTTTTTCTAGCTTTCCTTGTCGACGCTTTGTCGTTTGGTTTGGAAACAGAAACTCAGCAGGCTTTGGTGTCAAAGCAACTTTGTAGTCTTTGACGATCACGCCACACCCCCTCCCCCTTTCTCTGGAGATTCATTCATTCATTCATTCATTCACTCATTCATCTATCTGCCTGCCTGCCTGCCTGTCTGTCTGTTTGTCTGCCTGTCTGTCTGTCTGTCTGCCTGTCTGTCTGTCTGTTTCGTAGGGAAAGTTAGTGGAGGTAGCCAATGTGAACATTTAACCTTGGTGGACACACTGTTACACACAGCCTTCAGTCCATCTACTGAGATGTGAGTGTGTGAGTAGGTATGTGTGAGGGGGGTGGAAGGGGGGAGGGTATGAGGGGATGGGAATGAGGTGGTGAATGCATGAGTCAGTACGTATGAATGTGTCGCTGACAATCAAACGCTGACAGTATTGATACTACACGTTATTTTCGCTTTTGGGCTGCTCATTAATGCTTCGTCTCTTGTAACCGAGCAATTACGATGGTGTTGTTAATGATATTGTTAACAGGTGTGCCACTGCTAGACCTGAACCACGTTGGTACAGTCATAGACAATTCGTCTGTCTCATTTGCGCGAGTTGTTTTGGCTGTTTTTTTTTCAGGAAATGGCAAAAGCTGTAGTAGACATTGCAGGAAAATATTGCCAATCTCAAATTTTTAGCGCGTGTTTTTTTTTTTTTTACCAACGACACTGTTCTTGACCGTTGATGGATAGGCTGTAGCAAGCACAAAAAACAGCATAGGCTGTAGCAAGCACAAAAAACAGCATAGGCTGTAGCAAGCACAAAAATAAACAGCATAGGCTGTAACAAGCACAAAAAACAGCATAGGCTGTAGCAAGCACAAAAAAACAGCATAGGCTGTAGCAAGCACAAAAAACAGCAAACTTCCAAATTGCTTATGTCTAAGATTGACAATCTGGCTAAGACTATAACAACATGATTTTTTTTCTCCTAATTATTTATGATGGTCAATATAGTACTCTTCTTAACCGTTTTCGGTACCCCTTAGGGTGATAGACATTTATGTGGCATTATTCTAACTTCCTCTTAAAAACTCAGACCCGCTCAGGCTTGACCACTGAGGTGTACACTTACCATCTTGAAACTACAGACACGTGGTTCAGAAATCTAAAGCTCTCTAATATGAAACACCGGCCTTCTTTTGGTAACAATAACATTGCTCATATTCTCCGTGTTTTGAAAGACAGCAGTCATACACTACAATGGCTTTCTGAGTTTCTATGCCTCATATTATTTTTTTATTATTATGTCAGTTTTGATTTACGAGTATTTGATACAATAGGTACCGCCGTGCCATTTTGTCAGTCTATGTTGTTCTTCTTTTTGCGACATAGTTCATCTCATTAGGAAAAAAAATTACTTCTTGCTTACTGATGCTTCGTGGTGCTCTGGTACATTACCTGTCCCATATTTCGATGAAATCCCGTAACTGTTATGAGGTACATCGTGAAAATGCGACATTTCGTGCTGCAAAATAATTCATCCCATTGACAAAACCGAAAAAAATCTCGTTCTAACTGGTGCTTCACAGTGCACTGGTCTAATACCTGTTGAGTGTATTTCGATAAAGTCCCATATCTGCAGTGAATTGAATCAAAGAACTACGACATTTTGCCATACTTAAGATAGATTCCGCTTCAGTTTGTACCATTATTAGAGTTGGGTTTCTTTTTGTCTTCTTTTACGGCAGCTTTTTTTTTTTGTTGTTGTTCCTCTGGTGTTTTCTGCGTTTCCTGTATTTCTGAAGTGAGCCGTGTGATCAGTCGGCGTGCGCTAGCCTTTCATCTAGTCCCACTGGATTACATAGTAATTTTCATGATTATAATGCTTTTATCCTTCTGCAAGTCGTACAATGAATATTCTGCAACGTGGAACGCTGTCGAGATTGAAAGGAAAACATAGACTCCCCTATCCTTTCCTGCCCCCCCCCCCCCCCCCCCCCNCCCCTCGCCCATTTTTCCCTCTTCCTGAATGTTTTATATCTGCTATCCGCCTCCATCAGTGTTGCCACTCATAGGGATTTTTTTCCGTGCGGTAGGGTAAAATAGGTTTACGAAAAGCCATTTTTTTTATCTACGCTAAATTACTGGGGAAAATCGTGAAATATAGGATAAAGTGGGTAAAATATCTTGTCTTTATATTTTTAGCAGTGAAATTTGCTTCAGCATTGTGCGCAGGGAAATATGAGGGGAAAAAATCACTCTCGCTGTAGGAGGAAAGCACATGACAAGAGTGGCAACACTGGCCACCAGTAAGATCCTGGTGTTAGCGAAGCGAAAGGGCTGGTATCGATGGGGTTTCTAAAGCATTGCTCATATTAAATTAAACATTGTTGCTTATTTGTCTATAGACTATACGGTTGAAATAGGCAATGATCTGAGTAAAAGAGCACGCTGCACCTATCAGGCGAAATATGATCCCACATTCTTCTTGTATGACATATTTAAATCTCAAATATAATGTACTTTTTTTTCCCTCTCTCCACGCCCGGTAGTTTTATGTAACTGCCAGTATATTATAATTTTTTCCACTCCCAGTTTTGTGTAATCCCTGAACATGTTTTCTTTCTCTCCGCACCAGCATAAGAGCTCCATCCGTTGGATATATCTTTATAGCCACCCCTGCAATGTTTGTTCGCACTCATATTTAAGTCTGGGAAGAAATATCGCACTTAATGCATGTATTAAAGAGGATGAAGTAAGGCAAACATGCCAGCGTCAGCTAGGTACACACTAAAATATATGAGAGGCATGCAAAGAGAAAGATAAATACTTGTTTAATATTAGAAAGAGAGATAATTGTATGACATAAAAGTAAGACGAGTATAAACGCGTATAATATAGTTTTTCATGTCGTGGATAAAGTTCTTCTGTTGGGTGTGGATTGGAAGACCATCTGTCATTCCAGGGACTATTTCTTTACTATTTTTCCTTTTCCCCCCGTTCTGTATTTAGCGATGCTTGATTATCATCCTCAATACGGTGGCCACTTTGTCATGTTACGCCTCGTAGATCATCAGTTCCAAATTCTCATTCTTTTACTTTGACTGAAGCCTGCTGGACGATTTTGATACTGTATTATTATGTTCTAATCTGTTTCGGTAACTTTGCAGACAGCATTTTTGTTTCCTTTTCAAAGACAAATCAGACATTCACCTGTTTACTTTGACTCTCAGATCACATATCTGTTATTCATTTTCCACAACATTATTGTCAATTCTGAATCTTTGAAACAAGTAGGCGAAGTTTTGGTCTTCGACAGGAAATGCATGTTTCGAAAGCCAAACCATACAGTCATTATCCGACAAATTATTGTTTGCAGCTGCTGAGACCTAAGTGACGTCATCATTTTCCCACAAGCCTCTACTACTCGGGGAAGGGGAATAACTCTTTGGGCAAGGGTCACGCTCACTGGAGCCCTCTTTCTCTAATCATAAAGTACACATCGTTATAGTCATAGGCAATTCGCCTGTCTCATTTGAGTTTGTTTTTCCGGACAGGAGAAAAAAATGTATACGACAGCGCAAGAAAATAATGCCACCCTCAGTCTTTGGTGGTATTATTTTAACCAATGATCTTGTTACTTACTTTGTCTTTGATATTTGGTGGATGTATTGGCTTATAACAAGCACAAAAATACCCGAGTTTACAAATTGCCTATCTCTGAGATAGACCATCTCCTTATCACTAATTGGCATGCTTGGTGACAGTATTATACTTTTTCTTGAGAAAAGTGATGTTTGGGCGCTAAAGATAATTCTCAAAAAAACAAGAAGTTCATGAAAATGGAACATTATTTTTTTATGTGCATATCTATTTTTGAAGTTAATGTGACGATACGTCTTCCTCATGCATAATTAGTTGATAGAAGCCATACTGGCAACACTAAGGTGAGCATAGTGAATTCCTTATCTTATGATGAAATTCATAATTCAACTACTCACAAGATTATTTCCAAGAAATTGACTGAGGGCTAGAATTACCCCTTGGTTGAAGTTTTAAAAAATAAGTTAGCCCAGTTGCAAGTAAAAGGCTGGATCTATCCTTGTTGTAGCTAGTTGTAGGTAAAGAGCTGGAGTTACCCCATTTGTTCTAAGAGCTTGGAATTACCCTGATTAATATAATTAATGGACTGGAAATACCTCATTTGCTGTAATTAAAAGACTGGAGTTATTCCACTTGTTGTAACTTGAGGGCTGGAGTTACCCCACTCGTTTTAACTAAAGGGTTGCAGGTCACTCACTTGTTGTAATTAAAGGGCTGGAGATATCCTGAGTAATCCAATTATTAGGTTGGAGTTACTTCACTTCTTGTTATTTAAGGGCTAAGGTACCCTTGCATTTTGATAGCGCAGGGCTGTTGTAACCTGGAATTACCCCAACTGTTGTAACCAAAAGGCTGGAGTTACACCAATTGATGTAATAAATTATGGGTTGGAGTTACTTCACTTTTTGTACCTTACAGGCTGGAGTTACTTCGTTTCTTGGGACTAAATATCTGAAATTACCCCATCTGTAGCTGTAATTAAGGGACTGGGGTTACTACCACTCATTGTAACTAAAACTAGACTACTCATACCCATGCCATCATCATCTATTAAGACCGCGCCGTAGGGCGCTAGACAGCGCTTTAGGCATTAATAAGAATATTTTTATCTCATACAGCATAGATCTTTGTGATTCAGTACACGAGTACTACAAATAGCAAGTTAATATGTGGTGGAAAGTATTCTGTGTCGGTGCATCAGACCTTTAATACCTGCCATTATATCACGGCCGTTTTGTTATTGAACATTAATTTCATAGTTTAGATGGTGAAATGACAGCGTATACTTATTGAAAAGTCAAGGAATGCTGTCGTTTGGGAATGGCAAATCTATCTACAAATTGCAAGCTGATGATGGAAAGTATTGTGTGCCGGTGCATCAGACCTTTAATACCTCCTATGATATCAAAGCCGTTTTGTTATTGAACATTAATTTCATAGTTTAGATGGTGAAATGACAGCGTATACTTGTTGAAAAGTCAAGGAATGCTGTCATTTGGGAGTGGCAAATTTATCGTTCACCGACAAAATGAATATATGTTTGTATTCAGAAGATTACTACTTTTATTATAGCTGCCAGTGAATACTTGTCAGAATGTTATAGTGAAACAGCTATTCGCTAAGTAGTGTCAGAACGTCTAATGATAGATTAATATAGTAGTGCCATATTCCTGAAAGAGTTAAATTGACCGCGACTAGAATTCCATGATTTTATGGCTTTGACCTTATGCCATGTGTTCAAAATTTGTAGATACAAATCGGCTCTGTTTAATTACAGTTGATTAAAGAGGCTTACTATTATCCAGTCCATTTTTATTAGGAAAGTATACAGTTCTATTGCAGTCGACTTCGATTTATTGCCAATCGCAATTTCCACTTCATAGCAACATTTTTTAGCTGATAAAATACCGAATTCTAGTATGAAAGTCACGGGATGCTCTCGACGTCCTTTATATGCAACTGTTTTCATATGACCGAGGCGTAGAGATCTAGACGTCTAGCAGTCTCCTGTATAATAATATGAAAAATTTTTGCGATTAAACGGAATTGACTGTAGTAGTAGGGATAAGGTTGCACATAGCTGTCAAATGGCCTTAGGTATGACGGTTTAACAATACCTAAAGTAGAACAGACCAGATCGAGAATCCGGGCTAATTCATTAACAGAACCTGTGTGATAAAAGGTCTTGAAAAGAACCCTCTCCCTCTTGAAACTGTCACGTGTCAATCAAACGCGCTATACAACCGTGGGGACGGATCTCTGTAATTTTAATTCCCCAATGCCTGTCAACTCTGCTCCCTCCCTTCCTCCATCCCCCTGCTCAAAGCCCCACCCCCCTCCAACTCTTCCCTTCCCCCCCTTTTTCTCTTTACAGTGTTTGTTTTTTTTACATTATTCCGAGTCCCTTTGCACTCCCTTCTCATGAAACCACTCGAGAATTTTTATTCATTCTCCTCCTCTCTCTCTCCCCACCCCTCCCTTCCTTTTACCTTTTTTTTCTTAACCACTATTCTTCAATCACAACTAGTTCCTTGTTTTTAAATGTGGGGTGGTTGTTTTTTTCTCCCTTTCCACGTGACACGCCGACAGGGCGATTTTAAGATTCTAAAGATAGCAGTTTTCTTTCCATTATACATGAAAATTTCCAAAGGGTCCTTGAAAGTTTTGAGATGATTGTCACGGGAAGATCAGAATTGGAGTTGTTAAAGTGCAATTTTTTTGTTGTTGTTGTTGCAGTATCTTTGCAAAGCAACCATTTTATGTTATATTTTCATATTATAGTTTGATATATTATGCATAAGATTTCTTGTTGAAACAAGCTTCCAGCAACGGGTGAGGCCGTTTGTACCTTTAGTGATAGTTAGGATTGATTTTGACTTTGGTAGTGCCCATGCAGTTGTTGATGCTGGTACAGAGGTTGGTGATGGTATTGAAAATGGAGAGAAACATTGAAATGGAAATGAAGCGTTCATTTCCCAGACGTAGTGTAGGCGAGAAATATTTTATAATGCCACCCAGTGCTATTAAAATCTTACTCATGATATATATCATTGACATTAATACAAACATCATACACATAAACACACAACATAAAATACATAATTAAGCCATTGCTAATCGCCGCAGTGCGGTGCCCTTGTTGGGGG
>JAWQUT010000221.1:551412-639548 GCA_033807755.1 Ellobium chinense
ACACACACACACACACACAAACACACACACACACACACACAAACACACAAAGCGCAGATCGTGAGTGTAAAAAAACTAGTACATATTTATGTTGAGACACATTCATTTATGAGCACCCAGATGTCAAGTGGCACATCCACTGTTTACATTTTTAGCGGTTATCATAGTAACTATTTAACTGGTTTAGCACTGAAAATTTCAAATTTCTTGCAACCGGTCAAAATGAGGCTTATATCTCCAGACATAGAACTGAGAATACAGGCTTTGGTATTTGTGTGGTACCAAAAGTCCTATCCTTATCAGGCTACAAATGCTAATTGGTCGCCGTAGAGCAAAAGTGGACCATCCCTTATTTTTGCGATTTTGACGGTAAAGGGTTCTATAACATAAGATTTTGACTCAGTCATGCTATAAATATCGGTTAAATTGCCATTTTTTGGCGTGTGGGGACTTCTAATGCCAACTTTTTTTTTCTTTTACAAGTCTTTACAACTCAATGACAACATAAACTTCATCCCCTCAAAACACAGCAAATGTGGGATTGTCTACTCTTGCTCTACAGCGACCAACTGACTGAGAGAACCCCAATGTCGTCGCTAATGTTATGTTGATCAAACCCAACATTCCTGTGAAAAGGAATGACTTGATTCTGCGTTTCCCAGAGTAGCATCCATCATGATGGTTCTCCTGAGTATCTGCACCGCTGTTACCGTAAAAGTGCAGATTTGCTGTACTCAAAATTTGCAGCGTGTCGACAGTTACTATGGTAACCGCTAAAGATGTAATCAGTATAAGTGCCAGCTGACATCAGAGTACTCATAAATAAATCATGTCTTGATATGGATATCAGTGTCCATATTCAGGGCCTGCATTGTTGTGTGTGTGTGTGTGTGTGTGTGTGTGTGTGTGTGTGTGTGTGTGTGTGTGTGTGTGTGTGTGTGAGAGAGAGAGAGAGAGAGAGAGAGAGAGAGAGAGAAAGTGTGTTTGTGTATGTGTGGGTGTGGGTGTTCACGCGCGCGCGCGTGCAGCACATTAAAATTCAACTACATATATTGATTTTTAGAGGGGTGATTCAGTTGATTTGTTTAGTGCTGTATAGAATTTTCCGATGTAGACTACAATCTCAAGGCGTACCGAAGGAGTAATTTTTATCAGTATCCTTTTTCCATCCAGCCCTCCCCTTCTTGTGGTCTCCTTCCATTTGCATAATAATTCTCACATTCTAATGTTTCCTGTTGGAAGCTCTGCATCTTTACCGAGACCTAACAAGGACTGTTAGGAGCAGGTTTGCCAGACTTTGTTTTAGAGCCAGAGCCAAAATCGCATACTAAAAAGAGCCAAAAAAAAAACCCCAAATCATCTCCGGAGGCCCCACTGGAGTCAAAATCTGACACAAGATGAGAAATTTACGACGGACTGTCTATGTGTTAGATATACGTGGGTGGTATAAGTATCCCAAGCCTTCTTTAACATACATTAGAGCAACATAATAGGACATTGTTGTTAAATGAAAGCAGAGATTGTTCTTTGATTTGTGTTCACTCGGCAGTTATAACAGAAACCGATTACTTGAAATATCAATTTGAGAGAAGTAAAAGTACTTCCTGTATAGGAAATTATTAACCTAAAGTCTGATGGAGCCAGTAATGTGCTAAAGCGCCAGTCAGACATTTGGGAGCCAAGGGCTTTTTAAAAGTTTTAAGCCAAACATCTGGTGTTTGACTCCGTAAGAGCCAGGTCTGGCAACCCTGGTTAGATGTTGTAGCCGACAAAACGGAAGCTGACAGATACCGGTCCAGGCAGTTCTTGGCAAACTCGGAAAAAAAAAATTAGAGATGGGATGGGCGTGGCATCATATATGATCGATGTGCAGTGCTCAGTAAAGTACTTGCCCTCATCTCTCTCTCCCCACCTCTTCCCTCTCCCTCCACCCCTGTACCGTGCAGCAGTCTAGTTTAGGTACCACGACACGCATGACCTAGATAATGTGACCTACTTTTTTGGAGTTGGTTGTATTTAACCCCCCGCGTCGTCGTATTTTTTTGTTTGCTTGCTTGGTCGATGATAGAATAATGAAGAGCAGGGAATTGGGGCGAGAAAAAAATAAACACGACATCCATAGATCTTTAGAAAACTATCGGATTTGCTTTTGATCTCCACGGTTGACCTAAATCACAGTAATTAATTGGTCGTACTGTCATTAATAGAAGATGAAAGAGACGAGTGTAAAGTTGCTTGCACTTTTCGCACTTCATAACTTTAGATAATCTGGTACAGTTATAGTCTTCTTGAGTGTTGAGGCACACTGCATTTGGGTCACTCCCATTCTGTGCTAGAGACGCTCCCATGCTCTGTTGGAGACACTCTCGTTCTTTGTTGGGGACACTACATTCTGTTGCACTCTGTAACAGTCAGTTATTGGTCTCTCACGGCACTGTCGTAGATTTAGCGTTATTTAGCATCGGCTAGGGCATATTCGCCGAAGCTGTACCTATCAGTCTTGTGTTTGTCTTTTATATAATGTATTTTGATTTCCTTAATGAATGGCTGTCTCCCTGTCGCCATGCCCCGTGCAGTAGTTTCGCCGTCTTCTTTGTTCGCATAAGAGTTCTAATACTTTTTTCTTTTTTCCATCCCAAAACTCCAGCTATTCTTTGTTTTCGCCATCTGAGGCGAAATACCTTTATAGTCATCTGAGTGGACATCTTCTTTCTTTAGTATTTCCGTCGTCAGATACAGAGTCTATAAAAGTAAAAAGTGGTGGCTGGATTGTTTGTATATTAGTTTGTTTGTGTGTTTGTTTGTTTGTTTTTTTCCGGCGTAGAAATTCACCTAGTGTAATGTAGAAATTTCAAAGTTGGCAAGATATCCTGAGATGGTGGCGATGTATCACTGAGATATGTATCGTTGGTCTCAAATGGATTTTCGGGGGCCGAGGGAATTTAGAGAGGCCCTTTTGAAACTAGGGAATGGGAATATATGCAGTAACGACGGGTCGAGCGACAGCAAAAGGCACTTTTGGCTTACTAAGTCAAGCTTGTTAGTTGGCAGATGAGTGTGCATCACAATACACCACTGAGTTGCGATGATGACGCTACACAGCAAATTCTTCGATAGATCTTAGCACAAAAATTTTGCTTTAAGAAGATCTAAAAAATTACACTGAGTATAATTGAGTATTATGTGTGGCAAGAGTTCGGTTGCTCTTCTTCTTCCACACCCCCCCCCCCCCCCCCCCCCCCCCCNTCCCACCGCAACCTTTTTTCCGGACAGCATCGAGACACCTGAGGTAAAGATATAATCCCAAACTATTACGTTATTTGCTTGCTTTTTGCCCCAGAAATTTGGACTCGTTAGAACACTGTCCAGCAGACTTTCGGGTGTTCGTGTGGATATCCCCATGGCCAACATGACTAACGCTTAGGCGAGAGACTCAGCTGCTGTTCTCCCCTCAGAGCAGATTGAGATGAATTCATTTTTATTTTGTTGTAATAGCAGCTTTGAGCTGCACGGTCAAATATAGGTTTTCAATGATATTGTCCTGCTTATATTATGCACGGCTGTTGTTAATTCATAACTATGACATTCCATTTGGATGGAGTGTGTTCAGTCAGGATACTGGAACATGTGAGTTGTTGTTGTTGTTGTTGTTGTTGTTGTTGTTGTTGTTGTTGTTGTTGTTGTTGTTAACACTCTGCATCTTGTTCACATGGTCACAGCCACTGCAGTGTGTAAATATCGAAGCTCCAGTTCATGTGAGAAAATGTTGAATGCGATTTTCAAGATCTGCAAAAGTGTTCACAAATTAATGTGGGGGTCCATTTATCACAATTTTAAGATCACTGATACGAGGTGCGATGCAAAAGTTCCCAGACTGTGCCTTAAAAAGTTCCTTAATTTATGTATAACATTCCCTATTACCTTCAAAATAGTCCCCAATGGGAGCGAAGACAACAATCATATCAGGCTGCTGCCATGCTTAGACTCAGTTCTGGACGTATTTATGAGTCAGCCTGACAAGTGGCAAGCACCATTTGCGTTTAGCCCAAACATGTATATTATAGGCACAGTCTGGGGACTTCCGGATTGCACCTCCTATTTCCTATAGCTCCAACAATCGTGATGATACCCTATACTTGTCCACTAGAGTATGGTACGAATAATTTCATTGGGTGTCAAAGAATAGTTCATATTCTTATGGTTTACCAGTTTTGACAAGAAGATTAAAGGACCCTTCAATAGCAGAGGTCAGACAATCCGATGATAGTTATCTGGATCTACATGCTGTCCCTGAGAACTGACATTTTCTCCTGATGACCATCATGCGCTTTTCACCTTGGAGGTAACAATGACACTGGCGTCCATATCACGTGAGATTTCGTGTTCTCGCCAGAGCGTCATTTTTTTTTTCTTGGTAGGAAAGAAAGAGAAAAATGACGTTTTCCGCGGCGGAAAAATGTAATAATATGCATCTGTCAAATAGATACTTGGCAATGAGCAGTGAATGACCTTTCCAGACTGCTATATAGTGAACATTGCATGTAAATGGCAGCGGCACCGTGTGCTCCTGGGAGCTGAGAATGTCCTTGAGTGGCCTGGGCTTCATTAATAAAGTGAAGTCGCATGAATGATCACTAGTCTGGATTGAAGGCTTTTTATTATTATAATTTATTATTATTATTATTACTATTACTACTACTACAACTACTACTACTACTACTATACCACTACTACTACTACTACTGCTTCTTTTTCTACTACTACTACTATTACTACAACTACTGTTTATGTGCCTTGTTTTCCTTTCACCTGTAACAGCTCCCGAGTACAAGTCCCCGATCTTCCTGGACTGCTGTGGCTTGGTGCGTCAGGTGATTCGAGACCTGCAGAGAGATCTGGGCTTTCGCCTCGGTCCCTGGAACCAGGCCTACATGTTCGATACCTTGCCCGTTAACCTTACCAAGGAGGAGATGAAGCCTGGAGACTTAGTCTTCATGACAGGAGTCTATGTCAGCCCGAAGAGTGAGTGCCAGTGTTTGAGTATGACCTCATGAGCTTGAACTTTTCAAGGGTTCAGACTGTAATTTAAAGAAGCTTCGGTGTGTTATAGTAAATTGCTAAGAACCAGCTGGATTGAACGAATACGTAACGAAATGTTATGGGAAAGAACATGGCAAGAGAAGATGGAAAATTAGCATATAAGCAGGAAAGACTAACGAGCATTATAGAATAGACCCTGCGATGGAATCCATAGGGGAGAAGGTTAAGGGTCTGCCTAAAAGAGAATCAAAAGATTGAAATTACGTGGGAGACTAATGGGAATGGCAAGAGACGGAAGAGCTAGGTAGCATTTTGTTGATGAGCTATGCTCCACCAGGTGCTAAAAGCTTAAGAAGAAGAAGAGTCTCTAATTTGGGGTACGTTTTATGTAACTTCACATTATCGAGGTTCACCTGAATAATGGAATGATGAAATAATAATAAATGCGTGTGTGTGTGAAACTCATACAGTATTTAATAATGAGGTATACTTAATAAGTGACTACTTAATATCGAGATTCCACTGCATTTCATAAAATACTCTTCAGACAAGAAACAGCCTCACAGCATGTTGCATGTAGAGATCTGGCTTGGCGAAGGAGACAAGACCATCGGCTCCCGCTGGAACAACGGCAAAGTCCAAGTCTTTGATTCCTACAAGTTCAACCCAAAGAGTTTTCATAGCGAAGAATACATCTTCAAGTCTATCGACACATGGCTGATGGGGATATGCCACAGGTTCGTAATTGGGTAGACACTCTGACCATTGGTATGTCCCACATGTGCGCACTTAAGTAGACAATCTGATAATTTGGTTCAAAAGTTGTTGTTGTTGTTGTTGTTGTTGTTGTTGTTGTTGTTGTTGTTGTTTAATGATTGGCTTGTTTTTAATGCGATCGTTTTGGTGATTTTATCAAAGGAATTGCCAGCAAACTGAATAGTTGTTAATGCGGCTATAGCTGTTAGGCAGTTTTGCTTCTTGTTTTGTGATATAATTTAATAGTGGAAATGCACCTTTCTCTTTCTAAGTATAGACTAGTTTTGATAAACTATACCTAAATTATCTCTCTCCTACCAGCCACTGCCCGAAGCATCCTTGGCGCTTAACAAAGTACAATCCTAGGACCAAGTCTGTCTTTAATGTCGAAGAAACTATTCCTGATGAAAAGGCAGACTTGGATAGCGATGACGAAAACAAAGATGATGGGAATGATAATAAATGTGGGGATGATAAAGAGCGTGGAGTTGAAGATGGACAGTCTCCAGATCCTGTAGAGGGGACGGACAGGGAACAGGGGGAGCTCACTCTGAATTTGGTTTCCGGGAAAACGACGCCTCTGAGTCAAGACACGTCCAAAGCCAATTCGTCTCGGGAAAAAGCAGGACGAAGTACCAGCAGCTCTAAAAGATTCAAGTTCATTCTGCGGCCTAGGGTTAAACCTTCCAGTAAAAGAGGCAGTGGCGGCACATGCCGAAAATCAGCAAGGACGCCAACAGACAGCACCCAGATTGACCTCAAGCTCTTGCAGCATGCCAACAGGCTGATGACCGGTGAGCAGGATGTCTTTGAAAATGTCAGAACACATTGCCCTAAAGCGAGCCCTCCTGCTTTGAAAGGCAAGAAACAGACCATGACCTCTCCCGATCTTGGCAAAAATTCTGTGCAAGGAGCAAAGAAAAAGATAAAAACCAGTAGGAAGTCCTCTTTCGGAAAGTCAGAACCTATGATCATGCCAAAAGTTTGCACTACTAAGGAGGATGAGCTAGATTATATTCCTACTCGGCTTCCCAGTCGTGGTGGAGCCACATCCAATTACTGGATGCCGTCAAAAGACAGGGATAGAAAGATGAGAGACAAAATCAACCATTGCATTCAGCCCAATCAGAAAGGGCCGGCATGGAATATGCACCAGTCCCAGCTTCAGCCATTCTTGTCTGTGGTCGGGACACAAGACGCGTACATGCCCAAGACGAAATCGTGGCCGATTCTGGAGAGCTCTGCTGTCAGCCTTATGTTCAGGACTGGCACCAACTTCTTTGACAGAGGAGCTCAGCATAGTGCTGAAAAGCCATCAACAAGAGACAGGTCGGGCAAAATTGGTGTCAGTGAGTATTTTGACGAGACGGATTTGGGTGGCGATTACGACGAGGAAAACTTATCTCTCAGTTCTGACGAGGAAGATGATAATGTTGAATATTTTGGTACCCATGGCTACTCTTCAATGGAGGACTGCCTGATGATCAGCAAATCGCCTTGTCACTTCGAGAAAGGTAAAAAAGCCAACAGCTTTCCGAACCAGGGATTGATACACTCTGCAAGAAGTAGCGCTAGGACGAGGACATCCAGCACCACTCCACGACAAGAATCCAGAAACTCTGGGCGGATGTCAAGAGAAAGCAGAGATCATTTCTCATGTATTAAGGAGGAAACCAGCACAGTGATCAGCGGTCTTACAAGGGTCACAGCAAATAGAAATCCAAGTACTCCACCCAATACAAGAATAGGAGAAACTACTAAAGAAGAAAAGGTCCATTTCTTTTTGCCAGGAGATGCTGAGATATGCTTGCCAACCGAAAAAAAGGATCATCCTGAAGACAGTTCAGTTGTGGTTGCAGCAGGAACTGGATCAGAAGTTACCGTGACGGACGCCGGCGACAGCGAATTGAAGGTAGACAAAATCACAAGCGAGCTGGTTTCCCTTACCTTCAGTCGGGACGTGGTGGACTCCGTAAAGCAGGAAATGGAGAAACAAGAGGATTTGATTGACGTAGCGGACACATCATTCACCTCAGATTTCACCTTAGATGAGCTCATATCTCTGGAAGATGGCAGGAGCCCAAGTGTGGCTGCGAGTTCCATAGTTTCGAGGGATGAGGAATGTTCTGAGGACTGGGGAGAGATGGACACAGATGACGAGCTGCAGTCTGCCTGGGAAATGACCGTCCTGAACCACAACCGCCTTAGTATCAGTGCTGGGATGTATGCATTGCAAGGCCAGCACTTTAACCCAACTTGGGACTGGCTTTACTCTTATACCAAAGAGGATGCTGGTGGAAACATAAATAACAATAGCAGCAAAGAAAGACACCATGATTCCTTTGTGGAGCTCAGAAATGATGACAAAGAGGACGAGATCAGAGCTCCAGCCGGTGAATTTCGCCGTTACAATATTCTTCCGCCTCTTAGTTCGTATGCAGTCAAAGCCAGTTTAGCCACAGAGAACCTCAAGAGGAAAATGACAGAGCTTGAGAACGTCCCAATTCTCCCAGGCTACAGTGTCTCCAAGACCGTCCTCAGCAAGGCAGACGCCGAGTCAGTACTGGTGCAGCCTCCAACGCGTGAAGGGCAAAGGCTGCCAACAACGGCCCATTTTGACGCAGTTGACAAACGGGCAGATGGTTCCACAAGTTTGCTGACACGGTACGTTTTGAATCAGCGACCAAAGGGCGCCGATGACGCTGCAAGCAGTGTTACTGGCATTGTTAGTTCCAAGCTGCATCCGCATTGCTCAAGCTCTCTGTCTGGTTTTGAGACAGGAAGCGACTCTTCCGTCAGCTCCCACAGAGACACGATGGCGTCTTCAGAAATGAGTCAGCCACAGCAGACAGACTTAACTGAAGACCCCAACATGAACCTCTTTGTTCAGCTCGACTGTGCTAAACAGAGTAGCAAGAAGCGTGAGATGAATCAGCTTCAGAACCCCACAGCTCATCCAGGACGGAAAATTAATTTGTCTAGGCAGTGTGACACAGGCTTTTGCTCACCTTGTTCTATTGACAACCTGAACGAAATTGAAGTTGGAGACATAAGTCAGTGTATACCGCCCAGGGAAATCTCCAAACGGAACCTAAAGTACATCGTTCATCCAGTACACAGCGCGGACATTGACCCCACTGGTGATACTACAGATGATAACAACTATAATCACGACAATGATGACGAAATGGAGAAGGAGGATGTTGTTGATAACCTTGATGATGACGATGACGATATGGATAGCATTGGCGATGCAAAACTGCATATAGACAAGTTCACGTTCTACCCAGCCCGGGGTCGATATGACGACATGGTGGTCCAAGACTTTGTCAAGCTGGCAGATTACGTTGACTATGTGGGCAACGATGACATGAGTTTCACCGATGACCCGGTGCTCTGCGCTCTACACACTGGAGGTAAGTTTGTGTTGGTTGACAACCTATATGGTAATGGTAACGATGGATCATGTGACTTTTCGTAAGCTCATTAAAGTGCCATGTGTTGTAAGGAAAGAACAAAAGCGTGATAGGGAGAGAACAAGAGAGTGGATGAATAGTCAGAAAATTGGGCAGAATGCTGACAGCACTACTGACTGTGGGCAGCAAAAAGAGATGTTTATCCACCGAGATTTTTCGTTCACAGTGAGTACTCTCTCTCTCTCTCTCTCTCTCTCTCTCTCTCTCTCTCTCTCTTTCTCTTTCTCTCTCTCTTTCTCTTTCTCTCCCCCTCCCTCTCTCTCTCTCTCGCTCTCTCTTTCTCTCTCTCTCTCTCGCTCGCCCTCACAAGATGTCGTTCTAGCGAACGCGACATGCGTCTCAAAATGGTCTTTAACTCTGAATTTTTGGGAGTGCAGTTCCCAAGAATAGTAAGCATTGCTTAGATTCGTGCATGGAAATGAACAGTTGAAGATAATCTCGTAGAGAGAGAAGACTGGTAGTTGGGTGAAACTTTTGCACAAGATAGCTACGATGTTGCCAGAATTCGTTATCGTGTAATTGAGAAGTCCAGGCAAAAACAAAACTTGTCGTTTAGCTAGCCCCGTGCCCAGAGAGCATATCTAAGTAAAATATGCGTAACACCGTAGTGTGAGGTGGAATTTATAACGAACCATAACTAAGTGTAAAGAAACGAACATTTTCTTTCTCTATGCTTAACTCCCCTTGCAATCCACCTCTGCCTGACTACAGGGCATAAATCCCTACCTCTCCCTGCTTTAAAAGGACAACCGTTGACCCTTAACCCCTGACATTTGTGCTGTAACTAGGGACGCCACTCCTAGTGTTTTCCCCCGCTCTCAATGTATCTGAGGCTTTGACATCAGGAGCGGTCGATATCATTGTCTTCTTCTTTTATTTGTTTGCTTTTGTCGCGACGATTTTCTCTTGTTTTTCTCAAATGGAACTTGAAACGATTTACTTGTAACCAGAGCATTTGTATGCCTACAAAAAGTGCAACATCGTATTGGAAGTTTAATTCTCAAACCGTTTACGAGCTCTTATTTGTTTTCTCTGCCATCTAGACTACCCCTTTTCCCGGCTCAGTTTCTGTATGTGTATATTTGAGCAGGAAGGACAACACGTTAATGTACATGGAATTGTACTGCTTGAAACTTAATCTTTGTTCTTGACAACCACTGTGCATTAGTGTTCTAGAATATGCAGTTCATCTCATGTAATTGGAACAAGAGAGCCTTGTAGAAATGGAGGAGCGGAATATTATCACTTTGGCGCTCTACCTTTTTACCATTTTTTTTAAAACGGAACCTGAATGCACACAGCGATTATCCTGGATATGATATTGCCCGGTGCACTTGGTTGTTTTTGGTTTTGTTTTTTATTTGTTTGGAATGTCATGCATATACCGTCTTTCGTCAGAGTGCTATAGATTCGTGATTTATAACTTGCAATGAGGATAAGACGTGGAGCTGTTCTTCTATTCTCGGCTACCGAGGCCTCGGTGCCGTTGACTGGATGGGTGTTTAACAATTCCGATATTGATTACCGATCGACTCTATTGATTCTGGGCCATGCGTGGAGCGAGAGGGCGAACGATTTACCCTGTCTTGCATGAAATCTTTCGCGCACACTCAACCATTGCCCTGTCCTTACTGCCAAAGCTCTTCCAACCATTCTTGCTGTAATTAGAATTTCGTGTAGATACTTGTACTGTAACGACTGGTGGTGAATAAACGTGGCCAAGACCGGTTCATAACTCGCCATCAGGCTGTCGACTCCCAACAAGATGGGATCTGTTACCATCGAAAGACCCACATTAACTCTACATTTTGAACTCCACTAAGAGTGCATTCAGCGCCGATGCATTAATGATATTAATTCTGCATTTTGAGTGCCACTAAGGGTGCATTCAGCATCGACGGACTAATGTAATTCTTACAATGGTAAGAGATCCCAACGTTAATGCGCAAGCTCTCTAATGTTTGTACCGATTCCACAGGCAGGAACGATAAGAATAGCACTCATACCAGTTTGTTAACAGTCAAAATCAGGCCAACAAGACCGTTCCAGATAAACCATTGAACCGCTCTGATATTGTTCCTGGTTCACTACTACTACTACTACTACTACTACTACTACTACTACTACTACTACTATCACCACCACCACCATCACTACTACTACTACTGCTACTGCTACTACTACTACTACTACTACTACTACTACTTCTACAACTACTACTACCACCACCACCACCATCACTACTACTACTACTGCTACTGCTACTACTACTGCTGCTGCTGCTTCTACTACAACTACTACCACACTGCTGCTACTACTCTGCTGTTGCTGCTGCTGCTGCTGCTGCTGCTGCTACGACACCTACACTACTGCTATTACCACTACTACTACTATTGTTACTACTACTAGTACTACTTTACTTCTACCATTACTACAACTACATGTACTGCTGTACTATTACTTTTACTGCTTCTTCCTCCCCCACTCAATTATTTTCTTATACCAACAGGTTTGTCTACTTTTTTCCTTCTCTGTCATTTCCTCTTATTTTACTCATGTGTCCTATTCTTTGTCTGCTTCACCTGCTTCTTCTCATCCTTATTCTCCCCCGTTTCCCCCAGTCTTATGCTCCGTCCTCCAAGTGTGTTTTTACTTTGTGATTAAGAGAGAGGTTTGTCTAACCGATTACACTTTTATCCATTCTTGCTCTGTTTTTCCCCTGGTTACATCAGCTATTCCTTGTTCTCCACAATTGTTTGTCCGGTTCTGCCGTTCTCTTTCACAGACTTTTTTAGAGGCAGGATTAGAAAAGACAAAACACTCTTCTTATACAATGAATGTATCTAGAAACTGTCCCTAGGTTCCTTTTTCTTCCTTGACCAGATCCCTAACACTAAACCAAGCACTAGGCAGGAGAGTCCCGGGATGTTGGCTACGAAATTTTGCCCGATTTTCGGGTTCAGGTCGACTTTGGTGCAGTGCCACGTGCAACAATTCAGCCTTGTCTGTGGCGGGACGGCATCTAGCAGGGCTTTCCCTTACCCAAACCCTTTTTCCACTTGACAGACCGTACTTAGTTACACTGCCCATTATCGAAGCTCTTTCGCTGATCTTCATCGACGCCTCTGTTGTGATAGGATCGGAAATGCTTTACTTCAGGGTGTAGCGGAGTTGTGGGGCTTCGCCTCTTGTGACTCAAGTTGCAAGACGACAGGGGCGTAAGGAAGGAGAGGGTGTATCGGACTCTCTCACCTTTCTCCTCCCACCTCTATCCCACTCTTTTTACCTTCACAAAATGTTTCGTAAAGTCGTGTGGTGAAGACCACGGAGATATATGAAGAATTAGAGAACGTAATTTTTCACAGCTTAATTTTTCCCTGCTTACATGCCGGTAGGTTGGTGGCTGAGAAATTTAGCACTTGTATCTTGGTGAAAAGGGTCCCGGATTTGAATCCCGCTAATGGTGGATTTTCTCCTTGAATTTTATTAACAGTGTTTCAAAAGCATTCACTTGTCGGCGGCTTGCCAGGAGTTTAGGACTGATCCGTAATGTGACCATAATTGTGCTGAAAAGGGACGTTGAAACATAACTCAGAAGTAATGAAATCACCCCCCCCCCAAAAAAAANACACACACACACACACACATCTGTCACCCCTATATCACAGGTTTTTGGCTACGCTGCTGAAGAACCTTGCAGTTCGTTACAGATTATGTCCAGTCTACGGTACCTTTTTACTTATCGGCCGTCATGCTTCATCCCGGTTATTCAGATGTGAAATCTGACGAATGCAAAAAAAAAAAGAAACAATGTGTTTGAACGGACTGATACAGTGAAACCTGGTTCATTAAAGAAGGTATACATATTAATGAGGTTTACTTAGTGTCGAAATCCCCCTGCATAATGAAACGGTTAAAGGAAAGTTAATCTGTATATTATATGAGACTAAAATTCATATTTAATAATGGAGTGCACTGTACCTATTTGAGAACTTGCGCATTAACTATGGGAAATCTTACTATTGTAAGATTTACATTAACTCTGCTTGTTGAACGCCACTAAAGGTACATTCAGCATCGATGCACTAATGTAATTCTTCCGATTTTAAGGGAAATTTGCATCGTCCTACAGACCATATTAAATCATACGATACCCTATTATTCTAATAAAACAGTCTTTCAAGTGTCTGTCTTAATGATAATATAACACCCCTGCCGGCCCCAGACAAACCACAGGGTTACATTATCCAAAATCCGAATTGTTACACCCACTGCACGTGTGGCGGCCATAAGCTTGCGTCAAATACGTTCTAACCACATGGCCAAGCTGTCTAGCCACTGCCCTCCTGACGGGTGATAGAATGTTGATATGAATGTTTTAATTCTTCTGTGAACAGTAAATATGTCAAACAAAATCACGCTGAAGCAATAAAGATACAGGATACTTTATCTGGCTTACACTATCAATCTTTATGTTTGAATTTAGATGACCAGGACCTTAATTAAAAGCTGAATAATACATTGTCAGATAGAAGTGTCTGTAGCTGCTGGAACCCAAGTGACGTCATCGTTTTTGCCACAAACCGATGCTGATCGGGGCAGGGGAATAATTCTGGACGCCATGACCAAACCCGTAACTCTAGCTTTCCTAATTGCGTCATATTACATATGCGCATAGTAACAGAACGATGCTCTTTCTTCGCAAAATTGACTTGATGGGCACCCCCATAGATACTTTTCAGAAAACAAAAGAGATCCCATCGTTAATGCGCAAACTCTCAATTATTTGAGTAATGAATGTTGAGGTTCCAGTTTATTTCTTGAGCATGCCGGACCCCTGTGAATGGTGATGGAGGAAACCTGCAAGGGTGATGATGGAGTTAGGAAAGTCTGTGACTTTGTTCGGATGCTGAAGCAATGTTACTTTGTTGATCTGATATTTACCCAGATACTAGTTATGGAGTGGATAGGATTCAGGAATTATCTGATGATGCTCTTGATGTGTTTAGCACGGCATATCTTCGCAGTCATCAGAGTAGGCTTTCTTTCTTTCTTTCTTTCTTTCTTTCTTTCTTTCTTTCTTTCTTTCTTTCTTTCTTTCTTTCTTTCTTTCTTTCTTTCTTTCTTTCTTTCCCTTCAATCTTTATGAATTTCTTTCCTTTTTTTTTTCAAATACATATGAATAGTTGTAAACTTTGCATTTGCCTATTCCATTGGCCGAAAGCCTACTGGAACTTTGACTTTCAATAAGAACCTAAGATACAGGTAGATCGGAACCCTCGAGTTGGGACAGTGAAAGATTTGAAGATAATCGCACTGAAATTTAACAGAGTAAAGTCGAAGCATTGT
This sequence comes from Ellobium chinense, assembly GCA_033807755.1. Classification (NCBI taxonomy): domain Eukaryota; kingdom Metazoa; phylum Mollusca; class Gastropoda; order Ellobiida; family Ellobiidae; genus Ellobium; species Ellobium chinense. The sequence goes on from JAWQUT010000221.1 coordinate 566,034, forward strand.
TACTGTTAACTCTGAAATGCTATTAAATAGCACGAAGTCTGCACATCGTGGCACGCAAACTTTTTTTTTTTTCTTTTGGAGGGGGTGGGGTCTTAACGTTACATTTTAACTTTTGCTTTGGTTTATTGCCCATCTGGTGTTTAATTTCAGGGAGACGTTGTTTTGTTTAAAATTACATAGCAGTTTAGCGGTGACCTATGTTTTTGCTCCATATCATACAGTTCGCTGTTGAAAAGTTTGAAGTGAATTTTTTCGTTAAAATTAATTTGAAAATGGAGAAGGGAGGATATTTTTTGTGTGTGTCTGTGTCAGGCTATCAGCACAAATTGAGATCATGCATCATTCAAAATGTGTACGATTTGCATTACTGAGTTGATATATTGTAATGCCAGTAAAAATCTAATATTAAATATGAGACATTGTATTGGTAGTTTGACCTAGTAAATTGAAAATAATTCCAGAAGGTATTCTTCATATCACCTAATTCTCTGTTCTTCACTTCAAACAAGGAGTTAAAAAATCAGAAAACTCCGTCCAAACCAGCGAAGTTAAGACTTAAGAAATTGCACTTTAATACTTCAAATGCTCTGATCACAAAGAAGAAATTATAAAATATACGAGATTTCGGATCAAACCTGATCCTTCCTCGGGTTAAACGCATACTCTTTTTTTTCTATTCTTCACTTCGCCGAAAGTACACCGATGGGTCTTCGAGGTCTCAGGTTATTCTTGTATTCTGATTATTAAGTAGGCATTCACGGTCCATTGTTGTGGAGTCGTTAAGATGTTGGCCTTTGTTTAGTGCAGTCTTACCTGAAATGGATTTGTGACGCCAACTGTACTGTTTCGGTGAAGACAATGAGGTGTAGTGCTGCCGTGGCTTGGTGCATGTCAGCTGGCTTTTTCTCATTATGTGTTTGTTGTGGCAACGTTTCTTTTGTAATTTGATATTTTGAAGATACTTGAATGCTAGGTATTTCAGTGGATAAGATTATAATTTGGAGAATTTGCCATTGTTAAGATTCTTGGGTGTAGATGTTTCAGTGGATAAGACTATTGGGATAATTTGAGACTGTTAAAATATTTGGATAATTTGAAATAGTTGGATGCTGGGTATTGCAGTGACTAAGATTATGTGGATAATCTTGTACGGTCATCATATTTGAATGCTAGATATTTAAGTGGAAAGATATTTGAATGTGGATGGAAATATTTGTTGTGGTCACTGTGGAGCAGTGATGCCATAATCTGATAAAGTGTACGACAAAGATATAAAGTGTCACCTTGTGTGGTCGCTTATCAGTCCTTTCGTATCCATTACGTGGTTGAAATGGCGACGTTTCTTTGTAGTCTGGATATTGTTACAATATTTGGGTGCTAGTTATTTCAGTGTACAAGATTGTGCGCTGTGCGTTCTTTTGAGATTATGAGTGGAAATAGTGGTAGTGTATAGAGCGAAGTAGTGATGCCATAACTTGATAAAGTGTGAGACTGGTCGTCGCTTGTCAATCAGTTCGTTTCCATTACATGGTCGAAATGACACCGCTTCTTTGTAGATTTTATACTCTTACAATAGAGAGTGAATGAGGTTATCTGATATGGCTGCGAGCAGTGCGGAGTAGTGATATGATATTTTGGTGTAATACATTCAGTATAACAGGTTTAAGCAGTGTTACTGGGATATCCATCGCCCGTTAGGTTTGTTGTATTCATAGTTACTTACGGTGACTTTGTCCTTTGGACCATGTTGGTTACTCCCTCTGCTTTCTCTAACCTGCATTTCCAGTGGTTTCTAGGCATCGGATATCCTGTACAAACAATACACTTTGGTCGCACATTTCGCACGGTTTCAAATTCTGGGATGTTCTTTCTTAATCTCTACGAGTTTTATACGTGAAAACTTGGCCAACATTCCTTTGGTATTTATTCTTATACAACTTGACTAAAGAACCACTATGCGGTGGATAGGAGTCGAGATGCATCACCTCAGCTCTGTGGAGACCAGTCGTGGTAGACTGCACGTCATGAAATATTCATTCGTTTAATTAACGCTACTTCCGCCTATTGTACGTGCAAGGGTGTTACTTGAGATACCCTAGAGAGGGAGGTAATTTGTAAGAAGAAATACGTCCACAATCGTGGAGAGGGAGGTAATTTGCAAGAAGAAATACGTCCACATGTACTCATGGTACTTACCTGGGCCAGTATGTGGGTCATGGGTTTGTGTCGATTCAGCCGTGATAGTCCACCTTACAATTGTTCCATTTCTTGATGTGGGTCTACATAAGGAGGCTTATCCTCTCAGGTGTCACCTGGGTATATATATCCTACTTCGATTCCTTTCTGGCATGAATTTGTGAAGATTTGATATCCACCGAGTTTATCGAACTTTATTATTACACTCTTTTCATTTGGCGCTATTTTTCAGTCCTATCTTGAGTTTCTAAGACCAGAACCACTGATGTAAGGTAAACTGGGTCTCGTTCTTTTCATGATAGCTTCATTTAATGTGTCAAAGCATGCTACTGCCGAAAGCTGCCAAGCCGGACAGCTTCTGTTTGGAAGAGGTAAAGAAATATCTGTGTCCAAGTGGTTCAAACTGGCAGTTACTGTTACTATGGATGCCGAGACATGACAAGTTCGGGGCATCTCTTTGAGTCCTATAATCATATAGGCAGATTTTATCATCATGGAATAGAACGGAGTGATTTGGGAAATACCTTATTACGTGAAAAGAGGCTTTTCATGCACTCTATTGTATTTTGACTTTAGAGAAGTAAAGATCTCCAGCGGAAAATAGCTCAAGGTGCCATTTTGACAGTTCCGTTTGGTGCTTTCTAAAGATTATCTCAACAGCACAAGTGATTAAGAGATTAATACTGAATCTAGTCATATTTTTGTTTGAGATCAGTTTCTTTTCCAAAGTATAAAAATTATCTTTGGCCTTTGGTAAAGAGTGAACATTGTCAGAAATGTTTGTTTTACTTTGCCTCAGCCACAGCTCATCTCGTGCATCATCGGGAAAGCCAGTGGTTTGGTACTGTTTGTGAATGGCATATCTCACTGGTGCTATTTTATTTCAAATGTTCATGCGATTTCTGGTCTACTTGTCACCTTGGAATTCAAAGTTTCACAGGCAAGCATGAATGATGACGAATGGACTCGTTCACTTTCTGTTCCGTTGTTCACATCTGCCACTTTTGCGAAAGAAACACCTGGCTGTCAAGCTACATGCTCTTGTTCACACAAGAGAATTGAAATTCCTAGCTGAGCTCGTCACTTTGGCAGCATCTTCACAAAAAATTGGAGGAGTGGAGACATTGAGATAAGTCCTTGTTAAAAAATGCGCCATGGAAAGCAGAATAGGTCTTCAGCACTGCCTTAGGTTCAATCAGCACAGTGAAAATCATTGGCTCTCAAGGCTTGGCACTGTTCAATGGGTCGTGGATGACCTGAAGTTCGATGCAACTAGGCCGCTGGTTTCCTGATTCAGCAGACGTCAGACATGATGGGCGTGGAAGAAGAAAACTGACCCAATGCTCATATTCGAATCTTGATGGAGTAACATCAGTATCGTTTGTTCCAACACAAACAAGGTTTTATGCACAAACAAGGTTTGATCCATTTTGCGCGCTGTACAGGCTGTCGGTGGAGCTGATACTACTCTTGTTATCTTTCGCCAGTGATTTGAAGTGACAGATCGGGCTCGTGAGAGCTGCTGCATCATTTAAGCCAGTACGAGCTGCCTATCACGTCGACGCTATTAAGTCAGAATCATGGTTTAAATGTCGACATGAAATAATTGTGCACGTTTCATCATAAAATTAGTTTAAAGTGCTTCTCAATCGTCTTCCAAACAGTGCGCAAGGCAAGAGTTCTCTACTCTTTTAGACTTGATAGCCAATGGCGTCATCGTGTTGTCTTCGTCAACCTTGCCAAAAACTGGTTGGAAAGTTTGCAATTGCGCTGGCGACGGAACAAACAAACTTGCATCATTGGATATTATTGTTTTAACTTGAATTGTTCCAGCTGTTTTGCCAGGAATCTGTTGACTGTTGAGCACTGCAGCTCCGTCAGCGGTATCTTCACGTCCGAATGTCAATCGCGACACGCACTTTGGGGATTTCTCGACACTTTCTGTTATGGTGTTAGCCGATATCGTATTGATTCACAATCAGCTGTGAATTATGTTAAATGGGCTTAAAGGATTTCGCTACGCAAGCAGTTTTACTCACTGACGAGATGCCATAATCATTTAGGCTCGAGCAACATGTTTAATTTCCTGTATTCCCACTTCCCATCTCAACTTTTAGGCATGAACTGTTTTCAGTACAAATCGATACTAATAGATTCTGGAATTGCTTTCATTACGAAATTATTAAAGCTAACAGGGATAAAACAGAGCGGCAACGTTATAGTTTTTCTAGCATGTCTTGAGTAATTCTGCTGTCGTTTAGCTCTGACTGAAATTCTTATGTGTGTCTTTCGTTAAAGCTCATTAATTTCCAGTTACGCTGTTGTTTGCACGCTGATCCATGCCTCGGGCGTTTACGTAAGATTTCATTAGGGCAAAAAACGCGTAATGATCTTCGTAACAAATGTTGGTGTTGTCTTTTCCATGGTTGTTGTCAATATTCTTGTGTTTCTTGTCGATCTCCTCCTTCTTCTTCTTCTTCTTCTTCTTCTTCTTCTTCTTCTTCTTCTTCTCCGTCATTTTCCTTTTCTGCCGCTGCTCATGATACTGCGTGTGCTGTTGCTTCTTTCAGCCAGTGGGAAAGGGTGGGGTGTGTGCTGTTGTGCTGTGGGCGACAAATCATGTTCGCAAGAGCACATTTTATTTTATAAAGAATCGAGGATACGGTTAAGCAAGTCATTTGTCGCCAGTCATCAGTGAATTCAGGGACTACAGCTACAACATCTGTGGCGTTTAAGGAAAGAAACAAATCTGCAGATTAATTATTGTGACATTAATTTTTGGATGGCTAATGCTACCCTCAAATTTTTGTAGGAAGTATATCACCTCTATTTCTCTCTCTCTCATCCTCCTCCACCTCTTCTCTTCTTTCCCCTCCCTTCTCTCTCTTCCTTTCTTCCTCTCTCTCTCTCGTTTTCTCCCTCTACTTTCCTTCCCTCCCTCCGTCTCTTTCTCTCTCTCAACACTCAAGTGGTTGCTGGCCGTACTTCTTTCTGTTTGCGGTCACTTCATGTTTTTGGCAGGTAATCCTATTGAAGGGAGTCGTTGTGCCTTTATTATCAAAACATGCTTAAAATATGGAGAGAAGGATATGCTATAAGTTTTTTGCACATTAATGTTTAGGGTATACCTATATACAGGATATCGAGTATGCCATGCTGAACTTCCGAGTAATGTACCATTGTTTCAGCACGATCATGTTCCACAGAATCCTCTGGACTTTTGACCTCGGTTCATGATTGATAGTAGCTGTTCAGTAACAACCCATTGAACGCATTGTTCCACTTAATAGGCACACGACTTGCGATGCAGTAAAGTTATAAACGGCCGAAATAATATCTCTATTAAGGCAGCTCAAGTTGGGTTTCGGCAATGAAGGTCACGATTTACGGAGGGGTTGGGTGTCAGGGGCGTGTACGATGCATCAGAGATGGGAGGGTAACATGGCATATCAGCATTTTCAGATTGGGGTAGGACATCAGTGTGTTCCTGAGCCTGCAAAGTTTATGAAGTGTGGCATTAATTATGCGATGGCAAATGCAAACCTCAAAATTTCCAAGAAGGTTCGTCATTCCTCTCTCTCTCTCTCTCTCTCTCTCTCTCTCTCTCTCTCTCTTCTTCCTCTTCTCTCTTCTTCTTCTTCTTCTTCTCTCTCTCTCTCTCTCTTTCTCTCTCTCTGCTTAATCCGTAAATGAAATTGATCTTTGAGATATCATTNCTCTCTCTCTCTCTCTCTCTCTCTCTCTCTCTCTCTCTCTCTTCCTCTTCTTCTTCCTCTTCTCTCTTCTTCTTCTACTTCTTCTCTCTCTCTCTCTCTCTCCCTCTCTCTCTCTTTCTCTCTCTCTGCTTAATCCGTAAATGAAATTGATCTTTGAGATATCATTGTTACCAGTGAGTTGATTGTTTGTTGATGTCATTGCACCAAGTAAACCCTGTTCTAAGTCGGTCCCTGACCCTAATCCTAACACTTGAATGTGAATACGGATTTCAGCATGTCGATCCTCTTTTCTGGGCAGCATGTGGGCAAAGTGTTTTATACAATGTGAAGTGAGTGAAATGGGTGGCAATTTTATATTGATAAGATTGTCAAGTTTATGACACTGATAGTTTCAATCGAGAGAACAGAGTGTGCAAATGTGCACCGATCTCGTGTTGATAAACATAGAAGATAATAGATCTCTTTCCAGTCACTCTTATTTTGCTTTTTGAAATTTGTGTCTTTCATAGCATTTTGATGACATTTGAAGACTCAAACGAACTTGCATGTTTTTACTTGAGCTGGACGATTGATATCACGTGGCTGTAGTATTCAGGTTTGTGATATAATATTCCAATATTAGTTTAGTTCTCTTAAGGAAATTCGTACAATTGTAAGCTATAAAAATCAGTTCTGTGGGTTCTGAGTAAGATACTTGTCCGATGGAATCTTCTACTAGTTATAGCCCATCAAAATGAGCACGGCTGTTACGACAACCCGCTTGTACCGGACATATTTATGGTTCCTATTTCCTCCTTCTTGTTGTTATTTTGAAATTGACTTTATGAAAGTGGGCAGGAAGAAGAAGAACCCGACCATTACGACATAACCGCCCTACCTCATACGGAGTCTCTGTATGGAAAATGTGGATTGTCAACCTGTCATATTATTATCGGTGGATGAAAATGTCTCCTTCATGATTTACATGCTGACAGCCAGGGGCAGTCACAGGTGCATCAGCAATCGACCATGCCTGCATGTAGCACCACCCACTTAAAGTCTACATGTTTTAGCACCACCCACTCAAAGTCTACATATTTGCTCATGAGCCATAAGGAGACAGTTCAGACTATTTCTTGTGTCTCCAGACTCTCACTCGGGAACAAGAGAGCACGGTTATAACGGTATAATTTTCATAGTCCTCACCACCCCGTTATTACCGAGTAAACCTTGCCATAGCGTGGCAGGCGCATACAGAGTGTGATGACCTCTTGCCGCTAGCGCCCCTGCCTGGGAAGTCTTGGCCGCTTATCGGCTTTAAAGTGGAAGCAATAGATTTCCACCTCAACATGCATTGTAGTGGCAAGAGCCCCTGTCGCTGAAAGAGTTCTTTAAGAGCATTATATCTGGAACTCTTGTGCACTGAGAGAGGAAGAAATGTATGTGGCACGCGGATAATGGGCCGCTCGCAGCCACAGCGAGTTTGACTAAAACGCTTAAGTCCAGACTTGAAATTTTGAGTTGCTTTCCTGGTACGTTTATCGACTGAAGTGTTGAATCAAATAGGGGGGAACTTTGAGATACCGTTTAATCACACTGTGGATATTTTTGTGAGCGTTTGTGACGGCAATACTTATTTTCTTGCCAAGGCTTCAGATTTCTACGATGCACATCAAAATAATGAAAGCTTCAAAGATTTTTTTTCAGAGGGGATGAAGGGGTTGTCCGCTACTCCTTACAGCAAAGTTCTAAACTTAAGTAATGCTCATATTTGGATGCTTTACTGGATGACATACTATTATTAGTCTGTATTTGGAGAAATATTCATGATGACAACTCGAATATGCAGAGTGTTAAAGAATGTGTAAGATAGAAAGGGTTTTTAAGATGAAATATATTGCGGTAGCTTTTATGTGCTTATTTCCTACATCATCCTTGAAGTCTTTGCACTTAAGTTGAGGCTTTAGAGCTTAACAGTGCTTGATGACTTGTTGAATGATCTGAGCATGTAACAGAATACGCGTCAGACATTCCATGTACAGAAGAGCTGAGAATACACTTGCCTTTCGAATCGGGTTTACTCTCATTTTTCTCCAATCACATCAGGGCCTTGTTGATGTAGCATCATCGCTGTAAAATGCAGTCTCTGTTGGGCAAATTCTACTACTTTCCTAGATTGTGTCTATGGCATCCGTTTGTATAAACTCTACGTTCAGATGAAGTTTTGCTTCAGTTATAATATGCTTGTATGCGACTCATAGAATCTTTCAGGAAAATGAAAAATTAACTAACTTAACTGTGATCTTATCATTATTACAATATACAGTGTGAAAATGGCACGGTTGGATTAGTTACCGAGTTTTCGAACTGGCCTGGGGCGACAACGCCAACAATATTGTGTTTTGTATCTTTCCTGTCATGCGTGCTTTATGTCGGGACAATGAGCACAAGCTGTAAAGGTGTCTTTAGATATGCATAGTGTCCTCCGCAAGTGTGAAGTTCCAAATGCTTAACATCCAAGGCCAAATCACGTTTGTTTCTTCAGATTTATTGATTGCCCCGTGACGAGCTTTTGATATCCCGTGCTGACATGCCGTGTGCTGTTGTTGTCGGGAAGGAGTCGCTTACGTCCTTTTGTGAAAGTCTCCAATCTCTCTGGTACCGGCTGTTAACACCGAACAATGAACACAGCGACCAGAACTGTTTGTGTCTGGTGCCAAGAGAAATCTATGGCTAGTGGATATGTGGACTCGGAGGTCCTTACCTCATTTCTGAGGTCACAAATATATTTATCTACATAGCGTTTGTTCGTCTTTGGCCCGATCTTGGCAGGGCAGGTTGCATTGAAATGGAACGTCGGTTTGATTTATTCCACTGTGTATTGCCTCTATGTGTTTGCGTGTTTACACTTATAGAATATCGCTTGTGTTCTTGAAGGTTATTTACAACTGTATAATTTGCTCTTGAGGGTTGTTTACAACTGTATAATTTCGCTTTCTAAGGATCACTTACTATCGGCGTGTTGTTGTTATTATTATTTACAAGTTTTGGAAACACCTGCTAGTTGCGATTGAAGTTTCATTCAGTATGAGACTTGGAAGAGTGGTATCGTACTGGTCTACTAAAATAACCTTATACTTTCGCTTACGCGCCTGTTCACATTTTTTTTTATTATCCCAAGGTCATATGAAATTAAATATTAAATCTAGTGTGGATAGTTTCAAAATTTTCATTCACAATATGGGATTTGAGCAAACCGTTGCTTGTATCCACCGCTTTCTTACCTCTGACCGATACCGTCTTAGTTTATAATTTAATGATTTAGCCCAGGCTCATGTATATGACTATTTACATAATATAATATTATGTAGTCTTCAGCATGTAAATTTCTGCGTCATGTTATCTGCTAAAGGACCACGGCCTGTAATCAGTGTCTAGCATAGCAATCATATTTTGTACATGTATTATGTTGTGACATATCCATGAAGCCATGACCTTCAGGTTGCAGGAGACAAACTATAAAAGTCTCTTTGAGCCATTTGATAAAATTTTCTCTTAGACCACAGGAACATTCCGAGATGGCCAAAACTAATCCGTAGGCTAAGCGTCATCACTTTCCTCAAATTATGATATTCGTTTTACAGTGAGAATCCATCGTTAGATTTTTCAGTTTTAATTAGTCTAGAGGAAAAGGAGTTAAAAACTGACTCTCTATTATGGACTAATAGTTTTGGGTTTTGAACCTGCGATCTTTTGGCTTTTAGATTACCATTTAAAGTTTTGTACATAAATATATCGTGTTGTGGAGCAAAAGAGAGCCCAGCAGATAGCCATATACTGTGGCACTAGGTGGCAAGTGTCTACCCTGTCTTCTTCCAGGATAACGCGTTCAAGAAGATAGTGAGTGCTGAAGAATGCTTCTTCCGGGTGTGCGTAATGCCTGCATTAGCAATGTAGGCCTAGTCCTTTTTTATGCGATTTAGTTGGGCATTCAGTCAACAATGATCAGTTCGGGGCTGAAAGATCATGCTCAGCTGCTTTCTTGCAAGCTTGTTGATGTCAGAGCTGTCAGGCAGTCTCATTTCTGCTTGCATGACGCTCTGGGTTCCAGTGCTCTCTCCACTTATAATCTGTGGCCTTTTGGTTTGCAATATGTCTCATCCCATGGACGTTGCCGGCTTATTTCGTCATTTTCCGTAACAGCTTCTTCCTTAAGGAGAGTGTTGAATAGATAAACTCCTTGATTGTTAAGCCATCGTGTTCGAGATAATAGACGCAGTATGACGTTTCTCAGCGGAAGCCATTGATATCACCCGTGTTCTGTATCGGGAAGTAAATTTGATAACCGATTCGCATTGAATGCACTGTCAAATGAGCGGGGATTAATCAAGTGGTTGTTATGCGACTTTATTCCGGAGACAATCAATATGAACACATTGTGAAATTTGACGATTGTACACTTAGTGTCAACGGAAGGATAGGAAACGACATATTTCGAAGAGATAAAATATCCCTTTCAGTAATATTAAATAGATAATGTCAATTCAGTTATAACTTGATGAAATGCATGCTTACTGTAGCAAGCCAACAGCGCAAGAATGTCGATGATCACTCAGACGTGGCGAAACAAAGCATTTTAAATTGAATCGAACGCAGTTATTTCGAACACTACAAGGCAAATTTGGTTTCCCGTTTGAGACCACGGGTGATATCAAATTGAAATTATGGTATTCATTTATACCTGTCGCCTCCCGAAAGGGCTGTATTATAAGAGAGACACGACTCAGCCATAATTCACACAGACATCAGCGGTGGCCGTGAGTGAATGAGCGAACATAACGCCCAGGGTTGCCAGATCTTTTTTTTCCGAGCGGAGCCAATGGCTTACGAAAAAGAGCCAAAAAGAGCCAACCCGTATCCGGAAGGGGCCTACTGGGGTCGGAATTTGAAATAGGACAAGAAATTCATACGAGCTGTCTGTGTAAAGGATATATGTGGGTACTCTAATTATAATAAATCTTTCTACATATATAGTAGTGCAACATAATAAGAAATGACTGTTATATGGAAACATAAATATTATCATTCTTAATAGTTTTGTGTGTTTATCGAGCAATTATGACAGAAGCCCGATCACTTGAAATGCCAATTTGAGAGAAATGTAAGTATTTTTTGTTTAAGAAATAAGTCAGTTTTAATCAAAGTCCTTTGAAGCAAAAGAAATATAAGGTCAGTCAGTTATGTGGAAGCCAAGGGCTTTATAAAAGAGCCAAAATATCTGTTATGTTATTTGGCTCCGAAAGCGCCAAGTCTGGCAACCCTGGAATGATTGAATATAGCGCCTTCTAGTTTTATTATCAAAGCGACGGCGGCAGCAACAACGGGGGGGAATTCAAACACCGGTCCCGTACCGTGGCCATCAAATATGTTGCATTTTTATTCTCATTCAGTGCCTCTTTTATTTCCATGATTAGAGACGACATCTGCTACCAAGGCTTTGACGATTATTAATGAAAATGCAGTTCTGTATTGTTTGGGATAGCGGTGTCGCAACAGCTGTGTGGAAAAGGAGTGGAGACAAAGGGTAATTGTGCGGCAACTTGGTGATAGCCTCTTCGGAAACGCACAGACACGTGACAATTGTTTCGTACTTTTATACCACATGAAACAAGGAAGGAAAGAACGTTGGTTAATTCATATAGACTCATAAAGGACACAATACAAAAAGGCATGGGAGCAATTGTATAATATTTAAACACAAAAACAAAAAAAAGACGGCAGTGTCAACAAGGGTGAGACATTGCAAAATTGAAAGTCGTGAAAGTGCACGGTAATACAGTCCTGTTACCAAAGTGAATAATTGTGTCACAATATTGTGAATGACAAAAGAGAGGATAGCGTCGATTGTCAGCCGCACAGCATGTAGATTTCCCGCTTGTCTGCCCTTAGCGGAAGAGATCGGTAGTTCTAGGCCTCTATTGGCCTCATCAGCTGTGACGTCAGTTGCGTCGTCATCATTGGAAACGGAGACAACGCGGGGAGATGACGTCAGAGGACGGAGGCGCCACCGATGCCAAACCAGGTAGGTAGTCGATTGTCTGCAATTTCTTTTCAACAAACTACGAATGGCGATGCCATAGTAGTATTTTAGTATTTTGTTGTTCTACATACTCATATATGGATAAGCCCATTGCACTGCACCAAACACCAGGACCGAGAATTAGTCCAGTTCCGTCACTGTTAATGATGTGAGTGGCTCTAGTTTGTATGTGTGTGCCTGTGCAACTTCTTAAATTGACGTCTCCGTTTAGGACCTGGTAGCACAGTCTCAATATACCTTTTGAGGCTGGAATCTTATTCTCCCCCTTGATTGCACGCACATACTGATGAGTGAATATGAGTGTGTATGTGTTTGTATGCGTGTGCTGTGCGTGTAAGCTTGTGTATTGTGAAGGTGTGCACTTGTGTTATGTGTGCATGTGGCTGTAAAGCGCTTCGAGCTTTCCGGGGGGTGAAGTGCTATATAATAATTATTATTATTATTTTCATTCGTCAAAAACGGCGCTTACAAACAGTATAACACCCAGAGTATGAGGTACACTTACTGAGATGAACATAGATGCAGTAACAAGCTATACTCATTGAAGGAATACTCATATATATATGTGTATTCTTTCAGTGAGTGTGTCTTGTTATTATATTAATTTAAAATGCAAGGATTCAATATCCTTCTGTCATTTCATTATTCAGACAGACCTCAGTTTTAAGTATCCCTCAGTAATAAGTCCAGCTGCGCCAAAATGTACTTCTGCTGCGCATGCATATTTTGGTTATCCCCCCTAGATCTCCAGTACCTCCCCTTCATTATCAAAAATAGTCTGGTATCTTAGGGTGTATTTGACAAGGAAGAAAAGATGACTGAATGCAAATAATAGCCTCGTTTCTTTTCGTCCGTTCTCAGGATTGTCATAGAACATTACCTGCTGGTAATGACACTCGAGAGTGAACAGCTTTCGGTGTTCTAAGACAATAATGAGAATGGAAATAGAAGGCTATCTGAAATTTGCCAGGAACTACATGGGGAGTCCTCACAATGCGGCATGGATATGCCCAAGGGTTACACAATGCAAATTTCCAAATTGCACATAATATCAATAAAGCACTAGTTACTGATTGACCTTTCTTTACTTTATTATAATCGAAGGAGTGATTGATACGTGTACGTCTTAGTGGTAAAGGNTTAATACATGGGTTTTATGCCTTTAAACCTGTGAGTGACAGTGCAAGACATTCGATTCAGGGTACCCCGTTCAAGTAAGATTTAGAACGTCCTGTTGTAGTGCATGTCTTCCGGACCGAGCGATCAATCGATCTGTGTGTCTATTTGTCTGGTTGTCTGTCTGTCTGTCTGTCTGTCTGTCTGTCTGTCTGTCTGTCTGTCTGTCTGTCTCCTTTCTATTTTTCTACCTCACATACACTTCCTTCGCGCGCACGACAGAGAGAGAGAGAGAGAAAGAGAGAGGGAGGAGATAGGACCAAAGACGTGTGTCAAACTCCATAGTAACCCCTCCTTATTTACTCGTCTGTGCATGTCTCCGAGTGTGAGTACGCCTGTCATCTCCTGTCACTCACCCACACACTTGGAATTTCCTCACGTCCAAGCAAAGAAAATGGTCGTATCATCGATTAATAGGGAACAGTCATCGATCGGTGATTTATCAATCAATAATCGTAGAGTTCAGAACCCTCAGCAGCTGTGAATCTTCCGAAAATATCTTTCCTGTCTTTGTATCCTTTTTTTCCCTCTCTCTCCCTCTTTCTCTTTGCCAAGCCTTGATTGGTTTAAGCTGGTTAGGTTTTCATGATTGTTGCAGCCATTTGGATTTCCAACGTGAAGGTGCATTGCTTGCGGAAGAAACATATTGATGAATAAATGATATCATTAGGTTCACTGTTGCGGAAAATTTAATGTATAAATACAACAAGATCCGTGGCCCTTCGTGTTTTTCCTAATTCGTCCGGAGAGTCATAAAATGCTGTATTTTGTCACAGATTGAAAAGTAGCGGATACTATAAATCATATCTGAAAAGAAATCTTACGATTGCTTCATTCGTTTATAATTAGAATAATTCTCAAAAGCTTTTGCTTCCAGACCTCTAGTGGCTTTCTTTGCCTGGTCCATAGAAAGGCCCATTAAGTTTTGATCTCTTCTTAAGGCACAGTGGTTTTATTCAGTCCTATGTTGATAGTAACGGCAGTTAACATAATCCTGACGTTTTTCTGTCGCAAAACTAGCCAATGTATCTTCACTAAGGTCTGGAACGTGGGTGTTTTTCAGGTAAAGGCTGGTACAGAAGTGTAAAATGCACTTTCTGTTGTCGCAAATTTAACACCAACACTTTCAGCCCCGCCTGGTCAAGTGCAGAATTCGAAGGTCTTCGAGTTGTTTATCGGAGTACGGATAAATTTGACTGTGTCTTCCAGTGTTCAGGATAAACGTGCTCATTCCAAATGTGTTTCATTTTAGGCTAAATTAACTTATGTGTTTTTCACTTCTTTACGGGTATTTGTGTTGCAACGAACCAGCGGTCTAACTCTAGGAGTGCACGACGTGAACTGGAATTCTAGATTAGTTTTTTCGAGTGAGCGTAATACGAGTTCAACAGACCACCAAATCTGCACCATTATAATTTATTCCATTACAGTTAGCTCACAATTATGTCTTCAGAAGACATAAGCTTCCTGTCGCACAAAAATGAGTTTGCATTCTGGTTCTGGAACAGACATCTACTGACCACTTCAGGTTCCACAAAGCCACCATGGCCATTGATAGCCACTCTGACTTCAAAACTCGGAGATTCAGCGCCAACTTCAACAAATGATCAGTGAATAGGATATTACTCGAGATGTTATAAAGCGTCTTTCCAGTACACGTATTTTTTTTTCTTTCTCCAGTCAATTCTGGTGTTGGACCTGACATATGATTACAAAAATATGCATCATTTAGGCTGGATTTGTCTGAGAGGAAAAAAATCCGTACTAAGTGGATAAATTAGTTGCATCCATTGGAGTAGCGCCCATACAAAAAAGATAATGATTAGTCTACTGCATCTTAATTTCTAATGATTTCCACGATTTGCCAGGGGAGTAATGTCCGTACAAAATAATAATTGATATTAATAATTAGTCTATT
Organism: Ellobium chinense; assembly: GCA_033807755.1. Taxonomy (NCBI): domain Eukaryota; kingdom Metazoa; phylum Mollusca; class Gastropoda; order Ellobiida; family Ellobiidae; genus Ellobium; species Ellobium chinense. The sequence goes on from JAWQUT010000221.1 coordinate 581,119, forward strand.
ACACATTGTTTCCTATGTTTCTACGTTTTGCCTATCGTGTAATGCCTCTACAAAATTAAATATTATTCCTTTATAGCACATTAGTTTCTAATGTTTTCCACGATTTGCCGGGAGGAGGGGATTAATATCATACAAAACTGATGATAATTAGTGTATTGCACACTAATTTCTGATGTTTTTCATGTTTTGTTAGTACAGTAATGCCCATAAAAAATTTATAATAATCAGTCTATTGCAGTCTAATGTTCACCACGATTTGCCAGTGGAGTAATACCCATACAAAATTGATGATAATTAGTCTACTGCATATTAATTTCTAATACTTTCCACGATTTTCCAGGGGGAATAATGCGGTATAAAATAAAAATTGATGATAATTATTCTGTTGCACACTAATTTCTGTGCTTTCCACAGTTTGCCTGTGATATAATGCCTCTACAACATTAATAATTAGAAGTCTATGGCACATTAATTTTTAATATTTTCCATTAGTCGTAAGTACCCCTTTCTCGACTGGAACCGTGGTGACTCAATTGCCAGATCAAATCCATGCTAATGGATTAAAATTGAATCTCTAATATAAGAAAGATAAACCACATTAAGCAAAAAAAAGGACAATTTTTTTTTTTGCCTTCCATTTTCCTCATAAGCTCCCATGCGCACGGTGCTTTGCGCAGCTCAGTGCTGTTCAAGAATCGCATCAAGGGGAGAAATTATTACAAATTGTTGCTTTCTTTGAGTTCATTCTTTGAATTATTGTTGTTTTCTATAAATTTTTACATCAAAAGCGTGGCCAATCATTCGCTAGTCACCCAAAAGGCACAGCTACGAGTAACAACACGTAATTGCTTAATTTTTGACCGTAGTCTACGGTGTCTTCGCGGCATGCTCGATGTCACAAATATGAGCTTATATTTTATATATATGTAGAGATTTGCCAGGGTGCAAAAATCGGTGATCTAATGTTTTCCACGATTTGTCATAGGAGTGACGTCCGTACAAAAATGATAACAATCGGTCTGTTGCACAGTAATTTCTAATGTGTTTCCAATCCCAAACTGCTGCTTTTCTCGGTAGTCTCTGTATTGCCATTTCTACAAATAAACAGTGGAAGGTCTGCTGCTACAAATGCTCGGGCGCTGTCTGCCGCCTGATATTGTGTGTGTGTGTGTGTGTGTGTGTGTGTGTGTGTGTGTGTGTGTGTGTGTGTGTGTGTGTGTGTGTGTGTGTGTGNTGTGTGTGTGTGTGTGTGTGTGTGTGTGTGTGTGTGTGTGTGTGTGTGTGTGAGAGAACTGTTGTAAATATGTGTGTTTTCCTTTAGTGTTATGGCCTTACAGAGCATTAAAAGAAAATGGGCTTGTTGTCAAGAGACAATGTATACTGGCAACCCCAGTTGTGGGCGATCGTTGGGACTTCTTTCACCCACGTTGTTCCTGCATTAATCTTGCCCCTTGTGTAAATCTCTGATAAGATTCAAGCAAACAACACTTCCGTCGTTACAAGATCTTGCCAATCTCTTGCTCCCCAGTTTCTGCTCCCCCGATATCCGCAATAAATCAATAAAGCGCTAATAATATACTCGTACTTTCAACGAGCAAATGCTGGCTCAGAAGTTTATATATCCTAAAGATAAAGATATAGGTACACATTTTGGCGTTGTCCTATCAAGGCCAGTGGTGTGTACTGTCATAACTTATGACATGAGGCACGTTAGTGTACGTTGGATAAGAAAATGTCCAAGGGAAAGGCACGCCCTTTGTGCATAATATATTTCCAGAACAGCGCCCGTGTTATGAAAGGTTAGTCGATTGCATGATTGTGCCAGACATAGAGACAAGTTTTGTTTTGTAAAGTGCAGGAGTCGAAAGAACAGAATGGGTAGGAGGTTTAGTTGTTTTTTTGGTTTTTTTTACTCTTTTTAAGTTAGTCTGCTTTTCTGTAGGAAAGTCAGTTGTGTCTTAGGACTGCATTTTCCTACCTCTTTACATCGCGTGTCAAGACTTTTAACACTGACCTTTCCTACAACTTACACTACAGCACTCATGTAAAGAGCTTTAAAGGTCTTTGTTATTTCGTAATGTTTATTTACTGTTGGCAGATCGTGTGTATATAATATAGAGCGGGCAATATTTTAACTCAGCTGCTTTCTGTTGCATGAAATTGAAATATTTTGCAGCAGAATGACATATATAGGCTATGCAGTATAATCGTGAGAGCTGCTCCAAATGTATCGGTCCTTAATTAATACCCAAAATTGTGCAGTGAAGCTTCCGTAAGAAAGATAGGTCTAGCTGGTCTTTCAGTGGCATTTGTTAAGCTGCTAAGATCTCTATCACAGCAGGTGAAGCTCCGAAAGCAACTCATGCTTGTACGGATGTAAAATCCTGGGCGCGTGATATTCTGATTTCAAGACGTCGGAAAAGACCAGAGCCTTGTTTTATCGAAACAAGACCGAAGAATATAAGGAGGGACACAGTCGTTTTCCAGAAATTGTAAGCAGAAAATGGTATGCAACTCACCACCGGAGGGATATTAGGGTATCCGCAAAATTACACACCAAACTGCCGAATGGTGCATTTTTCTTCATTAAGAGTAATGATCTTGGGTCAAATGTTATTTGCAATAACATCATTCGTCTGACACCCGATTTCTAGAAACCTCTGTGCATGCTTTAACAGGAGCTTCACTAGACTGTCTTGACACAGAGTTGCTTAATTTTTACATGGATGTTTGTTCTTTGTTCCTCGTATTCTTTGGCCAGACAGAAAGTCTTGAAAAGCTCATGTATGAACATGCATAGAGGCATTTAGAAGACATGGGTGACATGGATGTCAGACAATTGGTATCATAGCAAATAACAGTTGTTCTAAGATTATATCTCACACTGAAGAAAAATGCACCATACAGCACTTTGGTATGCAATTTTGCAAAGATACTCTAATATACTTAGGGTGGTGAGTTGCGCACCATGTTTTCTACATTACAGCCTATGGAAGAGGGTCATGTCTCCCCATAAATAAAGTCAACATCATGATTCACGAGTAAAGCCCAGAGACCATCTGAATGGATAAAGACGATAATTGTTGTATCTCGTAAAATGGTCAAAATCATCCTGAAGAAACAAATTTACTTTTACTGAGGAATCTCAGATATGAAATTATGAAAATAAGTTTTACATGCCATGTGCGTTTATTTCTCTACCAGTTTCGCTCATATTTGCAGTGGGAGTCATATATTATTCAGTGTTGATGGTCCTTTTCTTTTCGTCTGTCTCTTAATTTATACAGAAAATGTTCCGTTTCTTCTTTTAATTGGCACCCAAGATTGCCAATCGTGGGCATGTCTTTGTCATTGTCTTGTGTCCAGTTTGCCACACAGGGTTGCCAGTTGGGCATTATGAGGTTAAAATTTCTGTAATTGGCATTTGTTGTGAGTGCTGTCGTCAAGATAAATTTTTGAATATGATTTTTGTTTGCACTCAAAAAATTAAAAAGTTCCCTTACAGCTGAAAGATCTGAGAGCAATAGTCACTGTAAGAAAGGCAGTCTGAATGCGTGTAGACTAAATGTGTTTTGTGATTTGTCTCCTTGCAAATTTGCTCAGCCCTCTACTATTAGATTAGTATTATAATCGAATTAGGGATGTGAGTAGTTTGATTAACTCAGAGAAGGGACATATGTGTGATAAATTCAGAAAAGGAGTGTAATCTGCTTGTGTGATAAATTCAGATAGGAATGTAACCTGTATGGTAAACTCATTAACTCAGGCGAGGGCTTGTGGATAGACAAGGGATGTAACCTGAATGATAAACTCAGGCAAGGGATGTAATTTTAATGATGAACTCATACAAGGGATGTAAACTCAGATGAGGGATGTAGTCTGATAAACTCAGAATAGGGACAAGATCTGCATGATAAACTCAAGACAAGAGATGCAGCCTATGTAGCTTTAGACAAGGAATATAATCTGCATGATAAACTCAGGAAAGGGATATGACCGACACGATTATCTTAGAAAAGATTTATAACTGAGACGAGGACTGTAGCTGTGTGATAAAACTCTGACTAGAAACGCAACCTGCGTGATATAAAAGAGAGACATATTAAAGCCCATGGACCTATTAAATGGGGAAAAAATCGGTTCTTGAAAGGAAGGTGTTGCTTTGACGTGCGTCTCTATTACCTTATGATTTTGTCCCGGGTAAACACATTTTTTTGGATTGTTTGGAAGAGTGCGAATAGGGCAGCCCGTGCAAGTATACTATAAATAGCGCCAAATAAACAAAGTCTGGCTAGCGTAACTCGAAAAAGGCAGCCCCTCTATTGCGACATGCAAGTAAAACCAAACAGTCTTTGATTAGGCTTACCTGATCTTTCATCGATTTTTTTTTCTTTTTTTTGGTTGAATGGTAGTGTCACAGCAAAATCACCGATCTGCAAATGAACTTATAGAATGTAAATGTGTTTCTGCGTGAAAACAAAGATCACACGATATGGCACGGTAGATCAACAGCGATTGAACCAGTTGCAAATGCACAAAGCAAGTGATTTTCTTAGTTATGGCAACAGCAAGTCTTTGTCCTGATGAAGTTCCAAGTAATCATGGGCGATATCTTGGATCAGTTATCGATACCAGTATTTTTGCAAGTGTTACTTTGTGCCAACTGGGATACCTTAAAATATGTTTCGACCCAGGGTAAACCTGTTTCTTATTGCCGGTTGTTGTTTTTTTTAATCGACAAATGCAAAGACGTGGTGGAATAAATAGGTCTGGCCAGATATCCGACTACCTTTGGCTTGGCTTAGAATAAGATAAAAATCAGTTAAACTAAAATATATGGTATCAGTACTGTGTCTTAAGTGCGCGAAAACTTCGACACATGTAGGAGTATCGGTAAATCGATTACTGAGTAGCAGTACCGGTCCACCACTAATTTCTAGCGTGGTTTATGCAGTATTAATGGTCACGTAACGATGTCACTCTTCAGACAGTTTGCTTGTGCGGCATGAAATTTTAATGTGTTTACATTGTCAGAGATCATATCAAATTACGTTTTGATGAGCCAGTCTTTAATGTCCCATGAAATATTCACGGGTGTAAATTAAACATGTAATCGATTTCACAAGATACCCATCGTTCGTTGTTTGAGGCGTTCTCTGTGCTATAGTGGAAAAAAGGAATTACAGTATTTTATTGTAGTTTTCGTTTGTTAGAGGGGGCTATATTTTAAGTTTCGAATAAACAGCCAGCACACACACTTTAGAGCTGTTTATGGATGACAGTTTCCATGACAAATAAAAGAGCAGGACTAAACTTGTCTGTGGAAAACTACCAGAACATTTTTTGCACCATGAGTGAGCACACACAAAGCACAGATCCGGACGACTTCCAGAACATTTTTTACTCTGGTAGTGAACATATACAAAGCACAAATCCGAAAATTATGAAACTGCTTGAGATTTTAGAGGAACTTCAGAATGCATCCACACGAGGAATGTCAGGTGTACATTCGCTTGGTGTCCAAAGTAATTCACGTACCTGGAATCGGAACCGCCGTTTGGCCTCAAGGAGGATCCACCAAGCCAGGCAAAATGCCATACCTAGATATTATAAGCAGCGAAAACCCCCAAGTCCATTCCACCAGGCCACGCAGAATGTCATTCCTAGTTATAGGCAGCGAAAATTCCCAAGACAGTTCCACCAGGTCAAGCAAAATGTCGTCCCTTGCTATAGGCAACAATCCCCACGGATGAGAATAAAACAGCGGAAGTACTGGAGGGCTCTTATGCTTTCTTGTTATACACATGGTTTGTAAAGTTACGTTGAGTCAGATTTTAGATTTTTTATGGCTGTTAGTAGAGTAGATAGACTGCCCGTTTGGTTTCAGAACACTCTTGAAAGCCCCAGACACCACTGCACTGCAATTGTTTGTGATTGCAAGTGATTGTTCCCAAAAACATCGACTGTATTTTATATTACAAAGTATTCTAACTAACGTTGCACGCAGTAAATCGGCAATGTTGACCTATTGGGTCGTGCTCCACAAATTAAGCCATACTTACGCGTACATTTTGATATCACTTTTATTTCTTTAGGTAGGTTCTGATGACAGCATCTAAATTCATGTTTGATGACAGTGACTTTGGGACGTAGCAATTTAATAAAAATTGTTCATTTGTTTGAGTTAGGGTTTTACGGTGCATCAGCAGGATTACGGCTATATTGCAAGGAGGAATTAGGCATCTGCATGTTACAATCTCTCTTTAATTCAACTTTCATTTATGTGGTATACGTAACTAAACGTCAACGCGGATGACATTTAATGTTGTTATACATATTATCTAGTATAGCAGGTCACTTATGCGAGTGAAGCGGAGACAACCAACACCTTGCCCTCCAGATGTGTATAAGAGACAGGCAATNTTGGCTCAACATTGTGGTCATTTTGCAATTCCTCCTTTCTTGTCCTGGTCAGTTCAGAGGCGGAAAGCATCCCTCACCCCTTTTCGCCATTGAGTCTGAATATCATCTGGCTAGATCTGTTGTTAGGAACAAATACAAGAAAGTCAATATTTTTTTCGAGTTGGCCAGTTTTGAGCGATTTGAATAGTTTTCTTACAACCAGCAGTGATTATGTTGAAGCGCCTTAAAACCTAACTCAAACAAACCAACAAGCTGGAGACATCTTAGCCTAATCTGTAAGGCATTCGGTAGTGAGATGTTGCTCCAAATCTTTAAAGCTGGCCAATTCACAAGTTACCCGTCTAACAGATATTTGTCATCCCTTTGTAGCCTAAGGGGCGCCGTGATGAATCTGCACTGTCCTCAGATTCACTGGATTTGCATCTACAAAATCGTTCAAGTTATGCAGCTTTAACGTGCATTTATGCTTTTGCTTTCCTCACAGACTGGTCACAGAAATTTTCAAATCATGATTATATTAGTCAGTGGAAATCTGGGGAGTTTTTTAAAGTTTTGATATAATATCGTGGTCAAGCAGCTAAAAACAGCATATTAATTATCATAAGTCTCTGTGTTTTATGCGAACATGGCTTCTGTATACACAATAATAATAATAATAATGCGGTTTTTAGTCTCATATCCAGGCTAATGCCCGCACATGCGACTTCACACTATTATTACCCCAGCAGGCCGGATCACTCTAGGACTTTCTCGACTCCCTGGGGAGCATACAGTGCCGCTGCCATTTATAGGCGCTGATCACTAGCATTCTGACAATATCTTTCACTGCCTATAGCCAGGTACCCATTTTACAGACGGGTGGACTGAGGAAAATGTGAATGAAATGCTTTCTCAAGGCACTTACAACATGACCGTGGTCGGGAATCGAACTCAAGACCTTTAGATCCTGAGTCCAACGCCGTAACCATTAGGCCACGCTGCTTCACAAAAGACGCCACTTCCTCTATCAATGAGTGTGTCAAGGGGGAAGCATTTCTTGGCGTAAAACTAAAATGCAAGAAGGAAGGTACAGAACCTTACGTCGCGCAACGTTCATTTGAACTTTCTGTTTTTGCAGTGTGCTATCACCAGACAGCACTCTGCAGTGCAGGGCAACGCAGGATTCCCGGGTAAGTGTGTGTATTTATATAATACTAAATTGGTGTTTTCTCTCCTCTTACTTCCAGGTAGCGCCGCCTCCCAAGTCACCAAGAAATCTGCAGGCGCTGAAAACGGCACTGGCGGAAACGGAAGCAGTGCCGGGGGGCGCAAAGGCGGAGGTGGTGACGACAAACAGAAAGGGTCGCCTCAGGCTGAAGGAGGTGGTGGAGCTGGAGGGGATGACTCCAGTAAAGACAAAGGAGGAGGAGGAGGAGGACCCGGAGGAGGAGGGGGAGGGAAGAAAGGGGGGAGACCGTCCAGACTGCCCCAGTGTTGCCTACCCAACAATATGCAGCCTACTTTTTACATAGGCGGCGGAAACGGCACTGCGTTGTAAGTAAAGTGTGTGTGTGTGTGTGTGTGTGTGTGTGTGTGTGTGTGTGTGTGTGTGTGTGTGCGTGTATGTGGGAGAGGTGGTGGTGGATGTTGGTGTATGTATGTATGTGTGTTTGTGTTTGTGTCTGTATGTGTGTGTGTGAGTGTATGTATGGCTGTGTGTGTCGCACAGAGATTTTGGTACCAAACTTAGTCTATCAAACTGTGATATATCTATTCTAGCAAAAGATCTGGCCGTGATGCCTGACTATTCCTGAGCCTCCATTTTGGTCTGACAGAGGCGCGGCTGCCAAATTTGAATTGCTTTCAAGAATTTTTACTTTCTTATTTTTCTGGCACTTCACTTTGTGACCAATTCATTCGCACCTTTTAGAGCAAACCGCAAGGGTGACGCAGCAACAGATCAGTGGCGCTAAATTTGCAAAGTTTAAGTCAATATGTATTCTAAAACATAGCGAGATCTGATGGTAAATCGTTATTTTTAATGATCTTCAGGTTTGAGGCTTGGGATGTGACCGAGATGTCATATCTAAGTCATGTTTTCGGTAATTGAAAACTTGCGCATTAACGATGGGATCTCTCACCATCGTAATAATTACATTAGGTCTGCATGTTGAACGCTACTAAAGGTGCATTGAGTACCGTTGCACTATTGTAAGTCTTACGACAGTAAGAGACCCCATCATTATTGTACAAGCTCTTAATTAATGTATAACGTCATAGTTAATGAAATCTGGGCTTGGAGCGAACGCGAGATGCTATAGAAATTGTTGTTGTTTTTGTTGTTGTTGTTGTTGGTGGTGGTGGTGGTGTTGGTTCTGTTGTTGTTGTTGTTGTTGTTGTTGTTGTTGTTGTTGTTGTTGTTGTTGTTGTTGTTGTTGTTGTTGTTAACATGAAGACTCTGCTTAATGGCAATTCGGAAAATCGCAATTTAATAACATGTCTTCACGTCACATAATGCTGCATTTACATGTATCTATAAAAGTCACTGGATAATCGCAAGAACTTTTAATAGGAACTTTCTTCCATGTTCCCGAAAAAGTGTGATTGAGTAAAAATAATTGTAGTATACATTTTACGACCTTACACTTTTTTTTTCTAAATGTCATAAAAACCCTCTTCAAATTCTAATTAAAATGCTAGATACCAATTCTCGTTTGCGATCGGATTTGTGGAGTGAGTTTATGCAGTTTAACCTCGATATTAGGTACAATTTTATTAAGAATATTTTGTTATTAAGTATGAACTTTGTATGCACGGATTCATTATTATACTGTCATTTCATGGTTGAGGTGGGCTTCGATATTAAGTATAACACGTTATTAAGTACACTTTTTTCATTCATGAAGACATACTTTATTTGTACTGTAAGTTAAAATAGGTGATTATGAATCTTTTCACCAGTGTTCACTTGTATACCACATCAGCTGACTCGGCTTGAAGTCAGTAAAGAAAAAGTGTTGCGTGACCCTTTCTAAATGTAGGATGCCTTTCGAAAAGCTTAGGGTTTTTGCCGAGGATCGAGAAAATGCGTTAACAGGGGAAAAAAAACGCTGACATGAAACTCGTTTAAATTTAGCCTCTCCCGCTCGTTTTTTTTTTTTTTAATTTTCTCTGCGGCACTGTATTAATTTAACAAATCGGCATAGTTATGCAGGACTTGAAAAGATCATGTTGTACTCAAGCAAACATGGTCCCCTCTGGCAACCCAGATTCAACCGCATCCTATCGTTGTCATCGACTATAGGCAATTATGTTTGGAAAATTACTATGCAGAGGCAATCCTTAAGCCAATAATGAACTTGCGCGTTGACAGTGGGATCTCTTATCTTCGTAAGAATTACGTTAGTGCATCGGTATTGATTGCACCCTTGGTAGTGTTCAATATACAAGGTCAATGTAATTCTTTCGATTGTAAGAGATCCCATCTTTAATGTGCAAGTTCTCAATTTTGTCAGTCTAGGCAAAGGAAGACTCACCACCTCGAACTTCGATTACTGAGAAAACGTGAATGCTTGTTATAATGTTATTTTTGTTTTTCAGTATTAAATTTTACTCATCAGTTCGAATACTTCACAGAGTCGAAAATATAACTGTTCCCGTCGAATTCGAGTTCGTGAGGTCCTACTGGGTATAGCAGATGTGTATGTTGTGTTTTAATAGGCTCAAAATTGAGAGCTCAGCTTGTGCACAAATGATCGTAAGAATTACATTAATGCATGAGTGCCGAATGCAGCTTTAGTGGCGTTCAGCATGCAGAGTTATTGTAAGTCTTACGATGGTAAAAGATCCCATCGATAATGCGCAAGTCCTCAAATATTTGATGCGAAATTCAGTTAGTGAGGTCAGAACAAACGTGTGAAATTACCATAATCTCGCTCTCGCTGATCATTGCAGCGTTGCAATTGTAGACACGCGTGTGTGTGTGTGTGTGTGTGTGTGTGTGTGTGTGTGTGTCTGTGTGTCTGTCTGTCTGTCTGTCTGTCTGTCTGTCGTGTATGTGTGTGTGGGGAGGACACCTGTGATGTCATATTTTGAAAGTGCATTCATTTCAGCTAACGACAACGGCATGGTATCTCACTGGCCAATATCCTTCCGTACGTTAGACATGAATAAAATAATAATATTAATACTATTAGTGATGATAATAATAATAATAAGGCGATCTTTACTCAGATAATTGTTAACATACACACGTCGTGATTTCTTTGCCACACTCCAAAGGTCAAAGTCCCTCTAAACTGGACAGACACAGGTTTTCCCCCTTCAACTGTCAAAGTCTGTTTACAAAGACGGCCGTAACGTTTGTAATGAGAACTCCCTAGTGTTGATACTTTACAACAGTGCACCACCTCACATCTTACTACCTTATAAAAGCGCCTAACTCTCAGCATTGGACATTATTCTTTACCCAGATTTCTTGCCACAGCCCGGAACAGCATTAGTGTAATTCATAACGGTGTCAAACAGGCCGCGACAAATTGGTACTAACTTTCCCGGAAATTGAACAAAAATGTCGTACAGTGTTTTATAATCATTACTTCAATTTGACCGGCAGATTGATGATACTGGTTTTGAGTTACGAATGACGGCAAGTAAATATATTTTTTATGTCATTGTCTGGTAAGCGCCGTTTTGTTATTTCATAATACAATATACTAATTATTTCATAAGTGGGTTTTCCAGTGACACCGCACACGTAGAATGTTAACCCACGTATTGATGGGAAATTCCGGCTCCGTACTGTTTGTACATAGGGAGTTATTTCTCCCATCGTAATGTAAACTACATGTGTGCGCGTTTAAAACTGACACTATCCAAATGTCAAAGAAGTGTCCCGGCGCTTATGAATACATGATTTTAAAGAGAATGGTAGGGGTGGATCGGTGCAATGGCTCTATGGCATCTGCAATGTGTTTACTATGCAGTAGGATCTGGTGAACCTGAGGTGCGCCTGTTTGGTCCCTCGGGAGTCACGAAAGGGCCCTTCCTTGAATACTGTGAGCAGTCCCTAGTAAGGGAGATTTCATGGGTATGTTTTTGGCTGGTGCGCACCAGTCACACATTGTGGTTTATAAGAAACGACGTCTTTTGCCATCACCGGAAGAGAAAGCTCGGCAACAAGGCAGCAACCATCTAAGGGTTTAAATTTGTTAGCCGACCATCTTATCAGGGGACTTCTGACGAAAAAGGATGTGGCAAGAATCGACGGTGGTATAATTGCTAAAGAATGAGGCAAAAATATAAATATTGCAAACACCACTTGCAAGTCAATGATTATATTCTGTCTTTTTCGCATTAATCGCAGTCACCTTAGCTTGCTTAGAGACTGATACTTCCTTTGCTAACAACGGTTCCTTTCGCGACGTCGGAGGAATTTAGACAAATGCAGCCCTGGGCAAATTACAGTAGATTTAAAATTTTAGTCATGAACTCGAAAACCTAAATAACTGGAAATTATGGCTTCGCTAGGATAATGGGCTGCATTCATTTGGTCATCTGTTCGGTCAATTTGACGAAAGGGCGAGCCACCTTCCTTCTTTACAAAAGGAGGTATCAGTCTCTAGTCACTAGGCAAGCCAAGATGGCTGCGATTAATGCCGAAGAGATAGAAAACAGTGCACTGTCTTGCTAGTGATGTTTGCCTAATTTATTAGCATGCATACCTCAGTTGCCTCTTCTTCCCTCGACACTGGCCGTTGATAAAACGTTCCACCAAAAAAAATCGAAACCATGGATGGTTACCGGTATGTTTCCGAGCTTTCTCTTCCGATGTTCCAAAAGAAGTCACATGTCAACCAAAGCTATAGTAGATGTGCACACTCCCTTATTGTGACTGGCACATACCAACCAAAAACGTACCCCTGAAACCTCCTCCGAAAATCGGTTCTGCTCTGTCATAACTCTTTGGGAGCAGTGAAAAAGTTATGATTTGAACGACGTGCGATTGTCCAGTGACTTCAACACAGAGATTTTATGTTCTGTCATCTGAAAAGTCCTGCGATTTAGCTGAAGTTGCGATTAAGCGGAGTCGACAGTTCATTTCCCCTGCAATTCTGAAATAAATCCTCTTGCCTCTTGATTTATTCCAGAGTGGAGGCGCCCCTGCTAGCCCTCGGCTGGAAGCGGACGGTGGACAAACATGATGAGCGCTATAAGCTCAAGTGGGTGGAGAACAAGAGTAGGATCAACTACGTGACATTCAGAGAGGGTGAGTGCTCAGAGATCTACCAGCAACGTGGCGTAGAAATAATAGTAAAGAGCTTTTATTTCAAAGTTCAAATCTCTTACGGGTCGTTATAGCAGAGGTGGACATGTGCAGACGACATTTCCTAGTGTTACGATAATATTCCTTACACTTTGCAACGTAGAGTGAATGTGAATCAAGGTCCTAGGGTGCAGTAAGGTTGTTACACCAAGGAAAGCCTTATGCACATGCCTGCTGTGCCATAAACAATCCATACGAGATCCGAACTTGGAATGTTTATCTAAAATGTGTTACTATTTGCTATTGATTTTCTGTGGTGGATTTTTTTTTAAAACCTCATCTATATTTTTACGAAAACTGAAAATATTAAGGTTGGGGGGGGGGGAANGGGGGGGAACAAATGTACATGTCTAGAAGAAGCAAATCATGAAAGAAAAATACGTGTCGTGTAACAGTGAGGAGGAAACATGCAAGCTTCACTGGATATAATGAGACGACCATACCCAGATCATTTGGTAACAACTGGAAAACTAAGTAGGAAAGGTATCAGAGGAAGTAGAGAGAAAATCCTAGATGAAGTGGCATATTGGATGAGGGCACAAAGCAGTTGTGTAACACTGAGGTGGGCATTAATTAGTCAGAAGTGGTATGGTACTTGAAGAAGAAGAATATTCGATTTCCCAGCCTTCATTTAGCAAACCAAATTTACAGATTTCTCTTGTGCAAGTATGTCAGCACCGATTTGTGTGCGCTGATTTAAGTTCCTTGTTACAAGGCGGTGACATTTGCTATGAGGATTTAAGTATTTACAAAACAAACTCGAGGGAAAGGTTAACATCATTATCTGTGTTGGTGGAGTTTTATGTTTGCTCATTTAAAATTTCTTCATTCCGGGTTGAACTTGGATAACATTTCATTAGATTCACCCTGCCCTTTTATATAACAAACCCTTTTTGAAAAAAAGTTCGCTTCTGGTCATACAGTGTAGCAGATTACTGTGTTAAAAATATGACGCGGCAGGATCTCGTTTCATTGTAGTAAATTTAAGACAGTAATACCAGGAGTTGGGGTTGTTTTTTCCATTTTTATATTTCTGGGAAATTACATACTTCAGATGACGTAAATGTCCCACAGTATCTAACTCTCACGTTCATTTTGTTGTTTGAAAACTTTTTAAAAAGTCAACGGTAATTGTATGTTATTTTAAATCATCCTTAGAGCTACTGATTGTCATTTCCTGTATTTTCAGGCGTGTCTAACTCTATAATAATGCCAATACCTCTCATCCTGATCATCAGTCTGACCAAGTACAGTGCAGCTAGTTATGGCTTTACATTTAACGAACTTTCGACTTATGAAATATGATGAAAAGAACTTTTATTTCAGTCAGTCTAAAAACAACAGCTGGCATTTACACGTACTTTCACAAAGAAAAGTTAATTATTTGAATATATATTGCCTTTTTAATATAAATATTACGGCTGCAAAGCAACTCGGTATCCAAGAAAACCATGGCTTATAAAATTCAAAGGCGTATATGATCTCGTTATGAACTGCATAGGCGTTACATGGACTCAAGCCTTTACCTTTATTGTGTATGTAGTATGGTGTTGATGATATTTAAGATCAGGACCAGTGGCCGCATGCATAATCCATACGTTCGTTAATGGATTGTGTAAACCACAGGGAACACTTCTAATGTTTTGGGAGTTTCATGTGGTTACTGCAGTGGTTTAACTAATGTAATGATTATGCGTATAGCCACAAATAATTTCATGCGCATTATATTTACAGACACTGAGTCTTGGAACCGTGTTTGGCCCAGACAGATGGACTTGGTCAGCGGTAGCTTAGGTCGTATAGATTCTACAAGGCATTATAACAAATACATTTACTAATCTTCAGCAAATGAGTCCGGCGACGTGACTTAATTTGGCATAGTTGAGTGTGCCCTCCCAATAAAAAAAAAATAAATCCTTTCCTACCTGACAATAGCATCTGAATGACAGATGTTTTGATATTATAGTAAAATAAATATGGTAGTGCTAGCCAACCCGTCCACCTCCATGCAAGAAACATTTTAGATGGGCCCTATGCGGCCTCCCAACTTCCCAACCTAAGACCCCCTAACCTGTTCCCTGCCAACCCCCTTGTGAAAAGAGTAAACAAGTTAACAGCTTCTAATTAACAATGTGATCACACATTACCGTAAATTGAATGGCTAGTTTGAGCAAGCAGTTTTTCTGCCTGCACGCAGGAGGTATCTCAGACACGTGCCAGATCCGGGGGATGTCGTAAAAAGTGTAGCTATCCAGAATTTAATGTTTCATGAGGCTAAAGCTTTCACCAGTTCAGATTGACAAAGAAATCGTCCACTGAAAATGAGAAATAATTGATTTCGTGGTGGGCGACGCTCGTATGCTCCGGGGCTGCAGCTGTCGGTCCGTAGTTTGAACGGCGTTCATCATGTCAAAAGGTACCTCAGCGGTTCTCGTAGTCGTAAAACTGGGGTGCGGTGCTTTAGCAATATTAAGCCAGATCTGATTTTTAAGTTTACGAGTGAAATATCTGTGGCTAATGCCAGCATTTGATAAGTGCCCAGAATTGTGGTATAATAATATTGGGATCTTTTTGGATAGCACAGCGAAGGGGAGCATTCTGTAAGACAGAGGTGCGAATCGATCTGTATGTGGGTGGCTGTCTTATTCTGGAGTGTAGTTTAGTGTCCCTTGAACACCTGGTGAGCAAGAGAAAGTCTACCTGGCCCATCGCTGGAGACCGCCTTTAGCCTTAGGCCAGCGGTCACAAGTTTTTTTCTCGCTGCTTAATAGTATTCCTTGTTCCAGTCAGTTGCCATTCACGCGAGAGAGAACGCCATTTAAGGTGTTAGTGTTACTCATCTTTTGTTATTTTTACTCCTCTTTCCCCCTTTTCCAAAACACCCAGCGCGCGCGCGCGCGCACACACACACACACACACACACACACACACACACACACACAAACACACACACACACCAAGTACTCTTTTAACACTAGCGGCAGGTCAATTTATCCATGTTATGTTCCTCTTTCGCATCACATCTTATCCTTTTGTTTTCTAATACACGCACAAAGAACCTTGCTTTTTCTCATGTGGCCAACAAGCCCTCTGTTTTCGTTTCTTTATGGGAGGGCTTTGGGGTGATCAACGGAGATAATTAAGTGCAATAAGCGCCAAGTTTTGTTCGAAATTAGCATTGATTTCACTTGGCGCGAAAGAGTCGAAAGAAGGTATTAGAGGGATTTTCTTTAAAAGTTCGGATCGCTTACTGATTGTCTTGGAAGGGGTGGGCTTGCGCATATGCCATTTCATGGTTTTACGATCATAACACGTTGGAAACCAGAATCAGATGTGAGCTTCACATCTAGTTCCTAACGTGCAGTCTGATCGTAATATCAGGAAGATATTTTTGCGCATGCTTACCTCTGTCATAATATTCCGTAAAGGATCCGAATTTGAAAATAAAATATCTCTGTTATTTTAACACGAGTTCAATAAGGAGCAGTTATTCGTGTTTCCTTTGACCCTTGACCCCCACATTTTTTTGTTTTTTTTTGCTATGCAACACAGCGATGTTTTTCTTTTAAATGGCTGAGAATGGTCGCTAATTAAGTGAATCAATGGCGAGCGAAGAGGGGTGGGGGCCTACCCAAGGGAGGAGGTGCGACAGGTGTGTGGTGAGGAGGGGGGGAGGGGATTATGGTAGCCTACTAATTAGATTTGGAGCGCTGATTCATGTGTAATTTAAAATATTATGGGAGACAAGCGCAGCATTGTGCACCTTTTCTCACTGGCACCGCCAATCAAGACCCGAACGGTGAAAATGGGTCGGACAGAATTTTCAGGAACGCCGGTCTCAGGCCTTCAAAGCCGGTGAGGCGGAAGCGTGGCGGGGAGATTGAGTTTGCAGATGTCACAGCAAGCCAAATAAAGCGGTGTCACCGACCGTGATGGCCTTTCTGGCAATATCATCCGACACGCGGATGGAGGAAGCACGCGGGCGCTCTTTTGTTTTGCGAAAATATGAATGATTAATTGCTGCTCGTTGTTATGGTAATCGAACCGGTTGTCGGTCGTTAACCGGGTTTGATGCAGCAGCCATGATAATATTGGAGAAATATGTTAGCGTTGCTGTATGCAGAGGCATTGCCTTAAAAGCCCTTTTGGATCAGGCCCATAATTTCCTGTAACTTCCTCTGGACGCGCCTGCCACACCCCACCCCTTCCCAAACCCAATCAGAAGAAAACCACAAAATTTGAGTTCGTAGGCCTACAAAGTAATTTATATAAAATTTGCGATGTCATAAGACTTAATCTCCTTCACTGGCGTGATACAATATTCAGTTCATCGACTTATGATTGATTGTTTCAGAAATTAAAGCCAGGCACTGAGTATCATTGATGGTGATTTGATGCCCCAAAGCCTGTGCTCGATCCTGCAAAAGGGTTAATATGAACTGCATTGTGTCTAGCGAATTCTGTCTTCAAAGATGTGGGCATTCTGGGAATACTGATCATATTGTTGCCTTTTTTTTTCACATAGTAGTAAAATTTTTGTGACCATGGGTTCCAGACCATGTAAACCAGTCTCTACTAAACAAAATCGCTGTCAGTCACCAGAGTAATTTTGTGCTGCTTTGCGCTTGCAAATGACAACTGGCCTGTGAAATAAGTGACTAAGGGCAAGAAGCCACCATAAAGGTTTTTACACAGTTGTCCCCCCTTACTCCGCCTGTCAAGGTCTTTGACACCTATTGTTTTTTCTTCTTTTGGCCCTATTAACATTTTGTGTTATTCCAGATATACCACTGTGATGTGGGAAAATTTCTTCCTTGGAGGTTAAAGTACTCATTTTGCCCGATCTTTTAACGGGAAGGAAAAGGGGGGTCAACGCCCAAAATTTTTCACAAATGTCTTTCGAAAAAGATCACCTCAAATTCTGATTTGGTCCCCAATTTTTCATTTGGCTGGTTTTGACTGCGTGCGAATTCATAGACCTACACATTTTATTTTTTCATCTAGAAGGCTCAAATTGTACCTGGAACTTTAAAATTGGATGCTTTAGTTAGATCACAGGTCATTTTACATATTTCTACACCCTAACACTGGATGGCAGGGCCCCAAAAAAGGGGGATTTTATATATTAGCGGATTAATTGGGTTGTACACAATGAGTGATTTGCCCTTCTAATAGGTGTCACAAACCTCAAACTAGCCTGTCAGGAAGTACATGTATGTGAAAGAAAGCGGTTTGTCTCCTATACCAGATGAATCCATTGTGGTTGCATAAACCAACAGATCCAGTCAACAACCCCATACATCATTAAAGTAGGACACGCACATCAAAAATAATTTTCCACTTTTCAATACCTTTTCTCTCTAAAAATTATCTATGGTGCCCACCGAGTCAATTTTGCGAAGAAAGAGCATCGTTCTGTTATCGTGCGCGTATGTAATATGACGCAATAAGGAGAGCTAGAGTTACCGGGTTTGGCNGCAAGAAGCCACCATAAAGGTTTTTACACAGTTGTCCCCCCTTACTCCGTCTGTCAAGGTCTTTGACACCTATTGTTTTTTCTTCTTTTGGCCCTATTAACATTTTGTGTTATTCCAGATATACCACTGTGATTTGGAGAAATTTCTTCCATGGAGGTTAAATTACTCATTTTGCCCGATCATTTAACGGGAAGAAAAAGGGGGTCAACGCCCAAAATTTTTAACAAATGTCTTTTGAAAAAGATCACCTCAAATTCTGATTTGGTCCCCAAGTTTTCATTTGGCTGGTTTTGACTGCGTGCGAATACATAGGCCTACACATTTTATTTTTTTATCTAGAAGGCTAAAATTGTACCTGGAACTTTAAAATTGGATGCTTTGGTTAGATCACAGGTCATTTTACACATTTCTATACCCTCACACTGGCTGGCAGGCCCCAAAAAAGGGGGATTTTATATATTAGCGGATTAATTGGGTTGTACACAATGAGTGATTTGCCCTTCTAATAGGTGTCACAAACCTCAAACTAGCCTGTCAGGAAGTACATGTATGTGAAAGAAAGCGTTGTGGTTGCATAAACCAACAGATTCAGTCAACAACCCCATACATCAATAAGCGTTTTGTTGTTCTAGATCTGTTCATGAAGTTACGGGATATAAGCCTGGTCTAATTAGTCTTGCTATTTGTATATTATGTCATTTTAAAAGACATTATGAAATTCAATCTTAAAAGCGTACAGCTAGAAACAGCAGGATTTTAAACAGCTATTTGAATGCTTTATTCAGTGTATTGCTGGAAATTGTAAATAGATAAGTGTGTTGGTGGGTAGGAGTAATTGTTGTTGCTGCTGCAGGAAAACAGTTTGTGAATCATGGTGTAGATTGTAATATTGGACTAAACCACCGGTCTGCTTAAAATATATTTTGAGATAATACTCATACAGAAGTCAACATATATAAAACAGGAGTGTATGTAAATACATCTTCTGTTCTGATGGAAAATCCACATTCCACAATCTTCAAGTTATGATATCATCTTGTTCAGAATAATTATAAGACCGGTTCTGATGACAGTATCGGAACTCATGCACAGACCTAAAAACTGAATGATGTAACAAGTTATGACGAATTGAGTTTTAATGTGCAAATAACTAAAATTTGTGCTGTTCATATTTTTCTACATCCGACCTTTTGTGAAATACTACTTTACACATCAACAATGGTAATCAGGAGACTGTCAGTGATAATTAAAATTTGATTGTGGACGGAGTAAACGCTCTGAACTCGAAAGACTGATATTTTGATGTGGCTTTAAAAGATGTGGGCTCAAAAGATCGCACTGACACGCACTGCGTCATTCCCTAAGTTTATACTGATTCTTGAGAGTCTAATTGCCTTTAGTTTGGCATATTTTGGCAAAATGGCAATCTTCTGTCCGTACAGACAAAACTGCCTACATTTGTTATGTCAAGGAGTTTGTCTCATAGACCAAAACAAGTAAGGTGTCAAAACTTTTCACTCCATTATTTTTTTTTTTTTTGATATGGGTGTCGGTGGCACTGGAGACAAATAGATTTCAAGGGGCTGTACATGTACATGGGTTTGCCAAGGAGCCTAAGGGAATAGGAATCCCATGGTAGGGTTGAGAGAGGCGAGAGGGGGTCAGGATTCAAAGTATTAACATATATTGTTTTATTTTGTTTGTTGTCCTCAGGGGAACAGCTTGTGAACCACATCCCGAATTGCAAGCTTCTGACGAACAAACTTGGCCTGCTGTGCAGCCTTCAAGAGTATGAGCGAGTGACCTTGATGACCAAAGGGAGGCTGCCCAGGCTTAAGATGGCCGACTTTGTTCCAGAAACTTACAAACTGGATGAAAGAGTTGACAGGGAGAAATTCTTGAATGAATATAAAGGCATGTCAGAAATCTTGTAATAGTTTAGGAAAACAGGTTTCATTTGTTAATATTTTGATATATTATATGACAGCTTGAACCACCGACAAATTGTAGATCTACTGCTGCTTATCAATGAAGAAATTATCCTACATACACTATTTCCAATAGCCCTACATGCTCATCATCATAAGGGTTTTTATGTCACAGTGAAGTTTCATGATAGGGTCACGGAGTTGAAATCGCAACTGTGTAGACTTTGATCATATGGTTCTGCTGTAACAGTGACATGGTGGCCGGCTCTCATGACAGCACGGATTCAAAGACAAGTCTAAGACTACATAAAATGTATCATTACCATAGCGGTGCTGTCCCAAGAGAGAGCCGAAATGGTTACTGGACCAAGGGATTCGGAAATTTAATTCCTATTTTCAGGCTTTATTATTGAGTAAAAACTAGTGCACAAATAAAGTGTCACCTACTGTTTATTAAGTGTGGATTAAACCTTGACTGCATTATCTTTTGCATTAGCCAGTGGTAACATTACTAGCCTTACTGGCATTGTGTCTCTGCATTTTGGATGAAGGGGTTTGAAGTATAGGAAGTTTAAGGTCAGATAGTTTACCTGAATTAATGGGGGGAAAAAGAGATTACTGAGTGTAGGAACCCCTTCAAAAACACTGCAAGGCATCACCTAATAAGGCCCTTTAGTGCCATCTAAGACCAAAGTATCAAAATAATGCAGCATTTTGTTATAATTTATCTTCACAGAAGGGGAGACATGGATATGTAAGCCTACTAGCATGAATCAAGGAAAGGGCATCTTCTTGTTACGGTCCAGGGAAGAAATTGACCAGCTTCTATCAGAAAGAGAGGCCAAACTTCAGACCAAAACTTCCAGACTTCCCATGATGAGAATAGTTCAGAGGTAATGAAACAGCCAAAGTTGATTTATGCTTTGGCTTTGTTTACTGTTGATTAAATGAGTTGTCCCGTATGGCAAGTTTATTGAATTTATACAGATTCTAGCCACACAGCGCACTGAAGATTTAACTGTGCCTGCAAGTAGTTTGAGTGCTCTCTTTAAAGTGTGTAAGGCCAGTTTCTTTCAGAAATCATCTTTTGAAACCTTGATTAAATCATAGACTATTGAGTTTTTAAGATAACATTTGAAAAATAAAAAGGATTGTATGAATGTAATCTCACTTTGTTTCTGGATTTTTAAATTAGAGTGGACAATGATTAGTGAGAGAATTTAATCATAATGAAGATTTTAACCCTGAATTGAAAATTAATCTCTCTTAAGTCATTATCAGGCTATTTCCGAACACTTTCTTATTCTTGCACTTCAAAATTTTACTTGCCAACAGAAAGTATTCAATTACTCTTCATTACTCAGGTACATTTCTACTATGATTTACGTCTTTTCAGGTATATTCACAACCCCTTGTTACTAGAAGGACGAAAGTTTGATATACGATCATACATGTTCATAGGCAGCACAGTTCCATACTTAGTCTTGTATCACCAAGGCTATGTCAGATTGTCATGTCAGAAATACAGTTCAGAAGACACCAACCTCACCACACATCTCACCAATCAGGTAAGAATCAGACATGTAATTTGTCCCTCATTCCATCAATCAGTCAAAAGCGGTGGCACTTCTCAATACATACTTGACCAGTTAGGAAGAGAATATATTGCCTGTTATTTGACCTATGAGATAAGAGTGTGGCATATAAATTGTGTCAAACTCCACCAACCAATCAGGAGGATGGCATTACCTATCGTATACTTCACCAATTAGCGAAGAGACTAGCATGAAAACTTGCCTCTTATTAGACTAATCAGAATACAGGGTGGCATCAGCATAATCTTCACCAGTCAGAAATATAATTCTTGTCTCACGTTAATTAAGAATACTGCATTTGTCTGAAAGAGACTAAGTATTATGCTAGTATTGTTACTGAAATACTGTGTATTATTATTGAGCTAATAATTTCACTAGTTTTACAAGACTGATCTAGAGAACATTGATATGTTTGAGGCTCATTTTGAACAGCCATTTAAAATCTTTCATCTTCACTGCTGTCTCTAGTTTGTTCAGAAGAAAGATCCATCATACAAAGACAATAAGGAGGACACAGCATGGACGATGGACAAGCTGAATGACTATATTAATGAGAATGTCGCCAAGGAGAAAGAACTAGAGCAAGACTGGGTCTACGGATCGCTAACGGTCAGTGGGTGTAGATGTGCATGAGTGAGTCTGACTGAGAAACTTGTGTCATCATTTTACCTTCAGCTATACCCTTCTTCACCAAAAATTCATCAGAGATGAAACAGAAAGGGTCCATTTATCACTCAGAATCACAGACTTGAATCAGTGACCTCAACACCTGTGGTTGGATGATGAGAAGGATGAAAGTGGTGCAGTAATCCAAATTTTTATAACACCACACTTCTAGCATGGCAAGAGTGGGCAACTCTGTCAATTGATTTGCCACATTATTGCCTCACTAGGCCTGGTGCTGCCTGACAGCTTTGATACCGCCGGGCTAGACCAACCTGAGTATGTTAGCAGTGACTGAAACTGTCTTCTGCATTACACATAGATAATGGATATAGAGCAATGAAATGCGGCTGTAGCATTACCATAGTTAAAACATCCCATTCTTCCACTGCTTTGTTTTTCTCCCAGGTAGTTTCTTCTTTTACTTTCTCCCTTTTGATAACATGCCCTTGTTTTCTGAAATAAAGTCCACCTGCCATCATGCTGATTTCAGAAAGTAAAATCAAACAGTATCACAGCATAGGTTCTCTCAAGTGAGAAAAGTTAGGGCAATCACTCTAGCAGACATTAACCTAAGGAATAATGAATAGGAAAATCTGCCTAAGTTTTCACAGTAGCACAGGGGGATCATCAATTACCTCTTTCAGTCAACAGCGATCAGTTTTGGTGAGGGTTGATAGGGGTGTTGCTAGATGTTCAGTGGTACACCTTCAGCAATCGGAGTGATGAAGTGCCCTTTGCTCTTCTTGACTATGTAGTTTGCTGGCATGTCAAAATAATTGCCTTAGGAATATGCAATTAAATCCCCCCCAGGAGTGTGCAAGAGGATAGAGACCACCATACAGGCTGTTCCTTTATAACTTTCATTTTAGGATGTGATAAACACAATAATGCTGATAATGAGAATGAACTGTGAATGATGTTTTTTTCCTACTGTTTCCAGAAACAAATGCAGAGGATAACCCTTCACTGTTTTAACAGTGTAAAGCACAAGCTACAATGTAAGATTGGCTACTTCGACTTGTACGGGATGGACTTCATGGTTGACTCTGATATGAAGGTCTCTTGGTTGTTTACATTCCTTGTTTTGTGTCTCTAGCAGCATTTAGTATGGTTTATGTATATGGCTGGCTTATTATTCTTTTGTTAAATGTGGCATTGTTCATTTTTGTTTGTTGGCTTCGCAGGTTGTGTGTGTAGTTTTGCTGATATATGTTGTTGTTTCTTGTTAACCAGTTTTACCGCATTTTTTTTCCTTACGTGTATGCCTTTTTTTACTGTCTTTATTTGACACCATTGAGTTAATATGTTTGTTGTGTTGCTTGTGTAGGAGTTAGTTTATTTATGTACATTTTTGACATGTCTGTTTGCGATGTTGTCCTTTGCTTTTCAAGTGCCACTTAGTCATTTATTTTGTTGGTTCTTTTTAAACATCCATAGAATATAAATTTATCCTTCTTTCGGATTTTTTAAAAAGTTTATTGGTGTTCATTTTCCTGGTGGGTTCTCTAATTCTTTTTTAATGCAAGATGGCCTTAAGAGCTTAGTATTTTTTTTCCACTTTTCATTTTTGGCAGAGGTTGGGCTGTAGAAAAGATTTTTCTATTTTTTTTGCATGAGAGATGGAAAGAGTGAGATTAGCTCTTATTTTTCAACATTACTGAATTTGTTGTTTCAGTTGTATTTGAAAAGCCAAAACCACCTGCAGAAAGTGTGTGCTTTCTTTTCTTTTTGAATGCTGAGGTGGCTTTGGTAGCATTTTTGTTTCTCCTTGTCTTTTGGCAAAGGTTGGACTGTGGATAGCTGTCATACCACAGGGTTTTGGGTTTGCTTTTTTGTTGTTGGTTTTTTTTTTTTTGCTCTGGGGGAAAGGGGTATGATTAGATCCTGTTTTTCTTCAATTTGCTTGTTTTCGGACATTTCGGATGAGCAAAGCCTTCTGCAGAAACTATATTGATCAGAAGCCTTGGAAGAAGATTTAATTTGTTATGAAACTTCACTAAATACCGCAGCATTGAACTCCACACATAGAAGTACATCTGTCCGAAAATATATATGAACTTAACCTGAAAATTACCACAGGTGTTGGGCACTTCTTTTGAAATCTGTGAGTAATTTGGCTTGGCAACCAGGGAAATAATGGAATAAAGTTTGTGGATATTTTAATCATTATCATTTCTACTCAAAGTAAAATAAGAACTATCAGTGCTCAGGCTCCGCACGTAACAAAACAATATGTTGTACCTCAGGCAGATATGCCTTCCACAATAACAACGAACATGGAAGAACAAAATATAAATGAAGTAAAGAAGCATAGTAGAGCATTACAATTATAAATGGAGCTGAAGAATTTTTTTCATTGCTTAATGAGGAAAGCATATCTGCTGAAATGCCCGACAGATTGTTTTGTTTCTTTATGAAGCATAGAGCAGGTATGTTTGTTACTTTGCTTCCTAACTTTATGGCAACGCAATTCTCTTAGTTTTTGCCTCTGAGTGAAACTAAGTTTAAGTTTTGTATTTCCCTTATCCACAGGTGTGGCTGATTGAGATAAATGCCAATCCTGCCTTACATACAAACTGTCAGGCTTTGAGAGATGCCATACCATGTGTGGTTGAGGATGCATTGTGTATGTATCCTTCATTCCCTCTACCTATCTCTTTCTCTTTGTGTCTGTCTCAGTCAAATGCAGGCAATTCCACTTCCTTCTGAATGAACCTTGGTCTTCATTTTCTTGCTGATATCATGCTTATTATGACTTCCATCACAACCCACTACTACCAACAGTGACTATTCTCCATTTCCACAATTTTTCCTCCCTCTTTAGAAAGTACCCAGTCTCTTGACGTGTGGGTTAAAATATGCCATTGGGCTGTAAGATAAGACATCACTTTATTTTTGCTTCCTTGATATGTAACATATTATACAAATATATATATATATATGACATAACTTGGATGGATGGATGGGTTGGTAGATGGATGGATGGATGGATGGAAGGACAGACGACAGACGGACGTACAGATGGACATACAGACAGATGGATGGAGGAACGGACAGATGGATGGGAAGATTAAAGGATGCATGGGAGGACAGACAGACAGATGGGTGGCCAAATGGAAATACTGATGATAGCCAGACACTCAGACGGATGGATTGTTTTGTTGACTGGCAGGTTGGTTGACCAAGAGATTGATGAATTGATTGATCTTATTGATTTACATACAGATTTGGCCATCGAGTGTTTTGACAAAAGCCGCAAGGGTCAGCCACTAATGCCTCTGAACTCACTGGGTGCTTACACAGTGCTGTACTGTGGTTCCAGTCCAAACACCATTGCACCCCGACAGAGCCGCAGTGTGTCACCCTTCAAGGATGCCGTTGACTGGAACAGGCCAGCAGGTCAAAATACTTTTCAAAGCTTCATGTTAAAGTATACACACTTGCTAATCGCAGTGCTGTGGTCGTTGAGTGGTATGCCTCTCTTGTTCCCCTTAACAAAGTTTGCTTGGTGAAACTGTACCATTGTTTTTCCCCTTTTTTACGTGAGCATGAAGTAGATCTAATCCTGGCCAGAGCTGTCTATTGCACTTTTGTTTTGTTTTTCATGGTTGTAAGATGGATCTTGTGGATAATAAATCATTCATAGTGAAACATTCAAGAGTAATATCCTCAACTACCTAGATTTTCGTGGCATCAGAAAAGGTGTTTTGAATTATTGCCCTGAAAATTATTTGCCTTCAAGCAAATATATTTTATTTGAGTGTTAATGAGGAGTCAATGTGCCTGTGTGATTTTTTAACATATTTTTTCATGGTCAAAAGTAGACATTTTGTTTCTAGTCCAAGAAATTTCACTGTGGTGCATGGAAGAGGGTCGCATCTTTGTGATTTTGGTTAAAGTTGATTCATGTTTATTTCCCTCTGCATCTTTCTCAAAAAAAAAGAAACTTTCGTCTCCATTCCATGTTTGGGTTTTTTTTATTTATTAATTCTTCTTTAAATCCAAGTTTCATTATAGTTTTCAGTTCACCATCAATGCAGATTTTTTTTTATATTTTTGCTTTTCTTTGCTTATCTTTCATTATCATTTTGCTTTATCTCTTGATCATTTGCTGTAAAAAATGAAATAGTGTAACTAATGTTGATAGATGGTGAGGCAGGCAGTGCAGGCAGGCTTTCTCTTTTGTTCTCCACATGCACTGAGGACTCTGGTTGACAATCCTTTTGCCCAAAGAAAATGAGGGGAAATATGAGCTGTCTTTTCAGTTTAAGGGTACTTCTACGATACTGCCACAAAAAGGATGAAACTTTCCTTGGGTTATCAGTTAGAAGTATATTTACGTTTACTGGCATTTCACCCTTTGCCTGTTCAGCAAGGGATACCACTCCACAAATTCCCAGGCAATGGTAAACAAGTTAGCCAGTCTACACTCTCCTTTATGATTTTCCTTATCATACCCTCAAGACAACCACATGCTTCACTTGGATCTTCTCACCCATAGATAGATTCACCCATCCTTACCCAAGACTCTCTTGAATCTTTGCCAACATTCTTCTAGTATAGATCAGTGGTAGGCAGGCAGTGCAAGCAGGCCCTTCTTCTGTTTCCTCATGTACTGAGAATTCTGGTCAGCTGTCCTGTATTCTGAACAAAGATGGACTTCTTGTTAAGATGAAAGAAGGTTTTTGAGTCACCATTTTATTAGTACTGCCACCAATGCAATCACAAAAAGAGCATTGCTCTTCTTGAGGCTGTCATTTGGAAGTATATATTTGTTTACTCAGGTTCCATCTTTTGCCTGTTCAGCAAGGAATGCCTTTCTAGAAATTACCAGACAATGGTTCATGAATTAACCCACCAACACGTATGTCACTTACAAAACTCAGAAGAACGCTGTGATTTTCATTTGCTTTAAAAGTTCATATTTTGCAGTGGAAAATGTAATTTGTTTTTCATTCCATTTTTGATTGATGTTAATGGAAGTAATCATCGTTGTTTGTTTTTAGGTTTTAATGGCCAAGATAGTGCTCAAACTTTTGTTTTCTTCTGTGTTCAGAAGTTAACTTTCAGCTTTTCCTTTTTTTTATTTGGTCTTCAAAAACATGTTTGCAGACTGTTACTTCTCAGAATTGTTTCATTAACAGTGAAGCCATTGTGAGGAAGTTTGCGTAGCCGAACGTGTGATTATCCTGTGTCAAACAGTTGCACCTTCTTTCTGCCCACACATTTATCATGTTTATGCAGTTTGGCTTTTCTGGTTGTGAACTTACTGAAGACTGAACATATGTCAGGAAGTGTGTCAGGGTTAGATGTAAACATTAGGCTCACACGTGGAAGTTAGGGAATATAGTCAGGCAGTAGGTATTAAAGGTGTGAAGTTAGTGTCCCTGTGGTGGAGTGGTAGGACGTTCAGACCTGCAAGCTTAGAGACCCTGAGTTCGATTCCTGGTAGGGGCATGAAACTTTCTAATAGAGGTTTCTTTCGGCCCATCTTCTCAAAATTGATCCTTCACATACTTTGGTAAAATCCCTAGTGGCACACTTCCCAAGATAATGTGCAACATCAAAAAAATTATCAGACTAGGCTCATATTCGTCCTCCTTAATGATTAATAAAGAAGATATATGCCTTGCAGTTACATATTTATGTCCATCCTCAACCATACATCAGCTAAAAACAAAGAAAGTACTATATGACATCATTTTCCTCACACATGGCTCAGTACCATGTAAAAAGATGTCCTGCACATTCACTAGGCTAGTCCAACTCTGTCATGTTTGACAGTTGTACAGATTTAGTATAATGATTTGATATTATACAAAGACCGTCCAGTCTACAATGAGTTATAGATGTGAAGTAATGCCAGTATTCAAAAGTTGCTCCAGATGCAGTTCCATTCTAAGTCATTCCTCGAACCGAACCATGAAGAAACAAGGGGAGGTTATCCAATGGACATTGAGACAGGGACAACATTCTCTTTGCTCTTTCTTGGGAAGAGGCTGTGTTCTGGATGTGTCATTTACTGCTGCCATTTTGTGAAAATAGACAACATTTGCTTATCTATGTCACTATCTATGTTTTACCAGCAATAAAACATCAGTAAAATAATTCTTGAAAAGTTCCTGTCAAAAGTTTTGGGAATGCCACTTAGATTATTAGATGGGACTATTTGTCATATTGTTGCCCTGGCGTTTCATTATTGGTAAAATATGTTCATGATGTCAGGTCTGGAGAAACAAATTTATTTGGAAAAAAGAAAAGCCTGTACAATGTTGATAAATATATCATGCACTTAAAAGTAGTTTACTGGCAGTGAGCGTATATATTTTATTCTCAACAAAAAAGATGGTTAATGGCTTGTTTGTGAAGTTGGTCAGTTTGTGACAAAACTAGATGATATAACTTTGGCAAGATTTGCTCTCCTGATGAGTCAGCCTTTTTGCAATGCATCTATTAAATCCACCAAACACTGACTAGGTTGTTTTGCATTGTCAACAAAGCAGTGTACTTACCTAGGCCAGTTTGCTCACAGTGCTGTGCATTTTCATAAGTTCTTACGAGGAGATATATCTAGGTATAATACAGAAATGCCTCTGTTATAGTTTTAGGAGTGTAAGCAACTTCATAAAATCTTAGACTTAGTCAGTTTGCAACCAGCACCATTGGTCTAATACGTATATGGCCGAGATATGCAAAATGTATTATTCTATGAGATGGGAGACTGCATGGTTAATATCTCCCCAGAACTTAGGAGGAAGCAAGGCTGTTGCAGAAACAATCATATAACACATGTTGTACAGTACTTATTACCAAAATAAGTTATCAAGATTGTTTGAACTGGCACAAGGATTTTTTTGCTTCCTTTTGGCAGCACTATTAGTAAGTTTATTGGGTATTAGGCAATATTTTGTCAAGAATTTATCAGCCCAAAGATAAAGTTTATGAGGTGTGTGAGCTTTTAAGTATTCTGAGTGGCTGAAATTCAGGAACTGATTAAATGGAGGTATGAATCAGCACTTCACTGTGGTGGACACAGAAATGCTACCGTTTGGTGCGTTTGTGTGCTTCATTCCCTGTTAGATGTCACTGAAAGTATGAGCAAGGAGCATAACTTTGTCGTGTTGCCAAAGTTGCTTCCACATACAAGGACCGAATGAGTTAGAGGAGAGAGCTGCAACTGTGATTGGCTGGTATTTTTCCTGTTTGAGGCATCAATATGTCCTTCCCATGACTCAAGCTAGTTGATTACAATGACTCTCAGAAGAGACACCATGACTTATGATTTCATGTGTTTGACAGTACAAGGTGCAGTCCAGAAGTTCCTGCTCATGATAATTTTACTTACTCTAGGTGTTACATTCCTCCATCATTAGTTGCAGTGGGAGTTAACATTTTGATCCTAGCACCACTATCAAACCTTCAAAAACCCTGGAAATCTTTATGTGTTAGTTTGTCAAGCACCATCCACAATTCAACATGGATCTCAAATTATTATCTCAGATCTCCTTCCCTAAACTGAATTTTTTGTTTTGTGAATAAGGAGAAAGTCACAAAATGCAAGATCTGATAGATGAACTGCAGAGGCTGGGGGACAATAGCCATTCTGCTATAGCCAAAAACTGCTGAATTCTGAGGGCGGAGTTTGCTGGTGCATTGTCATGGTGCAGCAGTCAGTTGTTATTGCACCACTTTGCCTGTCATTTCCATTTCACATCTTTGCCCTACTGCCTTACCTTTAAAAGTCCCTACTCACTGTCTGACCAGCAGATATAGTTCCTTGTGAGTTTTTCCTCTTGCCAAAAACAGAAACTCAGCTGAGCTTAAGGAAATTTGAGATGATAGAGGATATGTGAGCTGAATTAACAGATAGTGCTTGACACATCAAATCAGAATGGTACACAGGATTGCTTCTAGACATGGTAGTGGCATTGGGCAATGGAGTTGAAGGAGTTTGACACAAGTTTTATAAGCACAGTCTGGGAACTTTTGAATCACACCTCAATATAAATTATCGTTCTGTATGTATAAATGTATGTATTCCACACGTTGTCCACAAGCACTCTTGTTCATGTTCTTACCTGCCTATTCACATAGTGCGATAATTAAGGGGGCATCGGGGTGAGAAAAGGTCGGTATAAGCTTAAAAAAAAATAGATTTTTCAAAAATCATGGGAAATGATACTTTATTATCTGTAGAATTGAATACACAAACTCATTTTCTGTCTTGGAGCCTGGAAAACAGAAAAAAAGATGTTTTAGCAACTCACCCCTCTCACAAATAGTCAAGGTTCATGTAGTTCAAACGTGATTTTCTCAGAAGTGCAATTTTCATGAGGTAGTGATTTTATAATCTCAAAATTTCAAAATCTGTTGAAGCTAGAGCTCTGAAATTTTGCATGGACATACAGATATAAATACTATAGGGAACTATCTAGTTTTAAAAGACTTCACATGGATATTTTTTGTGTTATAGCAAATTACTTGTGGGGCAGGTGTCAAAGAGCAGTTTTTGAAAGAGCAATTTTTGAAAATTCATAAAAAAATCACAGGGATGAGTGGAGAGCATTTAAACTAGATAGTTCCCTGTAGGATCATTTGAAATATTATTATCATTGCCATAAAGAATTTTGATTATAGCTTGCTCAGATTGAGAAATTTTGAGATTATAAAATTATGTCTTAAAATCCAAGATGGCCGCCAATACCATGGCAACAAAAAATCAAATTCCAAAATTGATGACTGAAAACACAACAAGTTACACATACTTAACAATGTATCACACTGGTTTGCTCAAATATGTTCAAATAAAAAACTTTGCTTTCCCACCAGGACGCCCCATAAGGCTTTCTAGTTTATAAATTACTGTCTGACATATCACTAAAATCACTTCAGTGATAAGCTCATGTACACTTTTGCAAGAAGTTCCAAAGCCCAAGGCTAAGCAGCAAAATGGTGTATTGCATCATCTGGATATGACTACATGTGGCCACTGACAGAAGGAAATTGTTATCTTCTCCATGCAAAGCTGTCAGTCCAGTGAACAGAAGCTGTTGATGTTATAAGTTACTCTCAGGATAATAGAGAAGATGTAGCCTCAAAGAATGATTTCAACTTGAACCAGAGAAACTCTGTACCTAGGCGTATGGAATGAAACAAGAATGCATGGCACCCAACTAGATTTGTTTATATTGTTTTACTTCTACCTCATTTGCAAGTTGACTTTTTGATATGTAACTATTCTTAATGATGCTATAGGCATTTATTGGTGAGGATATTTTGTAATGGCAGCAGTTTGTTTCCTTCATTATTTTTCTCCTCTGCACCATTAGTTGAAGGATATAAATATTGCTGATTTGCTGCATAAGAATTTTTTCTTACAGTGCAATTACTATTTTAAAAGAGCCACATGAATAGTTTTTGCAATCTATTTCTTTTTGTTGGTGTGTCATAGCTAATATCCGAACAAGGTTTCAGTGTTGATATGCTTTGTTGTCTTATATAATTTGGGCTAATGCAGTGTGAAAAGTCAATGTTAGTCCTGTAGAAAATATTGTGTGAGTTATTTTCATTCCTATTATTTTTTCTGTGCCCACAAAATCTTTCATGCAGCCATTTAGCCTATAAAATCAGCATTTTCTTCAGCACTGATGATTGTCCTATCTCAATTCCAAAAACCTGCAAACACTTGATTTCAGAAGACCTGGTCCCTCCTCAATTGATATCAGCTGCTACTCGAGCAAAATAATGTCATTGTGAGTGGTTGTTTGATAATAGTCTCTTCCAGACAAACACTAGCAGTATCGATGACCATCTCCCTGATCTCACACAGACAGCTTTTTCACAGCAAAGAGCCAGACTGACTTATATTTCTCCCAAAATTTTTGGTAACCTAAATTTAGGTGAAGCAACTTACAAAGAATGGGTCAAACTGATGCTAAAGATGAAGTTAGAAATATCAGCCAGAGTGGGTGAGTGTTCATAGTATTGCCCATGGATTCCAAAGAGTTACATGTTTTTGCTGACTGAGCAGGTAGTTGCTTAATTTAGCTTATTTTGTAAAAGTTTTCCCTTTGTGATAAGTCATGTGGATCTGCTGTTCATGTCCAAATATCAACTGCTGCTCATTTCGGAGTTTCGCAGTAACAATGTGTTTCCAAGTACCTTAGTTCACACTAAACCTGCAAGTTTATTTCTGGCATAAGAGATAAACAGTTAAGTTTTGCAAAAAAAATGGGAGGAATTCCATATGTGTGCCAGAAAGGTTTCCGCATGCAACACACCGAAGCAACAACATACCCTAACCCTACCCTAGCCCTAACTCTAACTCTAACCCTAACCCTGACCCTGGGTTAGGGATAGGGTATGTTGTTGGTTTGGTGTGTTGCATGCAGAAATCTTTCAGGCACACATATGGAATTCCTCCCCAAAAAATATTGGGAGAGGCAGCAAGATGTTCAGTTCTGATTTTCAAATTAACTTTTGGCACACTGACACGAGTGGGAAAAAGAAGCTTACAGTGTGTTGTATTGTACNCTGACACGAGTGGGAAGAAGAAGCTTACAGTGTGTTGTATTGTACATTCTTTAATAATGAATAACCAAGTAATAGAACAAAGTTTTCAAATATTATATCTCTGTTTCAGAATTAATAAGTCAAGCATGGTGAAACAATGCAAAAGTCATTCAATGGCCTCCATACACATCAATTTTTTACACGTAATCAATTGATAAACTTTTGATGGATTTGATTTTCATTTTTATTATATAAATAGATCGTGGCTATAGAGATAGGTTGTAGATCAACACATATTTCATTTTACCTTGTCCCTTCTTTCAGGTACAGCTCATGTGGAGTTGTCTGTTCATGTTAAAATTACAAATTAACTGTGCGTTCATATTGGCTATGTTTCATAGTAGTCCTCAAAGGACTGTCTAATGGTGACTTAATGTATCCATATGCTATGTTTTCATTTCTAAATATTTTCGGATATTAGCTTTGGCACCCATATTTGTGGAATGCATCATCTGTCTTTTTGTTTTCCAGCTGTTTGTTTGTTTTTGTGCTTGTTTTTGTGGACTGTTTATCTACATGTTTTATTTTTCCTCAACTACTTGACTTTAGACAACAATATCAAGAGACATAATTAATCGTTGACCAATGAAATTTTCATCACTTCATCTGAATATCTTGCATTAGGCCTCAAATAGACCTAGGATCATCATCACAGGCCTTCAACATCATTACAATCACAGTGCCATCAGTAATTCTTACAAATACAGAGTATTGTATGGATATATAAAGATTTTAACTCAAGCAATAAACATTATACATTTTTGAAACTCTAACTTGCAGGTTTAGTATTTATATTGGGTTTTATCTTTTTGTTGTATGCTTTCTTATGTGCAAATGAGTTTCTTCAGTAAAAAAGAATTTTACCAGTTCTGTATTTTTTTTATTTTTTTAAACTGTCCATGAGTTTTGCATTAGGCCTAGTCTTGGTATGTACATATCAATGATTTATGTATTCCTCATGTTCCCTCGTTATTATTTTTATTACAAAAGAAGATTGTTGAGTTGAAACAGTAGAGATTGAGGTTAATTCCACTTATTTTCTGTTTCAAAAGGTGGTAAGTTCAAATCAAATGACAATTCACGGTTAAACATAAGACCCTGAGTTTTTATGGGTGGAATATGCATATATTTAGCCTAAAATGGAAACGGATTCATAATTATTTACTACCTTATGCTTCAATCTGTGTGAAAAAGAACACATAGCCAAAAGAGATGCCTTGTTGACAGGGGCCCTGTTAGGGCTAGTAACTTCAGGTTGTTGAAATTCAACATTTTTTGAGACTGTGCAATGCAGCAGTTGACCAGTGCAATAATGTGAGCAGTCAGGAAATGTGTCAGGGTCACGGGTGAACACTAGGCTCACATGTGAAAGTTAAGGACCTATTCAGGCTGCAGATTTTTAAGAATTAAATTGCTGTAAAGTTAGCAACCTGTCATGTAGTGGTAGCACTTTCAGACTTGCAAGCCGACAGACTCTGGGTTCGATTTCCATAAGGGACAGAAAATTTTCTAGTGTAGGTTTTTTTGGTATTTTCTCTCAAAATTGATCCTTCACAGTAATTTGGAAAAATCCCTGGTGACACACCTCCCTAGATAATGTGTAACAACATCCAAAAACTTATCAGACTGGGCTCACATTCCTCCCCCTTAATGAATATAGAATACTATATGCGTTGCCACCCAGTTACAGTAACATTTGTTTTCCTAACCTTCTGAGTCTACTGTTATTTACTTCAGTGTTCATGAGATTGGGTTTAATGACTGGTTTGGTAAAGATGAGTTGAGAATTCTTAAAATGTTCTTGTCAAAGTTCTTTTGGCATTTTAGAATGGTGGAAAGAAGTCATGAGCCAAATTTATTCTTCATTCATGTTTCATGTTTCTTAATGTATTATGTATATTTTTGCTAATGTTGATCATGCTGGCTGATCATGCTGTTGTATGAGGTATAAATTAAATATGCAACATGGAGGGGTGGAGTAAGTTATTGGATTGAGGGGAGAGGGAGGGAACCAGGCTTGAGCTCAATTTCAAACAGAATGCATGGAATTTGAGTCAAAAATCAATAGGCACTTTGTATTTTACATCATCACAGTGTTTCCTGACAGCTATAAAATGTCAAAGTTTTGAGCGCATGCACGTCTACTTTTGCATTTTTTGTGTGCACTTTACACTCTGCATATTTTAAGTAATTAGACATGGTAGTTTTATTTTCCTTTTACTTAACCAGGAAAATTGATTCCTGACAATAATTTCCTTTTTTTTTTAGCTTTCGTACTTTGTACTTCTTTTAGCACTCTTTCTTCATCATAACCATTTAAGTTATTCACTTTCCATAATTAATAATGATTCTTCAACATGTTTTTATATATCTATATGTTTATGTTAACACAAACAATAATGTCTGGCTCATCTCTGCAGGTACTGCGGCATCCAACAGAAGATCCTCCCCACCTCGTAACCTGCCCAAGATGAGTTCTTCTCAACCAAGCAATGCTCAAGCTGCTGGGCCACCTGTACCTTCAACACAGAGTATGTTTCTTCATTCTCTTGTCACTTTCATTCCTTCACTCATTCTTCAACCCATTTTGCAATTTCTCCTTCTTGCAACTCACTCTGGCAGTCTTGGATCTCGCTGTCAGGTTTTGTCTTAAATCTCCAGTTTACATTTTGTATTCAAACAGCCTATCTTTGGACAGTTTTATGTGGGATTTTAACATAGTAGCACTAGGCAACTGCAGTTTAGGCCATCCTTAGCCACATCACCCAGTATTAGCCATCTCATCATTTCACTTTGAAGATTGCCACTTTTTCAGTTGTGAGACAGTTGTATAAGAGTGATGTGCCCCTTTAGTCACCACTATCACATCAAAAAATGCAATGCTTGCTCATAGAGGAGTAGCATATCAGTGAGAACTGAAGCAATGCTCATTTTATGCAGGCTTAATATGTCCCAGTATTGTTCTACATTGTGGGTGCTCACAAGCCTTTAGAAATAGTGTGATGTAATGAATATGTGGGTTTCACAAGTTCAAGTTGTGAAGTCTGTGATATTATGTCATAGAATAGCAGAGTATAATTTGTCCTGTAAAAATACTTGTGTACCTCTCGGAGTGTACATAGGCATCAATCAATAGAGAGATTAAATTTTCACCCTGGTTAAAACCTTTGTTACCATTTTTGCCATGAGATAGTTTGTGGAATGGAGATATAGAGAAAACATTATCTTTGAAGATGTATTGGGGTTAATGTATCAGTTTAAAGTTACCATGATGAAAACAACCTCAATATTGAAATCACTCAGAGTTTCATGGACATCACATTTTCATTTGATCTCTTCATTTCTGTCTTCAGCATCCAGCGTAAAAGTTGAAAAGAAAGTAGTCGCCAGCAGTACCTTGCCCACCATCAACATTGGTGCTTCCATACCCTCAAAGGCTGGTGCAAGCAGTGGCAATGCCAACTCAAATAAACAACAACAGCTTCAGCAGCAAACAAACTCATCACAGCCACAGCAACAGCAACAACAGCAACAGCCACAGACTATCACAAGGATTTCTTTGACAGGGTCTTCAAAAGGAGAGGAGCACAAACTGCGCATGACTCATGCAGATTCAGGGGCTAGAAGAAGTCGAGACAATCCTCTTCGGGGAAACTAACTGTGTTTTGACCAGTAGTTTCATCACCAATTCCATGTACAGGCAGAACAAGATATCAGACATTCGTTCAAAATTCTTTAACTTTTAAGCTACCTTTACTTCATAGTGTTTGGCTTATCTCTTCATGTGTTCACTAAACTCAGCCAAATCCCAGAAAACCATTTCATGTGGCTGTCTTTTTCATTGTTATACATATCAGTGTGTCAAAATTTAGAACAGGGTCGTGGACACTAAGACTTAAGCCAATGCCAAGTAAAGGTAATTCCTATCTGGTTTTAAGACTGCCGTTATGAAGCTATCTAGGATCTTACATTGTAAGCTGTGCTTACAAAGTGGATGTTGTAACCAAGTTCACATCAGGGTCAAAGCAGGTTCAACCTCATCCTGGCCTTTTTTTTTTTGGAGGTCCTTGGTGTAAACCAGTTGATATCATACAGCCTGACAAAATTGAGGAAGGCTGGATATTTGTTTTTCATCAATTACAGCAATGACATAAAGATTTATCCTTAAAGTTCAGGGTGACCTCATGATGTGGGGGTTACAACTTCTTAGAGTGAAATATAAAATATTTTACATATAGTCTATAGTAAAGACATCTGCATCAGCAATCAGTTTGATTCAGATGCAGCATCTTTTTATCATTATTTTAACTCTGAATATAGAGAAATTGTTTGTAATCTTGATTTCAGTTAAGCTGTTAAGAATATCAAGAAATGTGAGCGTAACAATCATCAAGAAGACATCAGCAACCTATAAGACACAATGGTTATATGGATATGTATGTGTAGCAAATGCATCCAAGCTGTAGTTGATTTGAGTATGATAATTACTCTTGAGCATTCTGTTTCTTGCCTTGAGAAGTTGATAGATATGTTGTGTTGGAGAATATGAACTTTACTGACTACTTTCAAGAAAATTTAATTATGGAGACGCCACATCATGTGACCAAATTCCTCAGAGGAAAGTAATAAAGATGACCCTCTTTATAACAAGAAAGCACCACAATGTATTGTCTGTTACATACAGCTTTTTAACAAGCTAGTACACCAGGTTATAAAATAACAATCTAAATTTTATATATTTGCAACCAAGTCTCAGTTGCAATGAGTTTGGTTATGAATGCAGTTGATATTTTAATGCATTTCATCAAGACAGCAAGATGATGTTATCAGACAGCGAATTATTTTGAAGGGAATCAAAATGTGAGTGTGCTCTTTGTTTGATGACGTTAGTGGCTTCTTTCAGCCTAATGCTTCTTCACATGTTATGTCATGTTCCCAGACATGCCCAGAAGTATGAAGTTAGTCCTATTGTCAGACACTGGATTTGCTCCACTGCTTACTATCACATCAGCAGCAGTGTTAAACCATTTTTAGTGGTAGAAAATTTTTAGCCGGGTCACCCACGAATGACGTCTGACACAGTCCATCCTTGTGGTTGGCTCATAATATTGTTCAGGATATGCTTTACACACTATTTGGAATGAGGCTTATGTTGCCAGATTGGAATAGAAATATCAGGCACAGAGGGGTGAGCGTGGCATTCCTATGTTAAACATTTGTTCAACTGTGGAAAGGTGAACATACAATCATTTCTGTGCACAAAAAATATTCATTTTCTAAGCAAGTGATGAGTAATTGTGGACAAATATGAGCCTTTCTGGGGTAGATTGGATGATTCTCTTTAGTGCAAAATTTGTAACTGTTATTTTCTCGGAATTTTCATAATTGCACATGGGGAAGGAAGATCTCTTACCACTTCAAGCAACTACATATCAGGCCAAAATAACGTCGGGTCAAATTCTTTTTAATGTGATATTAACAACTTGTGAACAGATATCTTGGTGTATTTGGTTATTGGTATAAGCCTAATAGTTGGACACAAGACATACTATAGTGTTTCACCGTGACAAGGCTGAAGAAAGTGTTTTGCCATGTTATATATAAAAGAAAGATGAAAAAATATAATTCAAAGAGCAGGGAATACCTCATCAATAAAAAGGTTCATTTGAGCATCATCAAGGCTTGCGCTGCACAGTAGTGTGTTATGAGCCTAATAGTCTGGGGCCATACTCTTCCATCTTATTTTATGAAGGACAAATTCCATCAAACTGGCAGCTTAATTTAAAAGCCTTAAGCAGTGTGATATGTTTTCATCTTGGTAATTTTTATTTTTACCGAAGTATTTGCACTTCATAGTATTAATTTATTGAAAAAATGGTATATAATCATGTTAATTAATTATGAATTCCATTTGCTCAGTTAATTGTATTGCAGGCTGTGGATATCATGCTGCATTGCTAATTTTGTAACTGTTTTGTATGATGTCAATTTGGTTATAAAGGAATGACAGAGAGAGAGAGAGAGAGAGAGAGAGAGAGATCTGTATGTTTAACATATTTTCTTTCCTCATGTGGATATTTGTATGCATAGTTGTTCTCAATATTAAGGAAATCAATTTTGTTTTGTAAGAATGCATGTAACAGTATACTGTGGGTGTGGAAATGCTTGCATGTGGATGGGATGCAAATATACTATTTGTTGCAAGCCACTGTGTTTACACTAGAGCAAATTCCAATGTAAAATATCCACACTGCTGATCTTTGGGCATCTTAATACCACAAAAATTCCTGAATCATCAGTTTTATTGCACCACTGCTACAGGAATTCACCAAATTCTTAATCTGTCATATGAAGTGAAATTCAAGAATCAGGGGAAAAAGATTAAACTTTGATCTTGGATATCAGTATCAGTGTTGCCACTCGTAGGGATTTTCCCCTACTGTAGGGGAAAATGGCTTTTCATAGGGGGTAGGGGAACCCTACGGGAAAAACTGTCAAATGTAGGGGAAAGTAGGGAAAACAAGACATTCCCAAACTTTCTGTCACAAAAAAAACGTTTTACAAAAGTGATTGTTTACTGTTTTTAATTTCTTTTATTTCTTACTGCTGACAATTACTACTAGCTTGATCACAGCCACAACATAGTCT
Organism: Ellobium chinense; assembly: GCA_033807755.1. NCBI lineage: Eukaryota > Metazoa > Mollusca > Gastropoda > Ellobiida > Ellobiidae > Ellobium > Ellobium chinense. The sequence continues at coordinate 620,732 of JAWQUT010000221.1, forward strand.
AACTTTGAGCCTCATTCATAAGCGGGTTGCCACTTTGGCGAATGTGGAATCAACTTTATTTTTAGCAAAGTAGCGACAGTTATTAGGGTCTATGCTCACTTGTAGCCCTGGCTAAGCCTACACCGATCTAAAGTTCTCCTCGGGTTGACACTCCATGGAAAGAAACTGGCATTTATTCCTGTTTTTCCCAGTTTTGTCTGACAAACGCTCTGCCTTTCAAAGCACTCTTTTGAAACTAGTTTGCTCAGAATGATCAAGTAAAATGCCGAAGGCGGGTAAGAAAGCATCTTCGTACAGAGTTCAAATGTATCCTAAAGAGTGGAAGAAGGAAAGCTGGGCATCGGGCTGGCTGACTATGGTAAAACCTATTTCTACGACTATTTTCAACCACTACCCCCTAGGTTTTTAAGCACTGTTAAGTACACAGCTCTATCGTTGTTACGTTGCTGTGAGCCTACCCTTTAATACATGAATATGCTGCTTATAAGATTGGAAACAACATTGCAAAGAATAAAATGATGGCCAATCATACACTTCGCGCGTAGGGGAATGTAGGGAAAAATTGGCCTCGCTGTAGGGGAAAACCATCAGTCCAGAGTGGCAACACTGATCAGTATTGCTGTCTTATACTGCTGTTGAAACTTGTTTACATTATTTTAAAAGATTTTACTCTCTTCCTCTCCTACTTGAATGTTGCTATTTTTCTTTTGTATACAGTTATTATTTGAATGGCATGAGTTGGCTTTTTCAAGCATCATCTGTTCCAAGGACTATAGACATCAACATATTGTTCATTTCCTTTTGAGTTATTTTGTATTGAGGTAAAGTCACTTGGGCTGTTACGAACATTTGAGATTTAATCATTCACTCTGCTAAGCTATATGACTGGTTTGTATTTTGGAGTATGTTGCCCTACATGCAAAAAAAGATGGTTTTGGCTTCTAGTCCATTAATATGAACCTGTAGAATCGAGCTGAATTCAATCACATTCTTTTTAATTTGGTCCTTTATCTAATTCTTGTTCTTTTGAAACATAATCTGCTAGGAGTTTGAAAATACAAGAAGGGCACAGTGTTCAGATAAAATTATAGATCCTGTAGGAGCACAGAGAAATATTCCATATTGAAGATCAAAATACTAGAGAGTGAATGATTTATTGCTTTGAAGCCAGTATGCAAAATAATGCTGCACCTGCCAGAGTTCAGTGAACAGTTTTGTAAAGTTAAAAATTCAGTGTTGCATAATCATACTCTTGTGTTATAGCAACATTCTGTTAATCACAAAGTTTCAGCTGGATAAATACTGTGTGCTCTAAATCAAGAGCATGGAAACTTTCTGCCATGTGCCCAAGGAATTGCAGAGTCAGCTATTTTTAAAAATGCATTTTTTTTTTCATTCACCTACTCATTTTGTTCTCTTAAAGTCACTGGATGCTGTGGTAACAAGTAAGTCCTCTCTATAGGAGAGATGCTTGACAAGGCCTAACTCAGACAATGCTGTCAAAGCTTGTTGACTCCTCTCCAATCATCTGGTAAAACCTAGCTTATCAATTTTGGTTCAAATAAATTACATCATGAATTCGGACTTCTTTTTATAAGTCAATTTTAATTATGTGTATATGAAAGCCCTTTTATTTTATCTGGATTGACTCTGGGAAAAACCTGGCAAGTCAGAGAAATGACCTCTGCAAGAAAATTATCTAGAAAAACCCCGTCCTCTTATCTGAGTCAGACACACTTACTAGGTTTTACTGGATCACTGGAACACTGACATGCCATGCCATGCCAGCTCTAGTCTATGTGCCAAATTAACAGTGCTGGAGAAGCTAAGGACAGTGTGAGGTGTTTGGTTAGTTACATCTGCCTGGCCATGTGTTTTTGTGTATTTTCCTGTTATCAGTGATGAGCTTTCATGAAATGGGTAAAAGAAACCATCACTGCCTTTCAGAGTTGATGCTATAGAAGAATATAGTGAACACAGATCTACTGAAGTGCAGCTTCTCAGAAGCCTGGTAAAGTCATTATTTAAAGGAACTAAGGTTATTCAGGGATCTTTGTACAGAAAATCAGTATTACCTGTTCAGAAAATTATTACAAAAGTTGCAGTTGAATGAAGTCAACTGTACATTGCAGGGAGGAATAAAAAGTGAAGTACTTTTATCAATGAATGCATATTCTTTATCACTAATTGCAAGCGGCATTCATTTCATTATATATGCATTTTAGTATACAAACCTTATGTTTAGGCTGGGTGCCATCAAGCCATCAAACTGACATGGTGACTCAGTACTAAAACTATATACTGGATGCCCCCACTTCACTTACACAAAGTTCAGTATTTTAGGAATTAGCAAAAAACTGGAATGAAGTTTCATTGACCTGGTTGCTATACTTTTATCAAGCTAAAAAAAAAAAGTCATTTGAGAAGACATGACAAAATGCATGCTGGGGCTGCTGTGTCAAGCACTTTTCTAGCATGCAGTTATTGGGCATGTGTTTTTAATCTTTAAGAAATGACATGAGTGTAGCACCTAGATGTTTGAAATCTGTGGCATTAACAGACAGTGTCCATCTGCTAACATATGTCAAATCTGAGTTGTATAAAATGTGAATTATCAAAGTTATTAGACTTTGAAATTAAGTACTTTGTTTTCCTCTCCAGCCACTTGATACATGTATCTTGTTATGGAATCTGCTTAGCTTAATCTTCCACTACCAACTGCTAATTTTCTGATGTTAATGCTAAGTTTCATCCGTCCTAATGTGATATGTTTTATTTCACATATTGTGATATGATGTTTATATCAGCATCCTTTACAATACAAATATTTTACCACCCGAAATTTCAGCCTTGCTCATCCGTCCTGTAATATTATATTTTTTGTGTCACTGTGTGATGGTAGATACCATATTTTGTCCATTTAGCCAAAAACCTCCTCTTGCGGCTATAAAACCCATCAGAGATACAAAGCATCTCTATCTGCATTTTTAATTAACATTAAAAATAGACATTCTTTGCTTTGGCCACACAGTGACAGTTTGATAACATGACACTTCAAAACTTCATTTATTCCCAGGGTTTATAATGATTTCATTCCTTGTAGGTCATCTAGTAACCTATTGCATATTTTGTGCCAGTTACTACTTTTTATAACCTAGCTTTTTCGTAAGAGGTCATTTGTGTGTTTCCATACAAAACTGTGTACCTCTACCATCTGAATCTGTATGTTTAATATAAATTCACGCTGACATATAACGGTATGACTTTAACTGAAGTATGCATGTCTGAATGAATGATACCATGCCCTATTCTGGAATACTCACACAATGCTGACGTCCAAAATGCTAGGAATTTATAGCCGTTTTGTAAGGTGAATGAGATGGTATAAGTGAGCAAGTTTCCTCCAGAAAGACACACTGATTTTACAGAATGAGAAAAACCTGACATTTCCAAACCAGAGGTCCCATACACTTGAAATTTTCTCATGAGTACACTTTACTTTTTGAGGTACCTACCTATGCCTGATCTTGATAGTTCCTGTCAGTAATATGTTTTAAATGAAAAGGAGATATGCTGACCCAAAATGTGCACAATAACGCCTTTTTATCCTTTCGACAGTTTTATCATGCACATTTTTCTCCTCTTTCACTAGCAAGCAAACTTTCATATCCAGATTGGGAGGTGGATAGGTGTTTTCTTTTTGCTGTAAAATGTCCAAAATCAGCTTTATGAGGTTTGTCATGCGGACAGTGATTTGAGACAATCCATTTCCCATGATGCCAATGAACTGTCGTTTTGAACTAAGATGAAATGGCAATCAGTCTTACACCCATAGAGGATCAGATGCAGTGTGTCTGATTTTTAAAGAATATTTTTAGAGGGGATATCATGACTGTCAAGAAAACAGACTGTGTTTTATGTGAGTTTCATAATGCTTGGTACTCATATTCTTTGACATAATGGCAGATGCTTTTACCTTATGTAGTAGAGTATGCTAAGAGACTAATGGGATAAAATGTTTAATATTACAGATTTCCAGTTTCCAGACAGACCCACTGTTTAGGTAAAGACATGCATAAATCTGCAAATGTTTCTAATGCGCTTACCATCTTTGTTGCATTGCAAACACTGTTCTGGAAGGTTGTATTATGAGTTTTTGTTTGATACAAATATGTCCGCATCTTTTAAGCAAAAGCGTTCTACCAGTGAGTCTGTTTACATATTCTGTTACACAAATATGACTTGCCTAGTATGGAAAGTGTGTGAAAGTGCCTGTTTACAAGTGGCATCGCCTAATATCTTAGTCACATTACAAATATATACAAGCGCAAGAGATTATATAATTTATAATTGAGAAAAAAAATCACTGTAACTAGGAATTATTAAGAAACACCTATTATATTGTGTACTATTCCAGTCCTAAATAACACAAAAATATGACTGAGCTTTTTTTTTCTTTAATTCACTTGATATCAACTTGTTGTTCAAAGCAAAACAAAAAAATTGTGATGAGAAATAAATAGAACTTCAATTTATGGTATGACTTTGATCTTAATTTCTTCATGGTATGATGTTTATGTGTTCCATCCTGTGTTACAGAAGAATTAATGCTTAATGAAATCAAAATGGGAAGAGGTTTGAGGGAGCATTTCTGAGAAGAATTTAACTGCCTTATAACCTGTAATTTACAGGGGATAAGTAATAAGGTGGGAATTACCCAGTGATTTTTTATTGTTATATGGACAATGTTGGGACTAATGGTGGTTGCGATTTTCCAGATTGTGATAAAGCAGAGCTGACTATGCAGTGACGGCTACATGTATATAAAGCTCTGCAAGTCTCTGCTGCTTCTGATAATAACAGATGCTTCAATAACTCTCAAAGTGCCCTACTCACATTTTCCGGGACTTGGCGTGGAATAGATCATGAAACCTCATGCCGTCAACTCTAAAAACCAATGCTGCGCTCTGGGAAATTCTTGTATCACAAAGTTTTCATCACAACAAGAGCACTTGGCAGTGTCAGTGCATTACACTTTGTTACTCTCTCATCAAGTGACTTGCCAACTAAGTGCTTTGATACCATGTGGTCTTGTCCATCTTTAGCCTCTCTGGGTTGGGCATGGACTTGCAAGTGTAGTCAATTTTTGCTGTCATGCATAGATATCGTTATAACAATTAAATCCTGCTCTGGCACTGGAGAGGTTAAGATCCAGCCTTGTGAGCTGTTCAGCTTAAACCCAAAATCCTATAAAGAGAGTCAGGAATTTTGCTGAGAGTTTATGTTCCATTAAAAAGGGTTCCTTATTTTTTAGAGATAATGAAGACTTAAAGTCTTTTTTTTTTTCGTTAAACATGATGATGCTTTAATGAACAATGAACAATACAAGATTTTGGAGATAAAAGATTTTTATTAAAAGTAAACTATTTGAGAGTAATGTGATATAATGTCTTAAAAGACCATTATAGAGGAAGAGATCAAGTACCATACATATAACAAGAAAGAGAGAATTCTCAGAAACAAGGAACATGAGTCACAAGTTTCTTCTATGGCATAATACAAGGCAATTCAAGACAAAAAAAAATATTTATATAAACATTCTTTTTATATCATCCATGTTGACATCCATAAGAAAGAAAACTTCATAAACACGTTTCAGATCTTCATTTCTCAAAATTTCCAGCCTTCCAGGTATGAAGATGCCAATAGCACCTGGCATAAAAATATGCAATTTTGAATAGTCTCTATAAAATCAGAAAAGTGGCCATGGGGAGAGGGGGAAGGGGTTGGATTTTAATTTCAAAGGCTTAGATAGGTGCAAATATATGTGTAGACTCAGAATAGAAGAGGTTTAGTCACTCAAGTATAAAATTTGTGGTTGTTGCTAGGTGGGCTGGGTAAGATTACCCTGTTTACTGAGTGAAAAGGTCTAAAATATTAGTTTGTCTGCTTAACTGCCTAAGTTCTCAAAATCTAACTGGTTCCGGTGCACTTTTCTTTGTGTCAAAATTTGGAGGAAGAGCTAAACAACATATCAGGAAAGTATTTTGACACGGCACTCCAGAATAAGTTAATGAGAGGTGTAAAACCTAATATAGCCAACAGTGAAAAATACATTGGCATCTTCATACCTCCACTGGCTGTCCATATCCATCCATATTGATATACAAATTTAATGTTTCTCATTAACAAAGTCCAGAGTCAAACAGTTTTCTGTGCAGTCTCTTCATTAGTATGAAGAAACTGTTACATGCTTGAACATTTGAGACTGCTCATGACTTTGGATATTATCACCAGAACCAGCCTAAAATTCTGAACAAAATGAAAACAAAAGTTTGCAAATTACCTAGTTTGTGCAGAAAACAATACAGTTAATATGAGCAATACATACTATGACAGTTTACAACAGACACATCAAGAAACCACTATACAGTGTATTTGATTGCAAATTCAAATCCCCTTCAGCAGGTACTTGCTTCTAGCATACTGACAAGTGCTGTTTTTATCTTATGACTGTCAGACTGTGATAGCTAATCAATTATTATCAGCATTATTTTTATGGGATTTTTAGGGTAAAACACTGCAGGAATTTAATGTAGGGGAAAGAGCTTTCATTTAGAGAAATCATCACAGACTAAGTCTGCATTTATCTGTAAACCCACATGAAGTAATGATAAAGTTTGAATTGCTCATGCCTTAAATTCTTTTGATATCTAGGTCTTTCACACACAGTATTCGTTGATATCTGCACAAGGGGAGCAATTCAAAAAGGCAAGTATTCAATAATAATTATACATAATTGTCTCCCCTCCCTCTTAATCGAGTGACGATAGAAAGCTCCTGGAGTTCTCAAATAATCCAAGTGGCTCTAGAATAAAAATTGACGAATATATCAAAGCAGGGAAACATCACCAGAGACCTCCCACATTACCCCATAAGAAGTTTTAGAATGGCTAACTTACAAAAAGCATACCTGTTCCTAGAACAAAACTCTCTCTCTCTTTCTCTCTCTCTCTCTCTCTCTCTCTCTCTCTCTCTCTCTCTCTCTCTCTCTCTCTGACTTACTTTGACTTACTATTTCTGTAACATCAGCTTAGGCTCACTCTTTTTTTCCCTCCTTTCCACTCTCTCATTTTGACTCTCTCTTTCTCTCTCTTCTCTGTGCTGGCATACCACAAAATAAAACTCAAGTTCATTTCTCTCTCTCTCTCTCTCTCTCTCTCTCTCTCTCTCTCTCTCTTTCTCTCTCTCTCTCTCGCTCTCTCGCTCTCTCTCTCTTTCTGTCTTTCTTTCTTTCTCTCTCACACCCGCATTCTCCTCCTTTCATCTCATAACACCCTGTTAACAAAAACAAAACACAATGTCTTCACCGTTAATGCTTTGTCGAGAATGAGCAAACAGAAAAACAATTAAACTTATATCGTTCTCAGTATATAGCATGCAGACAGCACATTCACAATGTAAGAAGATGTAGTTATCTAAATGTTCTCAAGATACACATGTTAAAATTTAAAATAGTTGCACAACCTTGCAATGATAAATCATGCTCTGGAAATGTGTCAAGAGTTATTGCCTTTCTCTCTGATTCTCAAATTTCCACTCTCTCTCTTTTTTCTCTGTCCAACCAACTAGTTTCCATACCCAGATAAACTGGCCCTAGCATACATAATGCTTACTATAAGAGAAGAAAATACATAAATTCAAACAAAACAGATCTAACACAACATCTAAGTTCATAAGTCATCAGGCTCAGAAAGTTACTTAAATATTATTTCCATCAAATCTGAGTCAAACTAACCTACCATCAAATGCTTCCTTTAAAAGGATTTTGTCTGTCTCAGGCAATGTCATGCATTAATACATTCTAAACAATAATGCATTCTTTCATTTTCTCACAGTGAACAAGAAAGAGTTCCCTACAGACTCAACGTTGTCCTTGTTGTCATGTAAATATGCACACAGTATTATTAATAAAAGATATATGACAACATATGTCTTTCACCCAATCAAAATTAGGATTATGTTGCTAAACTAGGACCTGATATATCAGGCTCTGAAGGTGAATAAGACCATATGGTATCAAAGGTTTTTTAGTTACAGAAACTGAATATAAAATCATTTCTATTAAAAAAAATTGATTGTGTGGGCACATGGTCTGTAATTGCAGTTGGATTTGAGTTTTTTAGGCATATTAGATGATTTATATGGTATAAGATTGTTCTCAAATTGCTATTTTCTCACAATTTTTTTTTCCAATGCAAGGGATTACCCCCTAACATTTCAAACAACTTGGGCTAGAATAATGCTAGGCCAGAACATATTTCACCCAATCGAAGTCCACACACTAAACTTTCATGTCATACCAGTAGCCTGATTTAGCCAAAAAGCAACTTCAGCCTCATTTTGAGTGGCTGCTAAACATGTTAGGTTAATCTGATGATGTATTAAGGTAAAGTAAGGAGATCAAGGGTGAGAAAACACACTGAATGTAATGATAAGGCAGTCATGACACGAATGTGATAATAATTTTGGTTCATCTTTATGATATCAAACTACCATACCTGTTATCTGGCAGTGATAATAAAGAACACTTAAGAGAGTATATGTAGTTCCAAATAGTTCAGAGTTAAATGAAAAGAAAATTATGCATACATGATGGAACGTAGTTTGTGGGCATGTCTCTTCATTAAACCTGTCTTCCTTCCTTTCCCCTCCTCTCCTACTCAGTGACAAATTTCAGATCCTAAAAGTGAGTGACAGGCTCTCCTCCTTACACCAAATCATATCCAGGTCGCTTGCACTCATCAGCCACACTCCGGCCCATCTATAAAGACTACATAGTGACTGATATGGTCAATCTGATGGTGAACCATTTATAGTCACAGCCTAAAGCTGCCTTCTAAACACCTCACATAACTCCATTATGGACTTACTTGTACCTTTATTCAATTTTTTTTTTATAGTGGTCTAATACTTTTTAAATTTCTCAAGATAAATGCCTTTATTAATGTCAGTGTATGGCAATGAGACAAGCAAAAATTTACATGCCTTTCGCTCCAACATTCCTATGAGTGCCATCACAAGTTTGTGAATTATCTTGTTTCTTTTTCAGATCATCATTTCTGTACTAATAACTATGTGATTTATAAAACTTCTATCCAGGCTGCCTCCCGCTCATGCAACTTCACATAATTGATATCCCCAGCAGGTCAGCTCACTCAAGAACATGCTCAACTTTCTCAGAAGCCATTCACAGGCACTGCGCTGTACACTAGATTTTGTCAATATTTCTTACCACCTATAACCAGGGATCCATTTTACAAATGGTTAGACTGAAAGAAATCTGAATGAAATATTTTCTCAAGGCACTTACAAGATACCAATGATTGGGAACTGAATCACGGTCTTTAGATCTTGAATCTAACGCCCAAACTATTCAGCCCTGCTGCTTCATCATGGTTAGTGTGGTCAGTGTATTTAACTAACATTGCACTGGTGCAGAGATTTTCCGTAAAATGAATGAGGAGATAAATGCCACAGATATATTAAAAAGGCAGATTTGACTGACATAATTATTTTCCACAGCAGTTTTGCAGCGAAGTGCCAATTTCAGTCCTATCTTGTGGTAAACTATTTTAGACCTGATGAAGTTATTTACCTGTGGAGCTGAACTTATCACCTGTCTCATGTATATACACATTTATGATGAAAGAATTGTCAATTTTTCCCACTGGATTAAAATCTTACCTTAGGCATGTCAAATGTCCCATGACAAATATCTTGCTTTTTCTAACCAAATATCACTTTCTTCTTCTTTACTCTGCATGCCAATGATCATTTTCTCTCAAAATATTCTGGCAAAATTGTTCTAATATAATGTCTTCAAAAGGTAAACATCAAATTTTGTTCACAAGTTTTGGCAACAATAAGCCTTTTTGCCTGAAAACGTTGGAAGGGAATAGTTATAACAGCTGTAGTTTCTTGATGGCCCTGTACTGGTCAGGAATTTCCTTGAGGGCATGGATGGCAAAGGAAGCACTTGGATTATCCACTCCCTGAGTGACTTTCGCATAATCCACAAAGTGGAAGTTGTCAAAGTTCCTAACAGGCAGCTTCTCATCAAATTCCTGGAAGAAGGATCAAGTCAGCAGGTAAGATAAGAATCACAAAGAGAAGTAAAATTAAAATAGCCAAAAACTTAATACCACATGCCAGATATGTTTCTTGTCCAGCATTTTTAATGAATTTTATGGATATCATCATCATTTCATTGTAAACATCATTGACTTTATGGCGTACATCATCATCTCCACAGATATCATCATCAATATTTGCAAAACATTTATCTGCACTGGATCTAAATATGTAAAGCAAGAAAACTACAACAATTTAACAAATTTAATGCACAAATTTACGGACTGGCATCTTTCTTCAGGTGTAGAAAATAAATCATCATCATGATTAACATTTCAAGTCCAAATAAATAGCTAAACAACTACCACTGTTTTCATCACCATTATTACCATATTCTTATAATCATCATCAAAACCTAGTAAACAGATATAATAGAATAAATTTGAATGACAATATAATACGCTATAAAGTGAATTATCAGGACAAGGAATTCTGTTCCTTTCTCAAGGTGGATAACTTATGCTAAACCAAATAAGATAAGAAGAGACAAAATGTGTAGAGCCTGAAAACCATTCATGAAGACTTCAAAAAAAAAAAAACCAGTTTAATATTATCAAGATCTATACCACATTCACCACCAAGGCCACTGTCACATCATCATAATCATCTTCCTCACCTCCATGGTATCCCAGGGACCATCACCCACACCAACAGTGATGATGGACAGAGGGTAGTTGGAAGCCTCCACAATAGCCTCTGTTGTTGCTCTTTCGTTGGTTACCTGCCCGTCAGCTACGATCACAAGGATATGGTACTGAAAGTAAGAAGAAAAAAACATTCGTAGTATCTTTATTTATAGACAACACACACAATGGCTTTATACAAAGATTGCAATAGATCAAATAATTATACCTATACATAAGGATGATAAAGCTGATTTCGTTTAATCTTAGTCGATTTAATTGCAACATTTTTCAGATAACATGATCATTTCTTTACAGACTTCACTGGAATACTGCAATTCCTTCTGTAACTGGGTAGGAAGGGTTCTATTATTCTATAATCATTATCATTGTTGATGGGGAGGAATGTGAGCCCAGTCCGATAAGTTTTGGGATGTTGTTGGACAATATCTAGGAAAGTGTGTCATCAGGGATTTTACCAAATTTCTGTGAAGTATCAGTTTTGAGAGAAAATGCAGAAAAAAACCTACACTAGAAAATTTCCTGTCCCTACTGGGAATCGAACCCAGGGTTTCTCAGCTTGCAAGTCTGAACGTGCTACCAGTACAACACAGGGACACTAACTTCACAGCAATTTTATTCTTAAATACCTACTGCCTGAATATGTTCCCTAATTTCCAGATGTGAGTCTAGTGCTCACCATGACCCAACACACTTCCCAACTGCTCACACTTCTAATTACAACTTTTACCACGTCCCGTAGGAGTTGCGTCTCAGTCACAATTCAGTCATTATTTTAGTTGGCTGTAAGTCATAAACACAGAATCCTTTGTGTAATTCAACAGTGCTTTTGCCCAGATAGCATAAAAAAATTGAGATTTAACTTTCATTACCTCCAAAGCTTTCTTCTACAAATGTGTAATCATTCAATTTCCTTCACCTGGCTGTGTCCTCTTTACCTCACTCAAAACCCTTGTGTCCTTCAAACATTACCAGATTTTGGCCCAAAGTGTGGGCCTCAGTGATGTACTAAAAGTTGTTCACTTTAAAGACAACTAAGACAAATAGACAATGTAAAATATCGTGCCTGTTCCTGAAGAGTGCATTCTGTTTGTGGCTTGTCTCAAACAATACAATATCTTAGTAGAGCCAGACTTACAATGTTATTCAACCTTCAGTGGTCTACCTTGACAGATGACAGACTAGTATGAGCATGTCCATCAGTGGCCTCCCACCTCTCTGCAACCATTTTGAAATGGACTGCCTTGTTTCTCATTACTAAACTATATTTTTGACGGCTCCTAATTTTATCAGCTTTACCATCATCAGACTTACAGTCCCATCCCTCCCTCTCCTCTCCCCCCACCCCCAACCTCATTTAACTCTTGCATGGTCCTAAATGAGAGAGGGTGCCAAATTTCCATCTCTCTCAGGTTGCAAGATGTGATAGATATCTGTGAAGCACTCTACAGGTGATCAACCTGTCACCACTTTCTGATACTTCAGTCACTCACTGCCTTAGTAGCCTTGACAATGTCAATAGCCTGGTGGATGAGAGGTGCAAAGTTGGTGGGACCACCTAGCCGAACCTTGGGGGTGAGCTGGTTATAGATCTCTAGCACTTCCTTGAAACCTGCTGGAATTCCCTGAAATGTGAATCAGTAACAAATATAAGAGCTATATAGGAAATCTAACCAAAAATTGAAGGTTCTTTGAAGATATATAAGAGTTTTCAAAATCACATCTCCCTTTGTCTTTCATGGTGTCCATTAGGTTACATTGAATTCTCAATTACATTTAATGCTCAGTATCTTACATACTTGACGAGGATTCAGGCTAAATTCACTAAGGTTTATGCTTTTTTTTTCCTTTTCTGAAACTGCACCAAATAATGTAGTTCTCTGTTACTCAGTAGCAGAACAGCAGTGAGCTGATAGGACAACCAAAATTTTATTTCTTCAAAGTAAGTTGGATTTGTGATATCTCAAGATTTAGCACATCAACCAAAACAATTATCTAAAAAGTCCATATTTGAGCATATTTTAAGCTCTGTGATATAAAACTGGCTATAAAACAACAGAAAGTCATACTATCTGAAGAAATATCCAAGATCATTTGTTTGTGGTAAATTTAAAATATGTTCTCTCGGAAGGTGATTACATAGGTAAGAATGAGGTACGCACAAAAATTTATAACTTTTACTTTCTTCATGGTCAGGTTAAAAATAAGAAGATATGGATTACCCCTCATACTCATGTGTATGGTGTAAAAAAACATTAAATGTAATTTGATACAGTTGATCATATGAGAAATTTCTCACATTACTGTTTCCATAGAGATTACTCATTTAATGCATTCAGTACTACACAATCAGTGAATTATATTATGATGTGTCATAGAATTACATTTCAGAGAGGGGTTTAGAAAACTCAGTCTTCTGTACAAAAGCTAAGAATCAAAGTTTGCAATGGTTGTAATCCATACCTTCTAGGACTACCTAATGTTTCAGGGTATACGGTGGGAACTTTCATAAGCTGTTAGTAAGGTGGTTACAGTCCTTGAGCTTTGCAATGTTTAACCACTCTGTCATTGTTTAAAAGCTACTAGCTACAATATTAAAAATATAATCTGAACATTCTGAAACATAAAGGGATGGAAGAATGAGGTAGAGAAACTGGCAAAATTGACAATCTTATAGATTAAAAAAAGATATCAGCCCTCAGGTTAGTAATGACAAGAAGGCAGTATGCACCAAGTGAAATTATAAAATAAGTGTGCAGAGTTAAACACTCCCTCATGTTATAAATTGCTAAACTGTGATGCTATGCAAAGTGACAAATGATAATAATATCCCAAGTGCTCAGAGCAAACAAAAATGATTTCTAAATATGGATACAAGAGGGTGCCTTAATGATATGCGAAGATTCTATATTTATAAAATAAAACATCACTCTATCTTGCCCAGGGGTGCACAAAATTCTTGACACTGGTATTTCTAGATCACCTGACAACTACCAAAACACTCCCCAATCATTACTCTTTGCAGCAAGGTGCAGATTGTGATGATTAATCAACCAAAGTCATATCTTGTCCAAAGGTAATATGCATTTATTATATCCTGAATAGCTTTTTGCACCCCCTCTCCACAGCAGTGTGGGAACCACTGATCTTCTTTCACTCCACAGGTATCTTTGCCATTGAAAACCCTCAGTTCAATAAAATCAACCAAAATTGTATCAAAATGATGAAATCCGTGTGATACAGTAAGACCTCATGAAATGGAATTGCATAGGACTATTCAATAATGTGGTGTTTGTGAATAATATCTAATATCAAATGGATAGAACCCAAAGGATTCAGGGCTAGAGCAGTACTATGAGTATGCAGGCATACAGAGTACGAGGTGCAGTCCCTGGCTGAGGCTATAAACGCGGGTCGTAAACTTAACCTAGGTATATAAAATTCCTCTGTCACCGTAAAGGTGACTCTAATTTGGAGTCATCATATTAATTCCAGTGTCACTGACAAGTGTAGAAGCATCCCTGGGAAACTTTATGTGTCAGCCTTATACAGCATACCGTCTGCAATTCCAATCCACATGTTCTCATATGTCATATCTCCCTCCCCTTATCTTAAATAAAAGGAAAAAAATTACATGGAGCTGTCTGCAAGTCAGATGGTCAATGCAGACATTTAATGTGGGATCCTGAGACGGGTGTGCTAATCATTAAAACAGAGGCGATCTTCAAACCGACACAACAGCAACTGTGTGCCACACAAAACAACGTGCTAGCACACTCAGCTCACAGAGATAAGTAGCTTGTAGGCTTACTCAACATGATCGCTGTCCCCCATCCTTCGTATTTTCTGGACTTTTCTCCTAATGACTTTATTCACTTCCCAAGATGGACATTTAGCAGAGAAGAATATATGAGTCTTCAGGTGAGATATAGATCGAAATCGCAGACGGTGTTTGACATGCTCACACACAAAAACAACTCCAGGGTTGCTTTTAGGCATAACAGCAGTACTGGATGCATTATGCTGACTCCCAGTCGCACTGCATCGCAGGTGAGGGTGAATGTATTATCAACATTTGTTTACAAGCTTTTACAGACACTTGGGGGGACTTTCGGTCCGCACCTCGTGCATGAGGTCAGAAGTCATGAGGTCCTACTGTGTTTGTTCTGGCTTGGGTATGGCCAGTCTCTGGGAGTAAAAATTAAAAAAAATTTCATCTATCTACAAAAATCTATTCTGCACTGAGGGGAAGCCGGAAGCAAATATGAACGTAAATAAATTTTAGAGTTCAAATTTGTTACGATACTTTAGGTTTATCATCACATACGTCCGGCTTGAGAGCGAACACTGAATGGTCTTTGGTATAGGCATCCCCGAAGCCAAAGGCTGGAATGGCTCCATCAGCATCGAACGGCTCTAGAGTCTCACCAAGTGTGCAGATAACCTGAGGGTGGGACACATTTGAATACATGAATGACTGGGTAGAATGGAACAAATCTTAATAATGAATAAGAAGAGAAGAATATGCTTTTCCACCTGGGTTACACTTGGAGAATGTCTGTAGGATGTCTCTTTAGGGTCTTTGGGGTGACAATAAAGAGAACCCATATATAGAGACATAGGACAAAGTGGGAGGTAGTGCGACTATTCTAACCACATGAGAACCGCTTCAGGTTTATTGTGGACATAACATTCTATTCATTAAGGAGGAGAGGACTTTGAGCCCGAACTGATGTTATATGGAATAGGTGCCACTACAGATTTTACTAATCATTGTGACATATCACATTTGGGATGAAATTTCTGCTCTTACGGAGAGTCGAACCAAGGACAGCAGCTTGCAAGTTGAGCAATTTTTTTTCTACCACTGCACCACTAGTGGTGCTGGTAGATGAACTGAAATAAAGAATAATATAACAAATATTGGTGATAGCAGTAATAGAGATGTTACTGGTTTCTGTGGTATAGGCAAACAGAAGCACTAGCGATGATGACGATGATGATGGTAATATTGATGATATTTATGCTGTATTTTCTGTAAAGCTTTGTGACCCCACTGAAGATTAGTTTGGACACAGAAGCCCAAAAAGCTTTATACAAGAATATTTTCCTCAAAATACTGTCTCTTTTAAAGCATGTGACAATGGGCAGTTTGCCAACTCCACACATCTTTACAGAAAAGTTATGTAACTTCTTAGCTCATAATCTGTGGCAATGAAGAACAAAGTATCATTGGGTGTTTCACATTTAAAATATACTCACACTCTGATAAGGGTTGAGTATCTTGTCATTGATGTCATGCAGACATTTCCCTCCAAATGTTTTCTTCCCTTGAAGATAGTTGGAACCCGTGTAATCAATACCTGTCAACATTGAGAAGTTGGACCTTATTGATCTGTTGTAAAATATTATGAGCTTTAATCCTTTAAACTCTGACAGTACCCTCTCTGTCTCTTCCCCCCCCCTCCTCCACACACGCACTCACGCACGCACTCACGCACGCACGCACGCACGCACGCACACACACACACACACACACACACACACACACACAACGCACACACACACACACACACACACTCTATCTATCTATCTATCTATCTATCTATCTATCTATCTATCTATCTATCTATCTATCAAAAACACACACACACACACACACACACACACACACACACACACACTCACACACACACACACACACACACACATAAGGAAAATCTTTATTCCCTGGCTCGTAGGTAAAACAATGTACGGAAGAAGTGAATGACTTTATAGTGTATTCCATTTGTAATATTGTGTGTTTATATTAAGTCTGATATGTTCTGTTTTTGTGTGTATCTAATGACTGAGATGTATAACACTGTACGCATTTTAAACCAGTGTCCCTACAGAGTCAATACAAGTCCTTTTTTCGTTTTCATTTTTTTTCATGACATAGAGTGATTCAGCCAAATCATTCAGTCTCTCGGGTACATTATTTTTAAGACCAACCAACATATCGGTCTCTCAGCTTCAAGGGGTATATGCAGGGATATATATAATTAATCAGTCAAAGATATATTATATAAAGTTTACTTCATCGTAGACTTTTCCTCTGACGCATTCCACAAACTAACAAAACTGAAATGTAATCTTGCTAACTAGCTCTCCCTGACATTTCTTTATCAACACAAAAAAAGCAACTTACCAAAGATGAGGTTACATGTCTCCAGGCCAGCTCTGTGCATAACAGCACTGACCTCATCAAGTGATGTTACTTGACTTGCGACCTGGAAACAAACATTAGAAAAGTAAAAAAAAAAAAATCACCTTTCTTGGTACTACTGATTGTTTCCTTCTTGGGTGGGGTTTGGATGGGACGATGGTTTGGAATCATTCACCAATCATTCAGCAGCTAGATCATTTTAACATTGAGAACCATAACCATGTAGTTGAGGTCATCATTTTAATAATTATAATGACAGTGGCCATATCACGATAACAGCAACTTTAATGCTGAAACTGATCTTCTGCAGTAATTCATGAAATTGCACCAAAAAGTAAACTGAAGAAGAGTGAAAAATTTGATTTACTTGATTACAACAATGCTGTTCAAAAGAGTGACAGATCAAAACCAAGACCTGATTAGTGATGGATCAAGGCTATCGTTAATGATAACATGGTCTATAGTAAACCTGTAATTATTCGTATATTCCCTTCTTTTCTCAGAAAAACAAAGTTAGTCACTGAAGAGAGATTTAAATAAAAGTACAAGAGACAAAGGAAAGTAGAGAATGAAAATTAATTATGAACAAAAGCTCAGCTAAAGAAAAAATATTTAAAGATGAAAGGCAATATTTAGACAGCTTTTATCCTGAAACTGAGAACTAGTTCATAGCTTGAAATATGACCGTAGCATCAGGAGATGTAATTTAAGCGCATGTAAAACTCCGCGACTTAATGATCCACAATAAATCTAAACGTGAAAACAGCATCTGACGTACACTTGTTCACTATCAACATGTAGCCCTAGCAGCAAATGTACTAGTCTAAGAATGCCACAACAATTACTAGTATCTACTGCTTTTCTGTCCTTCCTTGTATGCAGAGACAAGGCATAGAAAGCTACTCTATACTGAGAAGTGGCCTAAGTGATGAAGAGTACACAATGAGACATCAGGAACTTGAAGTGCGGAAAATCTGTCGACAACTTTTGGTTTTGTTTGGCGATTGAGTTCGTGGTTAGAATTTAATGTAAGAAAATAAAAGACCCAGAAGCAGAGCATTGTCATTAAACGAATTTGAGAATGTGAGGTCTCACCATTTTTAAGCAAAACCAGCAGTGGACTTTTCATACATAAACATGACGGGCTTATCTTATACAGTGATGATATAAAGTACATAGTTAAGGCTAAGGTTTATAGGGAGGGGGGAAGGGACGGTATTATCAACGTTACTGCAATCTCGCACCCATATCTAAATCTTAAAGGTCAAGAGAAGCGACTGGCTTGCCCCTGGCACCATTATTTTTTTGCTGGTGGTCATATAGTATACAGAGACATTCTGATAACTAACCAGTCCAATAAAACATACAACAAGTTAATGAGAGTGCGTGTTAAAGATTTTGTGTTATTCAGATGTTTTTCATAAGGAACAAAACAGCTGAAATACTTAGGGTGTGTTTAGGAGAGGATTGTGTTGAGCCATGACTGTGTTAAGAGAGTTCTTCTGCATGTCTCAGTGATGGAATATAGCTGTGACCCATTCTGTGTATGTGTGTGAAGGTGGGGAGGAGGGCTAATCTATCGATACTATGCTGCGAAAATGGCCAGAAAAGAATTAGGCCTTCTTTTTTTATCTAAATAAAGGGACCATGCTATTTATGAGATCAAGACCCATGTTGGCATAATTTAAAACAACAACAAAAAAAAAACGCTAGTTATTTCCGGCCAAAACTGCAGCTGCAAGATGTACGCTGGCTCTTTTTGCTTTGCTAT
>JAWQUT010000221.1:644092-656592 GCA_033807755.1 Ellobium chinense
CCTCCTCTTCCTCCTCCTTCTCCTCCTCCTCCTCCTCCTCCTCCTCCTCTCCAGGTTAATTAAATTTCAACCGAGTACAACGGTTTTTAAACACTGTACTGACTATAATATATCGCACCTATTGACGAGCGTTGGGTGAAGCTAATGCGGGACCTGTAGCATAATGTTGTAAGAGGGCTCTATATATTTAAACATGCGCATAAATATTAAGACATAAATTACAGTGGAACTTTATTAAATACATCTATTGCCTAACACAATTTCCGGCGTATCACACTTCCATTTATCAGGCCCAGTTTCTTATGAAAAGCATTCTAGATAACATACAACTTCTGAAATTGTCGGTAAACATGAAATCTGGCCTAAGATCCCCTATTTTACTAGAAAGCTTGTAAACATTTAGCGCGGCCGTGTCCCCACTCCCCACCCCTCCCAAAAAAATGCAGGGACCGTAGCTTTGCGCTATACTTCACTGCTATTGACTTGCATGACTATAATCTTCAATTCCACATGAATGAAATTCGCAGGAAATCATCAGTGTATGCAGCCTTTTTGTTAGCATGAAGAAACAATTCCTCATTAAATTGTTACGTAGTCTACATAAATTTTTAAGCTCACCGGTGATTTCGGATACTGTCATCAGAACAAGCTTAAAACTCTGAACAAAATGACACCACAATTTGCATTTGACCTAACCTGTGGAATACGACGAAACGTAAAGTAGAACAAGTCTGAACCGCTTCCTGTGTAACCGTATTAGAAGCTCTGAAGACATAAAGTGCATAAATAAGGAACTAAAAAGTTCACAATTAAAGACATAAATAATGAGGTACAGGCAGGCTTTTCATGGCGCCTTACACAGTGTCTCCACACGAAAACCAAAAAATGCAGCTGATAGTTGTTAAATAATCTAACATGCTCGCCATGCATCATATCAAAAGGGTGTCCACATGTGCATTGCTATGTCTCTGTTTGCAGTACACAAGAAGCCTCCAGTATCCTGTGAACTTTATCCAATGGTCTGAGTGTGTATTTAATACAGTAAACCAACATTTACTTTCGAGAAAGTGTTTAACTACGCGAGCTTAGAGGAATGAAGAGCAAGTTTAAGAAACATGATCAGTTGCTGTTTGGGGAATGGCGAAGGTAAATATGCAATGCGAAGCATATTAATTAATAAAAACATGAAATAATAATAATACGGCGTGTGGGGTGGTTTTCTCTCCGTGTTCGTAATTCAGTGAATAGCAAGAATCGAGAATGAAAATGACAGACGTAGAGGAGAATGTGTGCACAGAGCACAGTGCGTACACCGCAGCTGGTGGTGAACTATCAGATGATTGGACAGACATGACGTTATAGCTAGACAGTATATACAGACAAGACAGAAAGGCAGATAGCCATGCCGATAGACAGATAGAGAAGGTGCTGGTGAAGACACAGTTCACTGACAGACTGACAGACAGACAGACAGGCAGGCAGGCAAGCAGGCAGGCAGGCAGGCAGGCAGGCAGGCAGGCNTTTTGTAAGTGCATTCCTGAATGCTTTATTGGTTATTTTATTGAGGTACAATTCGTAACTGAAGTTTTCTTTTATATGTTTGTATAATCTATTATCGCTACATTGTTCAACTTGCGCGTGCCATTCTTGTATATACATAGACTGAAGACGATTGGTAAACGTCCTGATAAATGTTCCTTTATTATTTACTTTTTGATTTACCCATGCATATCCAAATCCAGTCGAAAACAGTAACTGTTTTGTCAATGAAGCCCAGTTAACTGCAGCTGGGTCAGTTTCAGTGAGGGTGTATAGCTCCCTGTAAATGTTTTTAATATGAGTGTTTTCATCTAATTCTTCATCTACTAATTTTAACCAATATTTTATGATTTTAATTTAATACAGTAAACCAACATTTACTTTCGAGAAAGTGTTTAACTACGCGAGCTCAGAGGAATGAAGAGCAAGTTTAAGAAACATGATCAGCTGCTGTTTGGAGAAGGGAGAAGATAAATATGCATTGCGAAGCATATTAATTAATAAAAACATGAAATAATAATAATACGGCGTGTGGGGTGGTTTACTCTCAGTGTTCGTAATTCAGTGAATAGCAAGAATCGAGAATGAAAATTACAGACGTAGAGGAGAAAATGGGTGCACAGAGCACAGTGTGTACACCGCAGCTGGTGGTGAGCTATCAGATGATTGGACAGACATGATGTTATAGCTAGACAGTATATTATTATACAGACAAGACAGAAAGGCAGATAGCCATGCCGATAGACAGACAGAGAAGGTGCTGGTGAAGACTTAGTTCACTGACAGACTGACAGACAGGCAGGCAGGCAAGCAGGCAAGCAGGCAGGCAGGCAGGCAGGCAGGCAGGCAGGCAGACAGACATTAAAACGGAAACAGGACATGATACCGTTCAGAGCTCTGTTTCACTCACTACACTTCGTAAACCGCTCGCACTTCACTATTCCATACTCTGTCATTCATTATTCCAACTCAGTAGTTAAATGAAGCGAAACGATCAAAATTTTAATGAATAGCTCACTTTTCCCCCATAAACTGCCTGCTGCAATAGTATTGTAATATCTGTACCTAGCCTGCGGTTCTCTGTGGCGGGGTCGGGAAGTACTAAATACATTTCTTAATGAGCTGGGGCGATCACATGACTCCCGAGGTCTTTGTGAAAGAGGAGAGGGCGTTAACTTCGGGTTCACCATTTTTCAACTCAACGGAAAGGACCTCTTCATCTAGTGCTGAGACAGATATTTTCGGCTGTGGGTAGTTTGTAAAATCGAGCAACGCAAGTTCAGGAATGAGATACACTACTTAAGAGTGGCCCTTTCGGCATGTCTAAAACACTGAAACACTTGTAAACTGATTTCTAATTGCATGCACAAGTTAATAATATAGGAGTTCAGTTTCCCCCAAAAACTGCCTGCTAAAATTGTGAGGGTTCGCGAAGCATATTAAATCTTTTATATGTAATAAATCTGTTTTTCTCCCACGTACACAATAAAGCCGTATACGGCGGAATTGGAACTGACAGGATCTGGTAAAAATAGGAGAGTAAAAGACAGACATTATTGTTGATCTTTGTGCTCCTTTGTACCTTTCCTCTTCTAAAATTTTCAGGTGAGTTCACGTTGCAAAACCTTCCTGAAAACATCCTGAAAAGTGATATTGTGTGCGGAGTGTTGGGATTTCTAAATGAGTATCTGTATAGCGTCTCTCGATAATTCCCCAATTATGTCTATTGGATGAAACATCTATAGAATAGAATACAGTAAGCTCAGTTTATACGACAATGCTGTCGCCTCCTTTGCCCCTGCATTTCCTAACGCTATTCCTTTAATTAGATCCACTGTAAAATAAGGATACGATGTAGGTTGAGCGATTAAAATTTTAATTAAGTTTCAAGTTTCAAGTTTATTTCAAATTGAGGCCCTCGGCCAGACATTTTACGTCACATGAAATTCAAGGCAAACAAGGCAAGAAAAACAGAAAAAGTAAGACCTTGATATTTACTGCGGCATTTTTTTTTTCAAGTCACCAGTATCCTGGTCTGTATAATGCAAAAATACTACTTACAAATTACCTGCACATGCAAGACTCTGTGTCAAAACAACTTTTCACCATAGCGTGAGACTTCATCGTGCATGCGTTAATAAGTTGGAAAATGTGAGTCTCTTGTGCCTGAAAGGCCCTTGCATCAGTGGAAAGAATTTTGAAAAAATTTAAGTGCACTGCTTTATTCTATTTACCTCCTATGATCTGCTGTTGGTTTCTCAAATAGCACTGAAACTCAGTTTGGTAGAAGTAGGTTTAATTGTTTTGTCAGTAATAAATCCTCCTATAGGCACAATATGTGTGTACTCAGATATTAGTTACCGGCAATGGTAGACTAGGGTTCATGTACTCGCGTGTATGGGTGTGTGTAATGGTAAGCCGTCTGTGGCCTGTACCGGATTAAATTACTGTGTGGGTGGGTATGCTTTTAACAGTGAACTGACATGTTATAGTTTCGCAATTTCCCTGCATCATCAGCAATCTTCTATCGATATTGTGCAGGTATAAAACAGTAGGATTTCATTCTAATGTCGAGACTCGTAGTGTACTCGAACACCCAACATACTCGTAATGAAATGGTCTTTAGTGCCTTACTTTTAACATCAAACTCCAGTTTCTAAAACTCACTAAAGAGACTCGGAACGCTTTCCAAATCAAAGTAAACAGTGAAATATTATTGCTCTTCCCAGATGCTTTTTAACTGACTTCAGAATGTCTAACTCGTAAAGTGATTTCAGATGTCACGCTTAGGTTTGATTGAAATGAACTGCCTGAATTTCTGTATATACCATGAACCCATTTTCAACGGAAGTGCATGTACAACGTTTTGAAAAAAAAACAAAGCCTTTTTTCAACTGTCAGGGCCGTAGCGTCCATGCAATCTTTGAATCCGAGATTACCAACATGTAATCTATTTGTCTAGTGCAATTTAATTATTTTTCAGTGTTTTCTACAATGTTCAAATATCATCTCTGTCCTATTTCACCTGTGAGCCATTTACAAGCAACGTCAGTATGATTCTGTCAACGTTAAATACTTTTCTTCGCCGATAATCTGAAAGCCTACACACGGTCTCACAGACTCAACGCTCTCATATTCACAGTGCAACGCATCCAAAGGTAATGTAAAGAGACAAACTTTATTTAGAAAGTGGCCCAAAATCTGGTAGGAAAATTTGCCTAACCGCTGTTCTGACGGTGTTGTTTGTTTCTTTTTACGCAAGATGCTCTCCGTGCACGACTTCCCGAGTTTTTTTATTCAGTGGCGAGATGCCGATAGTCTAAACCGCACCAGGGTTGTCAGATTTGATTCGTTTGGAGTCAAATACCAATTTTTGACTGACTCCCACCAAAAGAAAAAAAAAATGATAGGATAAAGACGCTAGATTAATATAAAAAATATCATCTTCGCTACGCTCCGGTCAGCTGTACNAACATCCTAAAAAGTGATATTGTGTGCGGAGTGTTGGAATTTCTAAATGAGTATCTGTATAGCGTCTCTCGATAATTCCCCAAGTATGTCTATCGGATGAAACATCTATAGAATAGAATACAGTAAGCTCAGTTTATACAACAATTCTGTCGCCTCCTTTGCCCCTGCATTTCCTAACGCTATTCCTTTAATTTGATCCACTGTAAAATAAGGATACGATGTAGGTTGAGCGGTTAAAATTTTAATCAAGTTTCAGGTTTCAAGTTTATTTCAAATTGAGGCCCTCGGCCAGACATTTTATGTCACATGAAATTCAAGGCAAACAAGGCAAGAAAAACAGAAAAAGTAAGACCTTGATATTTACTGCGGCATTTTTTTTTTCAAGTCACCAGTATCCTGGTCTGTATAATGCAAAAATACTACTTACAAATTACCTGCACATGCAAGACTCTGTGTCAAAACAACTTTTCACCATAGCGTGAGACTTCATCGTGCATGCGTTAATAAGTTGGAAAATGTGAGTCTCTTGTGCCTGAAAGGCCCTTGCATCAGTGGAAAGAATTTTGAAAAAATTTAAGTGCACTACTTTATTCTATTTACCTCCTATGATCTGCTGTTGGTTTCTCAAATAGCACTGAAACTCAATTTGGTAGAAGTAGGTCTAGTTGTTTTGTCAGTAATAAATCCTCCTATAGGCATAATATGTGTGTACTCAGATATTAGTTACCGGCAATGGTAGACTAGGGTTCGTGTACACGCGTGTGTGGGTGTGTGTAACTGTAAACCGCCTGTGGCCTGTGCCGGATTAAATTACTGTGTGGGTGGGTATGCTTTTAACAGTGAACTGACATGATATACGAGGGGTGTTCAATATGTCCGTAGCATGACCTTGAAGCAGTTGTCGTAGATTGAAGAAATTTTGTGGGTAGCTAGATAATTCATTTGAAATACGACATGCAAAATTTTGGGTAAATCCGATTTTATCTTCGCACCGTTCAGCGCCTCAAATGAAACCATGCACAGGAAACTATTACTTGTTGTCTGCTAAGCGTCTGCTATGGAGGCCGTTGAGTATCGCTCTGTGATCAAGTTCCTTTACTTGAAAGGGCATACCTCCACTGAAATTCATCAAGAGATGGTCCAGGTTTATGCTGAAAAATGCCCTAATTACTGTACGGTCACGAAGTGGGTGAGAAAGTTCAAATCTGGCTTTCTGTCAGTGATGGATGAAGATCGCGATGGTCGCCCACCATCTGTGGTGACTGAGAAAAACGTGTCCACTGTGGAAAAACTGGTAATGCAGGACAGACGAATAACCGTAAAACAGCTTGCATTTGAGACAAAGATCAGCGTGGGTTCTATTGAAACGATTCTCCATGATCATCTAAATATGAACAAGGTGTCAGCTCGATGGGTACCAAGGTTATTGACCACAGATCAGAAACAAGAGAGGCTTGATTGTTGCAAACATCTTCTTCGACAGGAAGCAAATGACGCTTTTTTCTTTAGGAGAATTGTAACCATGGACGAGACTTGGATCTATCAATTCGACCCAGAGTCGAAAAGCGTGTCTATGCAATGGAAAAGACCCTCCTCACCCCCACCAAAGAAAGCAAAGGTCACACAATCAAGCGGAAAGGTCATGCTGTCGTGTTTCTGGGACTGTGATGGTATCATAATGACTGACTACATGGAAAAGGGGAAAACAATCACAGGAGAATATTATTCAGGGTTGCTGAAAAGACTGAGGTCAGAATTAGCAAGGAGAAGGCGGGGGAAGCTTCGTAGCGGAGTTCTGCTTTTGCATGACAACGCTCCTGCTCATCGAGCAGCACAAGCAGTGGAGACAGCTGAACGGTGCGGCTTTGAAATTCTGCCCCATTCTCCGTACTCGCCGGATTTAGCTCCATCAGACTTCTGTCTCTTTCCAAACCTTAAGAAATCCATCAAAGGGCGCCGCTTTGAAGACATCACAGATGCGATTACTGCTGTTGAATAATGGTTTGAGGCCCAATCTGACACATTTTACTCTCAAGGACTTTTGAAGGTCAAGGACAGATGGGAGAAATGTGTAACTCGGCATGGTGACTATGTAGAGAAGTAAATGTAAGTGTACCAAATTACAAGTCTTTGGGTTTATTCTATCATTGTCATGCTACGGACATATTGAACACCCCTCGTAGTTTCGCAATTTCCCTGCATCATCAGCAACCTTCTATCGATATTGTGCAGGAATAAAACAGTAGGATTTCATTCTAATGTCGAGACTCGTAGTATACTCGAACACCGACATACTCGTAATGAAATGGTCTTTAGTGCCTTACTTTTAACATCAAACTCAAATTTCTAAAACTCACTAAAGAGACTCGGAACGCTTTCCAAATCAAAGTAAACAATGAAATATTATTGCTCTTCCCAGATGTATTTTAATTGACTTCAGAATGTCTAACTCGCAAAGTGATTTCAGATGTCACGCTCAGGTTTGATTGAAATGAACTGCCTGAATTTCTGAATATACCATGAACCCAGTTTTCAACGGAAATGCATGTATAACGTTTTGGAAAAAAAAACAAAGCCTTTTTTCAACTGTCAGGGCCGTAGCGTCCATGCAATCTTTGAACCCGAGATTACCAACATGTAATCTATTTGTCTAGTGCAATTTAATTATTCTTCAGTGTTTTCTACAATGTTCAAACATCACCTCTGTCCTATTTCACCTGCGAGCCATTTACAAGCATCGTCAGTATGATTATGTCAACGTTAGATACTTTGCTTCGCCGATAATCTGAAAGTCTACACACGGTCTCACAGACTCAACGCTCTCATATTCACAGTGCAACGCATCCAAAGGTAATGTAAAGAGACAAANCGTTGTCCTTTTGTCACTATAAACAAAAACTGGCGGTTCGAACGCACGAAAAGTCGCGGGGTACGGAACCCAATGCTATTATTTCCTCCATTTGTACTGCACTTACAAGCTACAGGATACATGTGTACAGGTGTTACTGTTATGTGCTTACAGGTTGTACACTAGTGTCCGTTTGAGTGTATATATATAATTAATATACACTCACTGGATTAAACGGTCGACAGCGTTGAGTACAGTTTTGTAGATTACTACTGATGACATCCTACACAACGGTTTGTCAAATCAATAACGTATAAAGCAGTAATGATTTTAGGGTGAATCCGGGCAGAAAACAGACAAACTGAGGGAGAGACACGTAGACAGGCTGACAGCTGTGTACTTGACTGTCAAATACAGTGACAGGAAGACAAGCAGGCAGGCTAGCAGATACATTTGAGACCGGTTTATTCATGCACTAGATTAATCCCCCATTCTGCGCATGGGATTGCTTGGGTGAGCAGCAGAGGATATCTTAGACCGCTTGATTGTGACAACGGAAGAGAGCAACGCATTAGAGCCAAGGACGCACCAAATCACACCGCAAGTGAACACTCCCGAGAGCTATTAAAAAGTTGGCATCAGCAGCCAATGGAAATCTGAACTTATTTGTTGAAACAAATATTCTGAATTTTCTTCAGTTTTGGCAGATTTAATAATATCTTAATGAAGCTTACTTAACTTTCTGTAATTGTTATTAGCGTCCCTGCGACGATTATTTCTGAGGGATTCATGAGATCTGTGTGTCAGACAGTCAGTATTAGATAGAAATAGAGAAACTTGCGTGGCAATGTCGTAAAAGTTCTCTTCTATTAGTATAGCAGACGATATCGTCCGTATTGACGTAGAAGGTCCTGAATAAAATCTGCTTTGTTTCAATGCCGACGACGTGCATTCAGTACCATAGCATGATTTATAGGGTATGGCCAAAGGCTGATGGCAATGTAAAGTAATAAAAAAAGGAGAAAGAAATGTGGAGAGAGAGAGAGGGGGAAAAAATGAGGAAGGGGACCAGATAGCAAAAGAAAAGCGACTTCGGGATACAACGACTAAATTCTTGTAGTTGTTTTCGGATAAAGATGGTGGAGTTTGGACATATACTGTGATAGCCAAACGACTGCTCTTATTGGAATGCACCTTTAAGATTAAGTAGCTTATTACGTATTAGCCTACTTTAATAATACATATTCTACTCACACTATAACACCAAGGTATCCACATGGAAAAGTACAGTATCGCAGCAGGCTACGGGTTGCAGACCAACCCTAGCTCACAGTAGGCCCACACCAACAACACAAGAAATATATACTACGAATCATGGTATACCAGCACAGTCAACAAATCCTGCGATGTTATCGTTGACATGATTTCGTGTACCGTAAAACATTCCTTTTTTTTTCAACACATTTTCGTATTTCTGCATCACGAACGATCAATAAAGTGTGTGTTAAATGTCAAATAACGCATCAAATAACATAACAAACCATCGTATCAAAATGTAAGCTAACATGTAAAACTCAACGTGGCTGTCAATTACGCTACCTTCTTCGCTGGTTATAATTATTTCTTGCAGTATGTATTCATTAACCATCAAAAAACAAAAAGGAGGGGGTGGGTGCGCTATTAGACCTATACAGCGACAATTCGTAAATTCTTTAACCCCGCAAAGATACTCGTACAAAGCCGTAGAAGTGTTTAGTAGAGATGTCACTAAATTTACAGGTTTACAGTTCATGCATTCTTGCTGACACCAGCTTTCTCTGCCGTATTATTCCCGTTACAATGAGTGACCAAGTAGGCCAAGGCGGCAATCGATACAACAACCCTGCCAGGACCAGTCTCCATGGTTGGCCGAATTCATTATACAGTTGTATTCAGTCGTGGTCACTGGGCAAGCTAAAGATACCTCGCGTGGCAAAAAATGCTGCTGAATCTCAGGTCGTTGCATTTTGAAAACGGCAGACCTGCTTCCAGTGCATGAACAAATTACATAATGATTTACTTCTCTTGCTACTGCTGCTTTTGCTTTTGCTGCTGCTGCTACTGTTGCTACTACTGCTGCTACTGCTGCTGCTGCTGCTGCTGCTGCTGGTGGTGGTGGTGCTGCTGCTGCTGCTGCTGCTGATGATGATGAGGAGGAGGAGGAGGAGGAGGATGAGGAGGACGATGTTGATGATGATAATGATGGTGACGATGATGATGGTGGTGATGATGATGATGATGCTGTGCCTAATTATGAGGAACCTTGATGTTGTTCGTGAAGGTCCATGAGAAAACATCAACTGCAGAGCTATAAACTTTTTTTTAGCCCGCTTGAGGATAAAGTCGAATTCGAATGTTCCCATGCATTATCCTCCACCCTCCGCCCTTCCCCAAGCCTATGAATCACAATCAAAACAATCTCTACCGCTTGTAACAAAGCACAAAATCAGGCGTACGCTGTTTTGGTATGATGTTGTTGGCTCCTCCCTCTCCCCTCCCCCCTCCCGTGATCACCAAAACCTGATCATTAATTTATGACTAACTTGATCATTACTTTATGAGGCATTCACAGAGGGGTTTTGAAAACTGATCTTTATGACTATGAGACTGCTGTGAAGCTCAGGTAAATGGCGTGGATATTAATGTGGTAGCTTTAGAATGAGTGAAAGAAATTGCCGACTGGAAATTTGGTCACATCTTTTATTAAGCATTGTTGCTGCTGTTGTTATTGTTCCTCTGGTTGTTGCTGTTGTTGTTGTTGCTGTTGTTGTTGTTGACATTGTTGTCTTTGCCGCTGCTGCTGTTGCTGTTGCTGTTGCTGTTGCTGTTGTTGTTGTTGTTGTTGTTGTTGTTGTTGTTGTTGTTGTTGTTGGGTTTGTTGTTGTTGTACTGCTGCTGCTATTATTGTTGCTGCTGCTGTTATTTTTGTCGTTGTTTTTGATGGTGGTAGTGGTATAGTAGTAGCGTTGCTGTCGTTGTGGGTGGTGATGATGGTGGTGAGGATGAGCAAGTACCCAGCAAACTCAGGACCCAGGATCCATTTTGGGACCCACATGGGTTTGCCTTTGTTATCTGGGAAAGGTAGGAATACAAGAATGCTGTGATGACTGGCACTTCAATTCGACGAATCAGGCTTTACCTTGCGTTTGCCTTATGTTACCCACATGAGACTGCATTATCATGATATCCGCGCGTTTCTTTCACGTGTCCAATGCTTAAACTGCTACATGCTTTCACTGCAAGCAGTTCCATTAAGGATCCTATACGATAGCTAAGAAGATCTTCAATTTAAACTTATAGGTGTGTATTGGCAGGATAGTCAAATTGTGACGACTTAACACCTTCGCCGTGTGATGTTTTCCCAGTGTTAATGTCATCAAAATTACAATGAGCTCATAAACGTTTACATAGGTTCACTAAGACAATGATTTATTCATTAATAATAGGCTATAAGCCTCCAGTGACATAGAACAGTGATATAATCATAAGAACCAAATAACAAGTGACGAGTAGCATGAATAATATTTGTGTGTGTGAAGTTTGAACATATATGGACATCATATCAAAAAGCATGGTATAAACATTTGTATGAGTCTAGACTATAACTTACATCGGTCTATGTTGCCTCTTTATTTTGTTTGACTAGGAGGTCTTCGCGAATTCTAAATGTTTCTTTTTAACGGTCTGTATTACCGTTTCATTTCTGTCATTCAGCAGAGCTTGAACGTTGGAATAGTTCTTTTTAAGAAATCTGACTTATGGATACATGGAATGTGACACAGGAATGCTACTCCCGGTATGTACCGGTAGATCTAAGAACTGCTTATAACAAAAAGTATGAATGTACATGAACGGCATACGTAGCAAAGGAGCTGAGCTTCCAAATAAACTTCAATGTGAAAGCAGTCCGGTACGTACCGGTGGATCCAAGAACTGCGTGTAACAAAAAGTACACATACGGCAAATGTAGCATAAGCGTTGCACCTTCTAAATAAACTCCAATATGAAGGCACCTTAAGGCAGTCTCACCGCAGACTGGTCAGTGATTGGTACGTGGGTACAGAATGAACAATAACCATAAAAGATTATCGATCTGTTGATTTCGTCGATGATGACCACTTAGTATGTGGGCTCAACGGTTTGACATCAGGAGCGGCACAATTGATGGGTCATCCCCCCCCCCCCCCCCCNAGTTTGCCATTCCTCAAAGGAGAAAAGATGACAGCCCTTTACACTACAGTGAGTTATTAAAGGTTAGCCCGGGGTATCAAAGGAAGGTAGAAGCATGCTGGGATCCTTCACAAACTTAAATTCAGTCGCATGTTTCACATAGGAGTTTTTGTGTGTGTGTGTGTGTGTGTGTGTGTGTGTGTGTGTGTGTGTGTGTGTGTGTGTGTGTGTGTGTGTGTGTGTGTGTGTGTGNCTATCTAATTGCTTACTTGATTACATATCATTGGATTGTTCATGGTATTGTAAGAAGTCAAGTATCAATAAAGTTCTTGAGATGTGTGTGTGTGTGTGTGTGTGTGTTATGTCGAATTTTACGAGCAAAACATTTCATACTGCACAGAAACTTCGCAGATCGCTAGTTTAATGTCCCTCC
>JAWQUT010000221.1:674682-689975 GCA_033807755.1 Ellobium chinense
AAAAAAAAAGAGTGGTTTGAACCGTTTCTCGTTAGAATTAGATTAATATTTTCATCTTGAGTTGTCTAGTTTTAAGGCAGTCATGTTGTTCATCCGTCGGACCGACGAGGACCATCTTGTCATCCCGGGGAGGGGGGGCGGGCTGCGTGGGTTCTCAGATGACTCGTCAGGCCAATCCGAGGCCTGGAAGGTTCTCTGGCAGTGTTTAAGACAGTATTTCGGAAAACAATAGACATAAATGGCATATTCCATGGTCTTTAAAATCAGTTTAGGGGGTCCGGGGGCATGAGCCCCCAATAAGTTTAAGAAAAAAAAATAGGAAGTTAAAGGAGTAATTTGGGCCTGTTTCCAGCTGAAATGAGGTGAAAATTATTATTGTGCCATTGCAGTCACATTCCACAACCTTTAAAGTGAATATCGTACCATACTCTGCCAAAGTCAGCCTTTAGAGAAATATTCAACAAGGAAGCCTTCTGATGTAATGCATTCACCTGCCTATCTATCATTGCAACAAGAAGCATTTAGCAATGGAACCTCAACAATGTCAACATTACAAAATCTTAAAATTGTAGGAAGAAACCATGGTTATCATGTCGTCTAGAGGTACCTGATCCGACTCATTTTCGATGATCTTGTCCAAACTTCATATCAAACTCCAAAGGCAGTTGAAACATCTCTTGAACAATGTAAATCGTCAAATGTGATATGTAATATTTTGACAATTTTTTTTTTTAATCACATAAAACGCCCACTCGAAATTGAAACTACTTGTATGGCAGTATGATAGGGACATGGTGTGTTATCTTCATTGAAGAAAATAATTTAATGGCCCTAAATCAATTGTTTTGGCCACCTTCCCCACTCTTTATTAAGTTAATTTATCACTTAATTAATAGATATGTTGGTCATCCATGTGGACCATGTGCCATGAAGTGCAATTTCTTGCTCCCTCTCTCTCTCTCTCTCTCTGTCTCTCTCTCTCTCTCTCTCTCTCTCTCTCTCTCTCTCTCTTTCTCTCTCTCTCTTTCTTTCTCTCTCTCTCTCTCTTCCTTTCTCTCTACTTTGTTCTTCTCTCTTCTTCTTATCTCTATATCCCCGCAACCCAACCCCTTCCCCTGTGCATTGCGGGTCCCGCGGATTGCTTGTTACGGCCCTGCCGTTCACACACATAAGCGACACATCCTCCAAAACAAACATAATATGACATTTGAACGTTCTCTGCTTCGTGACATTGTGTAACGTCGCTAAAAGAAGGCCAAGTTGCAAAATCAAAACCATAACGTAATGACTCAAAAAAAATATCGTTATCAGTTACAGCGATGGCATAGTCTTGCAGTTTCACTGGCGCCTGCAGTCAGTAGCGGAGTTAGGGTTAGACCGGTCCGGAACGGGCCATGGCCTGGAACCTCGCGTTTTTAGGGAGAGGGGAAAGAAAAGGAGAGAGAAAGAGGGAGAAAGAGAGCGAGAGAGAGAGAGAGGAGTGGGAAGAGATTGGCCGAATTTGTTTAATCTATTGCTAAACATAGTTTAGCCCAAAACATGACCGTCACAATCTCATGATATCGTACAGCCCTGGGCAAAATCCTCCTCCTTGGACCTATCCTCATGGGTATTTAAAAATAAAAAGTATACAGGATAATCATCGATACTGTTTTGCCTCCCCCTCCTTTCCCTCCGTCTGCCCCTCCCCGTTCCTCCTCTCGCAATTTGTGATGCACAATGGGAATAAATGCAACTATAAAACAAAACAAAAAAAAGTGGATATTATGTAATCTATAGTGTTATCACGATGTTGTTTCGTTAAGAAGGGGGGCCTCGCCCCTTTATTCGGCCATGATGCGAATACTCAGCTCAACTTGTCGATCCTGCGCTGACACTGAATTTGTCACTTTCTTTGAGTCACATCTCCCTCTCTTTGTTCGATTATTTTCTTTTCAACAGGAAACTATTTGATACATCAAACTCAAATCAAAGTTTTCAACTCTCTTTCAACCACTGTACCTACCGTTGCTCTTTGCCTCTCTCTTTCTTTCTCTCTCTCTCTCTCTCTCTCTCTCTCTCTCTCTCTTTCTCTCCCTCTTTCTCTAAGACTGTTTGTGTCAGGCTAGCAGCATCTCCGGTCTGGACTCTTTATTTACACAAACCTCTCTAATGTTGCATGATGATTTGTTCCGTTCATATGGGTTAATAATTTTTGGTCCATAAGAAAGAGAATTCATTACAAATTCAGCACCAATCTCCTTGCCTCATTGCTAAAAGTTGTCTGTTCAAGATAAATTTTAAAGTGAATTGCTCTTGAGCTTAAATCTCTTTGTTGTAATTTTTGAAAATTATTTATTTTTTAAAAAAAGATAGTTTCTACATTACTATTATACTCTGCAACAACTTTTAGCATTTGTTGCTCTCATCGATGTCGAATGGCTTTTATTGCTGACAATTATATGGCTATCTTTTGACGTAAACTGCTGACTGTACTTACAGTACTTACACTACAACTCAGCGCAGAAATTACATAGTGTTTCATCATAGACAGACGTGTATGTGACTGAAACTTTTGGAATTTAACTTGCATTTCTTATTCCCGCAGCTTTTATAGCTAGCGGTCTATCAAAAGAAGAGACAGTGATAAATATTCTACAAAATGCCTACTATTTCGGTGGCAAGAGAGGAACTTTTTGAGGCGCTGGGACAAAAATACAGTAAGTTGAAAGGACTGTTCTCTTCGTGCCGGCTCCAGTCCCAGATGGCAGAATTGTTGATATTGTTGGTCATTGTGCTAGATTGCTAGTCTAGAGTCTAGATCAGTGATTTATTGATTGTAAGCCACAGTGGTGTCACGTAATTGAAGCCTATGGAGCCCAGATACCACCTACCTCTCTCCCTGCATCTCCCTTCACTGACAGTGAATAAAGTGATGATGAAATGAATTAACAAATGATCCTTAGTTGTTAGGCTTTAGCCAGGCGCCTAGCCATAGACACCTTTTAGTAATCTTGCATGCTTCAAGTATAAGCAACCTACAAACTATGATACATCCTTTCCCTTTCCTCCCTTCCCAACCCCCCCCCCCCAAAAAAAAAAAAAATAATCCAAATGACGGAGCGACAAGGGGCAGTAGACTTCTAATTTTAGTAGGCTACTATTATACAAAAAAATAGGCTGCATTATCCACCTGATAGATAGCCAAACAACAAAAGGGGTTATTACTTCTCTTGCATTGATAAGTCAAGAGAAGAGACCTAGGCTGGAATTAGATACTTTGTGGGCACCTGGGGAAACAAGAAAATAATGGGCTTGTTTGTAAAATGTACAAATTCAATACTCTTAACTACTCTGAAGGTCAGGGCAGTGTTTGCTCGAAGTCAGGTGAAATGAGGGTGACATTTCTCCCTCATTATAAATGAGGATGGGGAGTTTGGTAAATTTTTAGGAAGAGTTCAGATTTTCCACAAATCCTTTTGAATTTCTGTGCAGAAAATAAGGACAGATTGATGCGTGTTAAATGAATTTTTGAGAAGAGAGATATTGAAATTTAAGAGGCAACTTAGACTGGACAAAACAGTGAAATGCAGAGGATTGGCATCACTAGAAGAAAGCAAAAGTTTCATCATTCTCACAGTCAACCAACATTGGTGAAGTAGTATTTTCAATCCACGTTATATAAAACGTAGTCATTGACCTTTTTGCTCTGTTCTAGGTGATGAAGAGTTTGATGAACTGTGCTTTCAGTATGGCCTTGAGTTGGATGAAGTGGTAAGTAATAAACAAGTAAGGAGTATTTTTCATAACTAAGAGAAAGATTTAAACCTACTAAACTGGCATGTTATATATTTTTTGTCATGAAATTATAGATCAAAGCAGAATATCTTCTTTAAAAAAACAGTACAAATGATACTATTGATACCATCTGCTAGCCACTTGGTTCTCACAAATGCCAAAATTTCTGTGAGATTGAAATCTCCTCCTGTATTGGTGCCAGTGTGAACATAATGATGACATATTTACTTGCCTTTTAGCTTTTGTAAAGAGGTCTCATCAGTTTGCTGTCATTACTAACTTATAACATCCTCTTCTGACATGATTTCATGACTTATTTATTCACAGACCTCAGAGAAAGAACAGCTTGAGAGAGAGAAAGGTGTTGGGAAAGCTGTGGGTGCTTCAGAAGTGATTGAATACAAGATAGAGATACCAGCAAATAGGTATGGAATTTCCATGAAGACAGGAAGTCATTCACTTTAAGTTTAATCATACAGTACAATAGTCCACATTAAGGATTGAATGGAAGAGGAAGCGTTGATTAAACCTATCAACAATAGGTATACAAAATACAATAAAACCTGTGATATAGGGACACTCAGGGAAAATTGGAAAAGTGATCCTACAGGACAGGTGGTCCTTCATCGCAGGGAGGATGTTTATAGGTGTTTTTGTGATTGGATACTCTATGTATATTGAGACAAACATGATCTCTTACGTTGTATATTTTACTAGAGTATCACAAACTATCAGGCTCCTATCATATGGCAAATATGTTGGTACAAATACAAACTGCATGTACAATTTTAAAGACCCAGACACCTGAAGATACTTTTTCGATATTTAAATTACAGCACCTTGGAAGCCATTTACAACTTTTATTTGGCCTTCAGCTTAGTGATCCTTGTTTATCCCTCAGTGTTTATAGAACAAATCAAAACAGCTATTGGTAATAGATGTAACAGAGCAATAAGCTTGCAGCTGGGGCATGTCTGTCTTCCTCACGAAAGTATAAGCTTGCGTGATCAGTGTGGATTAAAAATCCTCGAATGTGGGAGAAAGCTTGACTTCAGTCATTGGGTTATATAATTATATCTTGCCTGTCCTTTCTCTTTCCCCTTTTTATGGGGTGCCCAATCACCGACAGTTATACAGCAATTATACACTGTTCGCTCATTAGGAATAAAAAATGATTGCTTTTTCCATCTGGTTAGAGAATGATAGAATGAGACACTGTGTAAGCTACTCCTCACCCCAGCCTTTTTATTTTTTTGCTGGCAGGCATGAACAGTGAGTACTACTCACCTCGCAGAGCTATTTTGTCTGGATATGTTCAAGCAAAAGCAAAAAGAGCACAATTTCAAAAAAAGAACTGGTGTGGGTAGCTTACTTGTTTTTCTTTTCTTTCCTCAGCTTATTTTCCTGCCAAGTCATTTGATAAGTCCACACTTGCCTTTCAATGTCCATTCAAAGTCCCTTTTAGTCCACTCCGTGCAGATCAGTTGTTAGGCCCACCATTCACTTTACTGCAGTTTATTGCTAGTCACAGAAGTTTTTTTCTTGACTTTCTTTTCTTTGTTTCTAAAGCTAGATTAATGTCGTTTGTGCAAATTTTTTTTTTTAAAAAATTTGTGGACAGTATTTTTTTCACTAGATTCCCGACTTGTCGATGCACGAAATGGGCTGTCCGGTATCAGCTACACTAGTCGCAATTACAACTCCGCCAATAGTGATGGTTTCGTAGGTCTAATATTGTGTAACCAGTATTATGTCTGTGGCAGGCAAACGCAAGACATGGTTTCCTTCTCACCCTCTTTTCCCCTCCATGACAGTCGCCGAAAAGCTGCTCTCTTTTAATACGCCAAGACGATAATTTTCGGATTCTTGTTTTCTGACCCGGGAAAAGGATGGGGCACGTGGTCATTTGTCACAGGGAAAACAGCTTTTTGATCCGTGTCCGCACTTCGCGGTCAGAGGGAATCGTTAATCGGAGGTCAGTTTTAGTGAGAAAATGGTCAGTGAACAGGAAATGTGCACAAAGATAGGAGGGGGTGCTCGTTGGAAGGACCGCAGAAGACAGGTTTTACTGTACACAGAATCTGTCAGTGATTGCTCTGCACTCCAGTTAAATTTTTAGCACTCTTAGAAGGTCATGCAGACAAGTGTTATATTTCAATAACTTTACTGCACAATTGAAATTTACTGCAAGTGGAGACCGTACCAAACGACAAGATGTTTTTGGAATTCGATACTTTAATTTGCACACTCTCAGCATTTTAATTTTGAGGTTATATAGGTTTGTTCAGCCACTTTTCTCTTTCCGCAGATATGATCTATTATGCTTGGAGGGCCTTGTCAGAGGATTGCGCGTGTTCCTTGAAAAGTGAGTTCCTGACCTACTTGTCACATTTGGGATGTGCAAATATCCTTATCTGGAAACTTTCAATAACTTTTTGTCATACCAACATTCTACCAGTAGGCCACTTTATCATGTAAGAGTTTCAGTCCTTAAAAACAATCATGGCTGCTTTTGTAACTCACTTTTGGATACTACTGTCAGTCCGAAGGCATGAAATGATGGCTTCATTTCCCATGAAAAGTTGAATGGACTACATTACTTGAAGACATAAGTAAGGTAATTACACTTTGTAGTTCAGGTTTTTAGCAAGAGTATGAATCTGTGATGTGTACAAAACTTCATTATCACCAGAGACACTTTCAGCTTGTGTCGTCAAAAATCCTGGAGAAGCCTTGGGACTGAAGTTGTATTCCTGATTCACTTGCTCAATTTAGCATGTGCCTTCAAAGATCGCCTAATAAGGGTAGACTGCGAGATTCATTGTTTAAGGTTCAGTTACATTCAATTACACTTCATGATACTGTAATGGAATAGCCCTGTAATGATTTTTGTACTTTGTAAATCTCAGCAGCTGCTTTGCAATTCACAAAATTCTCATTATCTTTTTTAAAATTTTGAGGTGTTCATTTCCGAGATTGAATATCTCTGTAAGTTGTGCAGTACTTCCTGTAATCATTATAAATCTGTCATGTGAGTCATGAGATCGCTGATTAATGTCACCAAGTCAAAACGAGATCAAATGATGTTAATTTATTAACAAGTTAAATGATGGTAGAGAATTTCAGCCAAACTCTGTCATACATACAAGGATTCTCTGTCTTCCTTGTTGCTTTACTGATAATTTGCATTACAGAGAGCGAGCCCCTAGATATAAGGCAGTGCAGCCAGCAAAAGGACAGATGCAAAGACTTGTCATACAACCTTCAGTGAGTATTTCTGCTAAATGGCTCTTTGCTTTTTTCTGGTATTTGCATCAAGTGTTATAGTAAAATAAACTGAGAGCAACTATCACAAGGATCTGTTTTTTAATTGCATCTCATATGCTTTTTAGTGAAAGTATTAAAGCTGCCTTTGTCTGAAGCAACTGTCGTGTTCTGGTTCTCTGGATTTCTTTATTAAATCCAACAGTTCTTGTATATTTGTGAATGGAAGTTGTGTGTTAATGAGAATATCGTTCTTATGACTTGTTTGCCCTTTTTTTTTCCTTTTGTCAGACCCAGCAAGTCCGACCTCATTGTGTGGCAGCAGTGCTCAGGAATATCAAGTTGGATCAGGTACGGCAACAATAAGTACTTCTATCTTCATACATGTAGCATGACGTCTTTCCCTTCCAAGTCATTGTCAGTTCTTGCATTTAAACTTTTGTATCAGCTGGGGTTTCTGTCCCCAATGTTGAACATGACAGTTTTATTCCTTAAATGCAAATTTTATATTCTCTGAAATAGTGGCATTATTCTTGGATATGTGGAAGTGGAGGGGAGGTGGGCAACAAATATGCGTGAAGTCTGATGCATGATGTCAAGAGGGGGTTAGTTTGATTGTTTATCAGGAATGGTAGTGTTGGAAACTGATTAATATCAAATTTGAATCAGTGTTTGAACTTCTTTGCGACTCCATTATGCATCCCCACCAGAAAAGTAGAGAGGCAATGTTAAATTCCCACTGTCCAGCTTAGTTTAATATTTTTCATTGCATTTGTAGCTCTTTCAGCTTTGTAGTCTTATTCTGTGAGATACTGATTTCATTCAAAGTAAAATGTTAATCTTAATACTGCAGCCTCCTTTGTGTGTAATAGTCATGTCACTACTTTCATGAGTCTAAAGTCTTCAAAATTTACATTGTTCATATCATATTTCAGAAAGGTTACAACAGCTTCATTGACTTGCAAGACAAACTGCATCAGAATTTGTGCAGGTAAGTGCAGTTTTTTTTTCTTTTTGTTGATGTTAGGCCAAAGCTTACCTCAAGTATTAATTCTTTCATTTACTAGATTGGTCAGATGTGCCTGTAGGAATCAGGATTGAAATTAGTTCTGTTAAAGTGGGATATTGGTTTTCTTGTGAATGTCCTTGAAAACTCTTTTTAGTTTTTAATAAAAGTGGTGGCATATTAGAGAACTTGCATACATTTTTGAGTATTTGTTTTGTGGCCTGATTCCAAACATGGTCTACTATACTTACATGTCATGCCCTAATTCTTCATCATTTTGTACACCTATTCTCTTAACAATGCAACTCTTATGTTTGATAAAACCATCTGCTCATTCCCTGTACCTCAGTGGGAAAATGATGAAAATGATCTAATAGACAAGAAAACAATAAATGCTACTGCTACTGGGTTTATCATAAGATGTTCTATATTCTTTCCTGATCCCTGGTTTTGGCTATCCCACTTCATGAACAGAAGAAGATGATTGTATGTTTGGATAGAATATCTGTTCTGTAGTTTTTCTATGTCATCAAGTTACCCACTGTGCTCTCTTTCCTTGTGTAGAAAACGAAGTCTGGTAGCTATAGGAACTCATGATCTAGACACTATTGAAGGACCATTCAGTTATGAAGCCCTGCCTCCTACATATATCAAATTCAAACCACTGGGACAAACTCAAGAGTATACAGCTGTAGAGCTAATGGACCTATATTCAGTAAGTCCTGTTAGAAGTGTTCCTGCTTGCTGTCTTGAATGTCGTGTATCTGATATCAGCATTGCCATTTTCATGTTCAAAATGGCTGTTTACTATGGAGATCAAGACATAATATTATCTGTGAGAAAGTAGCAATTAATACGCCTGTTGCATGCTCTGGTCTAAATTGAGCTGATTTGCTTGAGAAAAATTCTAAA
Source organism: Ellobium chinense (assembly GCA_033807755.1). NCBI lineage: Eukaryota > Metazoa > Mollusca > Gastropoda > Ellobiida > Ellobiidae > Ellobium > Ellobium chinense. Next base: position 683,642 of record JAWQUT010000221.1, read on the forward strand.
TCATTTTGCTTCTTGGAACAGTTAGTATTCAAAGAAATGTTAAGAATCCATCAATCTTGCAAGTAGAGGAAAATGCCATAATAAAACTGACATCTTTGAGGAGGGGAGGGGGTGGTTATGCTCTTTGCGATCTGATGATGAAACTGATCACATGTATGTGGAATTGTTCTTGAATACCATAATTACAGTTATGTTCTCTCAAGTTTTATCATACTTCTTCCTACAGGGTGAAAGTCACCTAAGACAATACCTGGGCATCATTAAAGACAAACCTGTGTACCCTATTATCTATGACAAGAATCGGGTGGTGTTATCAATGCCTCCCATCATCAATGGTAAGTACTGTTTTCAGGTTATGTTTCCACAGAGTGGTGGACTCATGGGGCAGGAGAGGGAAAGGATGACAGGGAGAGGTAAAACTCCATTTTTTAAATCATTGTTAGTTAGGTGATGTTGACCATTATCGTTAATGCTTTTGTTGCATGTTTGTTTAAGTAAGCAAGAGTCTGTATCACCCATTAAGGGGTTGTTGCCATATTTTAAATTATATTCATACTTTTGGTGATGTACATATAAACTCAAGCAAAAAAATGTGAAGTGGAGTTAGTAACTTTAAGCTAAAAAAAGTAATTCTGTGGTTGTATTTGTTTTGTTTTTCTTTTTTTCAAAGACGTTAATGATTTGTTCTATGTGACATCCTTATTGTTATTTTGTTTTATGACATTTTTAGGTGAACACTCCAAAATCACTGTGGATACTCGTAACATCTTCATTGAAAGCACAGCCACAGACTTGACCAAAGCCAAGATTGTCCTAGACATGCTAGTCAGCATGTTCTCAGTTTATTGTGAGCAGCCATTCACGTAAGTAATACTATAGTTTCATAGGTTTGTCTTTCATTTGGTATAAAGGAGTTGAGGTATTCAATTATGGTCAGTCACAAGCATTTGTTATGAATTTTCAAGGCCTGGTTTTTCACAAAAGTGTCATTCACTTAGATACCTGCTTTGATCTACTAAGGGTAAAATGAATATTCATGAATTTTTAGTAACTATAGAGAGATTTAAGATGAGAAAATGTAGGAGAGACAGTACTTGTACTGTATTTGTATTTGTATCATGCCAGTAGTTTACCAGAAGCTGATATCATTATTTTAAACTGACAGGGTTGAGGCAGCAGAGGTTGTGTATCCAGATGGGACTATCATGGTGCATCCGGTAAGATAATGTCATGGATCTGTTTCATATTGTGAGCATACATGGCAGGATTCATAACAGCTAGAACTCAACTCACATACTCAAAAAATCCACAGAGGAACCTCGAAAATAAGTACACTTTTAAGAAGTACACTTTCTTATTAAATACAAATAATACATGCTCGGATTAATTTTTCTAAAATTTCATGATTCAGATGGACCTTGGTTTTAAGTATATCTTAATAATGGATATATATAATTTGCATGCACCAAGGCATACTTTATACTAAAGTTTCATTATATTTTCATTTTTAAAGTATTACTAACAATCTGAAGCATTTTATGATCATGAGATTATTGTCTCTGATAATATGTGTTCATGTAGTCCATTTTTCATTTGTCTCTTTCTGTGCTTGTGAATACAGTGTGTTACTAAGTGGTGTAAAGAGCACGGAGAGATCCTCAGTGGTAGTGGAAGAATGAGGTAATATAGACAATGAGTGAAACTCCTGTTTGCCTATTTTTGCAGGAACTTCCCTACAGAAAAGAAACAGTGAGTGCTGATCTCATCTGCAAACAAGTTGGAGCAAAGTGAGTTCCATTCCTAATGTCAGCAGAGTAATTTTGTTGTGTCCTCAGTGTTTTCTCTAGACTGCGTGATACACCCCTTACATTTCAAAATTCCCCTTAACAATACATGCCTGCGTAGCTCCCCCTTCTTTCCTGCACTCCAAAGTTTGCATCACTTGAAAATAACCTACAATCCCTTAAGACGTTTTCATTCCCTCCTCCCTCCTCCTCTTTCCCCCACCTACCCTCTTCAAATTTAAGACCCGAGGAGAATGTCTCCCCCATTTCATATAACTGGAGAAATCACTGGGTGTTCTGTGCTTTTATTTTGCAGTGGTATTGTTTCCACTTCAGAATATCCTGTGATTGTCCTGTCATAGGTGAGAATTATCCCCTACCTGGGGGGATGTGTGCAGATTTCAGTTCTAATGTCTCACAACATTAGGGCTTTTGTTAGTTTTCCTGCCAAAAATCACATTTTTGCATCTTTGTGATCTGCTTGTCTTGTACTCATCTCCTGGCATTACTTTAGCAAATTTGCAGCTTTTATTATAAGGATAGATATTAGGAATTTTATTCAGCAAAGAGCTGTATTCAACAGAACAATTCAGTTTCTCTATAGCAATTGTGGCAAAGATATGCCATTTTGTATGAGATGCTAAACGTAGTGTTAGTTGCTCTTTTGGCTGCCATGTGTTCATCAGAACTGAGTGCCCTTGTTTTCATCAGCAGGGAAGTCTTGCTCATTTAAAAGATACTCTACTTTTAACTTTTATAAAAAGGCATTTAATCATTTCTACTATTGAACTTTCACTAAAAGCATGTTTGTAACAAAGGGACATTCATTTATGATTTAGTTGTTATGGCAAAACATATTTTTTCCTGTGACAGATTTACAATACAATACCATAGGCCCTATCTTTGCTAGATCAGGTATGGGCAGTTTGCACAATATTGTGAGAGGAAATAAGCTAGTGTTGCCACATATTTGCTTTTAGCAAAGTTTGTCTTACGTTTCACCACCTCTTTTTGATGAATGATAATTTAGTCTGAAAAATGGAAAATACTATTATTAAAGGGCATGACAAAATAAATAAAGTACAGTATTCATTTCAATCCCACACTGTTTCTGTTAAATCCGAACTCTGATGTTATTTATTTTTTACAGAATCTCAGCTGAAGACATGGCTCGGTTGCTGACCAAGATGTGCCTGGAGAGTGAGGTCTTACCAGATGGTGACAGCCTCAGTGTTGAGATCCCACCCACCAGGGCTGATATCCTTTTCCTGATTTCATATGTAGACCAGGCCTTCCAGGGATCAGGGATTTATTACCTGAAAGTCTTATGACAGATGTTGATGCACATCTGATCATTTAGAGTCCATTTCCACCTGTGGATTTTCATGTTACTTTGTTGTAGCCTGGACTACAGTTAAAGAGATCCTAATGTAAACTACTGAAGGATTATATTCACAAATGTTTAATTAACATAAGTCATTGGAAATGGCATATTGTTCCAGTTGAATGAAGTTTTAGATGTAGACATTCTTTAGGTAGATGTGCATAAGTAGAGAATCTGTAGGGAGTTTGCCCCCGCAAGTTGAATGTCTGTATTGTTTCAAACAAACTCTTTTGGTCATAAATAAAACCATTTATTTACATTAGCCCAGTTTTGGTATCAAGATTAAACCAGGCCTCTGTGTTACTAGGGAACAGCCTCTACCACCCTACTCTAACATACACAGTACATTGTACAGTCCCCCAGAGCAGCTGCAAGGAACATGTCAGTATCAGTACTTGGCATTGAGCCATGGAGCAGAAGCTCAAGAATGGCGGATTAATATCGCAACAACAACAACCCAGCTTTGATCTGTAAGAAATTAAAGTTTTCATAAGTAACAATATCCTTAACCCAGTTCACATATCCTTCATCAGTGTGATATAATGGAAGATGTCGCCATAGCATATGGTTTTGATAACATCAGAAAGACAATTCCAAACACAAACTGTGTTGCTGAACAGGTGAGTTCACATAAACATGAAAATGTGTTTATTCACCTTCTTCTATTATTTTTTGCTGGTTTATTACTTTCTCCTAAACCTTTCATATTTTCTTGTTTTTGTCTGTCTGCACACTCTCACTATTAGCATTATACCAAATGTCCTTATTATTATATGAGGTTTGCTACCTGGATGAATTCTGTGTCCCTTATTGCTTTGTATATTTATTCCTACAGTTCACTCTTAACAAACTGACAGACTTGCTAAGAAGAGATGTAGCTGCTTGTGGCTTTACGGAAGTGCTCACCTTTGCTCTGGTAAGACAGTTTAATATCATTCTGTTTAAATTATCAGACATGATAGTAAGAATGAGACTTTATGTCCCTTCATTTTTCCTTTGGAGTGCTTTGCTGTCATGTCTCATGTCAAACTGGACTAGGCATCATTCTGTATTGGATTCCCTGAATGCACCAATGGCAATAAACATCAGATAACATGATATGTTGTGCTAAAGTGTAGAAATCTGGAGCAATAAAGAAGGAAATGTTGATCCATAGAGACAGATCTGGATGATGAGAGAAGATGTTTTGGGAATAATACTTCATGTCCTCAGCTTGCTAATGTGTTTCTATTTTGAGAAAGAAATATTCCTTTAGGGACCTGATCTACCAATGCCAACCCTCTTTTTACTTGTCAGTAGATTTGACTGTTTAAATTTGATCACAGTTTGACTTTCATGCAAGTAACTCATGATGATCTTTTGTATTTCAGGGTAGTAAACATTAATTATATCATTCATGCTGATAAGAATTGCAAGTTGAACGTCAGGGCTCAGGGTTGTGACAACATGATTATTAAATGATAGACCATTTCCAAGAAATTATTGCATTCCTACCCTTGGCATCTTGGTGGAATTCAGGATGTTGAATTTCATATTGAAGCTTTGGTGTAGAATATGCTTTGTCAATAGTAAGTTTGAGTTAAGTTCCTTTATAAGGAGAGGAAATGTAGCATTCTGTGATGAGCAACTGAAAGTTTCTAATTTCTTTGATATTTGACATTAGCAGTTCCTAAGGAACAGGGATTTCAAGTTGAAAAACTCACACTGCTGGTAATGTTGTGATCAAGCTGAATAATATTGTAAGTATGTACCATTCTGTATTTTCAGTGTTCCCGAGCAGACATTGCTGAAAAGCTAGGCAAGGACATTGAAAGCACTAAGGCTGTGCACATCAGCAATCCCAAAACAGCAGAATTTCAGGTATGCGTGAAACAATCTTTACCTTTCTCCTCATTTTTACATGCAAATATGATAATTCAGACAATAATCTCTGCAACATAGGTTTTCATATATGTTGTGTGATGAGACTTAGTGACCTTTATCCCCTTTATGTTGCTTTAAGTCTGGTCTCTGATCCCTGATAACATGTTCATCTCCTTCTCCCTTCATTCTTTCACACCTTTTCTCCTGTCTACTGTGTCTCTGCTCTCTTAGGCCAACAGGTTGATGACTTGTCTTTTAGTGTGAAAGACTCTAGGATTTGAATCATATTAGGGATGGATTTCTTTCTTGTATATTTTTTACTGGGTTTAAAACAAGGTTCATCTTGAAAGATCCTTTATGGTTCTTAAAAAAATATCAAGATCCTTCATAAGTGCTCATGTTTTGCAATAATAATGCTGGTCCCTAATTGAATCTTGACTTTTCTGAAGATGTGCGTACACCATGCTGCTATCAGTAATAGTATGTGAAAGCTGCTGTCTCTTTAAGTTTTCTGAAATATCATAAAATATTTTTTTAAAAGTCTAATGTGATGAAAAGGTACCATTCTATCATTTCCTGTTTATGACAATAGGTGATCAGACAGAAGGTAGATTTGGGAATTTGGTGGAAAGGATCCTTAAAGAGTCTTCACTTTTTTTTCATGATAAAGTGGTATGAAAAGGTCCACCTGAAGACTTCCTAGCATCATCCCTGATATAGCTATGATTCCACTAAATAGGGGTGCTAATGATTGTTAAACCTAATAGACAATCAAACAGCTGCAGTGAGCCAATATTTGAAGGTCTTGACTTTTTTTATGTTCACAGGTAGCAAGAACAACATTATTGCCAGGGATATTGAAGACTTTATTCCACAACAAGGGGATGCCCCTACCTCTTAAACTGTTTGAGATCTCTGATGTCATCTATCAGGATCCATCCAAAGGTAAGTCAAGAAAGAAAGAAGGTGTCTATAGTATACTGAAATGTGCTCAACAGTGATTTGGCAAGGGACGGGAGTATTTTGTCAGATTTAAACTGTGGACACTACAAAAGACTTTGCTTAACCCAACTTTTTGGGTGCACGAACATTTTAACAGAGTTGCAGTAAAACTCTTGGGACTGAGCTTTTTTTTTTTTTGGTACCGTAACATTTCAGGATGGTGACTTAAACTCCCTTTTTGAAATGTCATGATAAAAGAAGGAAATTTCAGTGGGAGTGAAACTGGGTGAGACTAAATCTAATATGTTACACTTTGAAAAGGAAACAAGATTTATGCATTTGTGTTCATTTCTTTTAAACT
>JAWQUT010000221.1:690189-857861 GCA_033807755.1 Ellobium chinense
GGGGGGGGGGATTCATAAAACACGCTGGCTTTCCTTCAATTATTCCTGCCATCTCCATATTAAGAATTTTTTTACTTGGTTTTTTTTTTTTATTATTATTTTAGTTTCCAGCAGATTTATAGCTTTGAATATGCACAAATATCTCTAACATCCATGTTTCAGCCATCCTTAATGATCCATTTGAGTACAGTTCAAAGATAATGAGCCAAACAACCACAAAACCTTCCTGGAAAGCTGCTGAAATTTGATTGATTCAGTCAGTACTTTGAGTCACAATTTTAACCATATAACATTGAAACTTCCGGACCCAGCACAACATGAATTGGGATGGAGCATGAGAATAGATTTAAAAAAAACAATCACGGCTATTTTCCTGTGATTTCTGTGCTATGCGGAGTAACAAAGCTAAGAAATGCGATCCTGCATGGGTAGCCAGAATTATTATCAGGGAATTATGCATCCTGTCACAACAGTTGTTGAAATCATCACAGCAGAGTAAATGAATGCATTTATTCAGTGACTTTATGATAGAAAAGGCAGTATTCTGTTATTTGAAATATGTGATTAAGCAGAAGTTTCAGCTAGGTGGCCAAGGGTAGAGTACATCAACTTAAAATAGTCTTGGAGCAAAATAGTTTGGGCAGGGTGGTGATGACATGAGGTAAAATTGTTGAAAACATGTATTGCTTGAATGTTGTCAACATGATACACCAACTGCGTTAAACCTCAGAGCATTAGCTCCGACGGTATATTTGAATCAAAGTATACCTCTCAGCTATAGATTGTCAGAACGTCTTGAGGGTTTTTTTATTTGTTGTTGTTGTTCACACAGCTTTTTATGCTATGACTCCTTTCCTCTGTCACTTCCAGATGTTGGTGCTCGCAATGAGCGCAGGCTTTGCGCTGTCAACTACAACAGGAACTCGGAGTTTGAGGTCATCCATGGCCTTCTGGACAGAGTAATGCAATTGTTGGAAGTCCCCTTTGGAGGCCCTGATGGCTACCATCTAGAAGCAAAGGATGGTGGGTTCCTTCTATACATAAATCAGGACTTTGAAATAATTTATGCTTACTATGAGGGGGGTGTATCAAAAATTAATGCTTCTTTGCTCAGAACATCAAACGAAGATGCAACTTTAGTTTGGAGGACATCTCTTTGAGTATGTTTGTTAGGGGTGGGCAGAGAACTGCTTTGCGGGTAACCAGTTATCTGAGTGATCCGTTTATGAAAAACTGGATAACCGGTTTGGGAACCAAATTTTAAACAACTGACGAAAGTAAATCCAGATCGGTTGATTCATTCTAGCGACAGTCGCGACTGACCCGCTCTCTCTCGCTCGCGTGCTCGCGAGCCAGCGCGTCACACTAGACCTACTGTAGCGTTAAAAGGGGAGGAAATACTAGATCTACACCAACCCCTCCTCCCCCTCCCCCCCTTCCATTTCCTTTCTTGTGCGTCTTCGATCGCTCAAGCTTATAATTTATAAAACGGTCAAAACTTTTCGTTGTTTTTTTTTAGGGTTTTGTGTGTGTGTGTGATTTTTGCTTACACTATTATTTATTTATTTATCAGGCCATGGGCCAAACAAAATTGGACATGCATCTTGCTTTTATTTGCATAATCATAGCCTCTAAAAATCTAGACGTCTATGAAACAAAGAAATAGTAATCAAACCTATTGCCACCCATCCCCTTTCTCTCTCTCGCTCTCTCTCTCTCTCTCTCTCTCTCTCTCTCTCTCTCTCTCTCTCTCTCTCTCGTTTTGTTTTGTACATGGTATGATGTAGATCATAGCTGAGTGAGTAGTGACTGAGCCCTTCCCGCCCCTACATCGTCTGCCCCCCAAAACGGTGGTGCCCCTCCCTTCCCCTGTTCCTTGCTAACCAGCCCTTTCCCGCCCACTGAAGCTTGACCCACTTGTGTGCAAGACACGAAAAATGACATGCTAGACTAGGCTGCCCGACCTTGTGTCCTAGACTAGGCCACACATTCCGCTGGCGCTGTTCCACGCGCAGCCCTCTCACCTCTCTCTCGTGTTTTCAAAACGAATTTGGATAACGAGATCCGATTGGCCGCTGCGAAACGAACCAAATGTAAATACGGTTCGAAATCCAAGTTGAAAAGCAAGTCCAGTCTAAAATTTGGTTAACCAGATTCGTCCGAATATCTGGATAACCAGTTTTCGAACCGGATCTTGGCCCAGTCCTAATGTTTGTAGAAATTTTCAGAGGTCCAGGAAGTTAAAGTGGACTTATGGTCAGAAGGTGTTATGCCATATAGATAAAAATTGAGGACATGTCATCACTGTTATGGCATAGGTCTTAAGCACTTTCCATGCCCGGGATAGTCACATGGTCTTCTGTGATGGCATGGACACATAGACCTTTCTTAATGAGCTACGGTGATCACGTGATTCTCGAGCTATTTTTGGGGAGGAGACATTGGTAACTTCCGGTTTACCTTTTTTTCAATATAGTGGAAGAGAGAAATCTTCATCTGGCGATGAGACAGGCATTTTCGGATATGGTTATATAGTGAAATTGCGCAACACAAGTTCGGGGAAGAGAAATATTATCAAAGAATTGCTCTATTGCCATGCCCTATGTCCTGAAACACTCATAAATTGATTTTAATAAGTTTAGCTCCACTCGGTAAAAACTATCTGGCAAGAAATTCATTTGCACCATGTGGCTGCAATTCCTATGTTGCCAGTTTGCCCTGTTTCATATCAATTCACCTGAAACAGTTTTCTGGGGTCCCTACTCATATTGGCACTTTACAGACACTTGAAAGCTTCATCGTAAGCAATATTGTGTAACGTAAGGTCATTGCATCGATCAGAGCTAGCCTCGCATCGCGAAGCACAACAGTTTCTAGCCATGTGTACTGGTCACCGGAAGTGAATCCGACGCCGTGCTTGCTCATGAATATTCCATGAGAAAGGTCTATGACCATCTTCATCTATGACAAGTGTCACATCAGTGGTGTAAAGTGAGATGCTCAGCACTTACGCTCCTATGCAGAACTAGCAATAATTTTTACTTGTTGAAATAACATATCTGTATGTAAACGTTCATAGTTGGATGATATGAACCAGGCAGATTGCAGATGAATTCTTTAAAACATAGGCAAGTAAACTAGCGGCTTTGTGGGTCATTTTTATTTCTGATGTGAGCATCATGACTAAATTTTAGAATCTTGACATTCATATCAATTTTTTTAGGGGGGGTGGGGGGGGGCCTTCAGCTATAGTATGTGGTAACATTTTATTCGGGCAGTCCTGTCTGGCTGGCTTCTTCTCTTTATCTCTGCCCTAGTATACAGTACCTCAGTTCTATGACATCATTAGATGAGAGTAAAGACATTTTCCCAATATAACCTATGCTTCAAAGTGAACCTAGCTGTTTTTATTTAAGAATAGGGTTTCTTCCACCTTATCAAGTCAATAAGCAGTTATCGTTCTGTTGTCCCCAGACCATATGCACAGGGATGCCACTCTTCCGAGAATTCTCGGAAATCCCGGCGGCTTCGAGAATGCCATCCGAGAACTCGCGACGAGTCTCGGATGAAGTAAATTCCTGAGATCCGAATTTTGTTTAGGTAGTTTTGGTACGGCCGGCGTGCGGATAGATCAGCATTCATAATAGACATAGGCGTTTCAGTATGGCCGGCGTATGGCTAGACAGATAAAAATCAATGTCACTTCCGGCCTCAGGAAACGCGTTTCGTAAATTCCGAACTGTCGTGGAAGCGGTTATTTTGGTTTTCAAAACTCATTTGCAGCATCGAAACCACACGAGGCACACAAATTCGGCATTACACTTTCCAATGCATGCTTTCTTTTGCCAAATTTGCCTTGTAGACCTAGCTTCGGCAGCACTAGAACTGACTAATAGCCTGTCGCTCTTGCTAGTCTTCCTGGGGCGGTGTTTGGGTTAGGCAGGTCTACTTCACAGAACACGTAGATCTACGTTGATTTGCGGAGATAGTCTGAATCATTATATTTATTGAAAAGCAACAGATCTAAGCAGCAAAATCATTTAAGGACATCATAGTAGTATCTAGGGGATTTCCAAATGAAGCTATTACTTATCAAGTTACAACCCAAGCACTTGGAGAAACAAGATTATGAAGCAGCCTGTGTGTTTGCAGTCAATTTCTGATATTGACGAAGAACATGTTTGAATGAATCAAACCGTGTCATGAGTTTTATTCAAACAGCCTTATCAGCTGCATGAGCCATGAAAATTAGGGGTTGGCAAGTCTGCTTTCGATTTCTCTACTTAATAATGTATTAAATTCATGCGTCTTCATTTTTTAAAGAGATAGCTTTATTTCTTTATTGTCTATGATAGGTTTATTTAGGGATCAAACATGATTTGGCTCTTTAAAAGTAAAAGTTTCAGATTAGAGACAAGTCCACATGATTTTCCGCGAACCGGCAAAAGTTTCAGATAATTTTACAAAAAAGTGAGTGGCATCCCTGATGCACCAATATTATGATTTTCAGTTTGTAAACTTTGTAAACATTGACAAACATATTTTCATTTATTTCCACAGATCCAACTTTCTTTCCTGGAAGGAGTGCAGAAATCTTGGCCAAAGGTCAGGTTATAGGTCGGCTGGGTGTCCTTCACCCTGATGTCATCACCAAATTTGACCTCAACATGCCTTGTTCAGCCTTGGAGATTTCCATTGAACCCTTCTTGTAGGGATAGAAAATGTTTAATTTCTTGTTTACATGTTATGTATTTTGGTTTCACACAAAGACCAAAATGGTTTGAAATTGATGTATAACTAAACATAGTTTCTGGGCTTGCTTTTTTCTTTTTTTTTTCTGCTCAAGGGTGGAAAGATATTCCCAACTTATTCCAGTATCAAGCTGGATATGTGAAATACATCAAAGATCTTAGAAGTGCAATAAGTTGTAGCTGACACTTCAGTGTTCCTACATTTTGAGAAAAATATGCTTTGAACTTAATTGAGTCGTATCTTTCACCATTCACACTTTTCACAAACTACAAGCATGTGTGGTAAATTGTGCCCAAACTAACCACTTTCGTCTTTGTGAGTATCCTTAACCAGTGATTTATTTTCACCTGCAAGTGAGTACTTAAAGTGGGTGACATTGTCGATAATGAATTAATGTGATTGTCTTTACTCATCACTATGAATGCAAGCTACATCAAAAGACAAATTGCTGATGCACCAAGATATCTTTTTTTTTATGTCTTGTAACTTGTATTAACTTGAAAAGGCAAAGGTTTGATAAAAGAAATCATATTCAGCAAACTGATGTGAAGATTTTCCATGACCATTTATAAGAACTTTGGTATATTATAACCTAGCATAACAGAGTATTAAAAGCAGAAGTATATAAGAGTTCAAGTCAAAGACAGCTTTGTTTTTTTGTTCTGTCTGCTTTTCCTTTTCATGACCACTGGAAAACCACTCTTGGATACGTTTGACCCATAGATATTAGTAGATATTGGAAGAGATTTCAGCAGAATATGATCAAATATTTCATGAGGTGAAGCATATTAGTCATCAAGGGCTGTCCTGCACTAGAGCCACATTTAGTCACTCTAACTGCTATCTATGAATGATGCAGAGTTTGGTTTCAGTTGTCACTCGCTGTTCAACCACGAAAAGCATAAGCTAGTCTAGCTTGACTTATGTCAAAGTAGGCAGGTGGCAGCTTAACAACAAACTTAACAAGTTTATCTTTATTAATAAAACACTTCAGCCAAATTTGTGTCATAGATTTCTTGAGAACTACATAACGTCAAAACATGCGGTTTTCACCTTAATTCGTAGAAAAATACACAAAAAGTAACTATACACATCAGTCCTCTTTATTTTTTTTTACCCTTTTTTCAAAAAAGAATGTGCATAGCAACGAAATACAATCTCCGATAGATCTTTTCAATCCACCCGATTCACCAATCGTCCAACTTTTTCATGGAGTCTAATGCATTCGTCTATGATGCCTTTTGGTGCGCTAGGTATTCTTTCGCCGCTGGTGCGTTGCCTGCCTGCCCATTTGTAAAATGGGGTGTTAGTCTTGTTAGGAATAACACAGTGAGACACTAGTAGGATGTAATCAGTTGATATGGCCAGGCACTGTCACTATACAGGAGGCATAATGTTGTGAGATTTGTAGGCTCACAGAGTTAAACCTTGCCATTCTCTCACTCTTACTCCAGCCTCTGAATTTTAAGAGAAATCTGCTTCGTTTTCAAATTTGGACAGAAAGCTCTGTTTACAATCAATAATAAATTGTATAGGGGAATGACCAGCTCATTCTACTTCTAGGCTAGGCTGCCGCAGTTCATAGAAATGTTTTCATCCAATGCTAAATTATTTAGCCCCATGAAGTCCTTTGATGTCAAGAGTTCAGCTTTGTTCTCAAGTCTTGCCTATGAGCAAGTTGAGATCACAGTGATGACAGATAAAAAAACAATAACTTTTGTGGGAAAGCCAATAAAAGTCCTTTTGTCATGAGACATTAGAACAAGCTTTATGTCAATATGGCAGCAAATATCACTGCAGATGGTATTTTGTAATAACATTAAGGGTGATATGGGGGGGGGGGGGTTTTNGGGGGGGGGGGGGATTTTATGCCTGTTATTTGTTGCTTTTGAATGTGTTTGTTTTACATTTGTTTATCTCACTAGTGCATCAATTTTATTTATTTTGTGGTGGTTGCATTCAGTCAATAAATACGAATAAGCCACACCGTCTTTGCTGTGATTGTTCAGTCGAGTGTTTAGTATATGGATGATGATTGTTTATGAATGCTGTGTCAGTAATGTGTAGGTTTGGGGAAGGTAGGAATATATTAACTCATAGCTCACCTCAGATCATTGTTATGGATAATAACCATTGCACATGTTGTCTGCGGGCTGATCAGCAGACACTGGGCTGCAAAATTTGACCACCTAGCCCACCCAGCGCTTGGCAAGGAGATGTACTGTATACATTCTATTGCTGCATTCAAGCATAGCATGCGGACAGTAGAATCACTTCTGTCATGGCATCACGAGGGTTAAGAATTGGAAATATAGGAGGCAAGTACACAGATTATATTATAGGTGTAAAAAAGTTTTTATTTTGACTGATGAAGGGCAATGCTTGAGTATCCTTAAATTCTGGCAATTAGTCCCCTGATGAAAATGGCCAGGTTCAAGCAGTGCAGCCTTGTTTGCTATAATAACACCAGGAATGCAGCAACCTGTGTTACAGAAATTAAAAAAATCCATTAATATGTTTAATAGGATTACTGATGACAAGGAACCCAAGCTACGCCTTCCGTGAAGTTTTACATAATGGTGTGCCCGACCACTATTAGAGGAAAACGCCTAAGCTTACAAGTTGTGCGCAAGAAGAAAATCTGGGGTAGTGTTCGTCAGTCAGAAGACTACTTTTTCTCATCCAGTCAATGTAGTAGAACTGGGAGTGAATTGCTAGAGCAATGTCGAATCCTTGTGAAAGGGTATGATGTGTGGGAGTGCATTGCTATAGCAATGTCGATTCCTTCTGAAAGGGTATGAAGGATGGGAGTGCATTGCTAGAGCAATGTCGAATCCTTGTGAAAGGGTATGATGTGTGGGAGTGCATTGCTACAGCAATGTCGATTCCTTCTGAAAGGGTATGAAGGATGGGAGTGCATTGCTAGAGCAATGTCGAATCCTTCTGAAAGGGTATGAATTGTAGGAGTGCATTGCTAGAGCAATGTCGATTCCTTCTGAAATGATATATATGGGAATGCATTGCTAGAGCAATATCGAATCCTGAAAGGGTGTGATGTGGGGGAATGCTTCACTAGCGCAATGTCGAATCCTGCTAGGGTTTGTGATGGGACACTTCACTATTCAATCGCACCCTTCACATCACAGCGCCATTTGCCCCGGATGTCACGAATTAAATATTTCATACTGCTTATAAACTTTTCAGATCAGTGTAGTTTTCTGTGCTTCCACATGTTACATGTACTGTAAAGAAACTTGACTGTTTTAAAGGAAAATGGGGAAAGCAAATTCACTTGACAGTGTCCAAGACCATTTGTGGAAGGGACTTGCCTTCCGATAGCAATGACGGTATAGCACATCTCGAAAAGATTTGTTTTGACTGGAATTCTCAAAGTTACAAGTGTTAACCAGGATCTTTGTCGCAACATTGCCAGCACATACTTTTTCCCCTATATAAGTATATAATTATATGGGTATATGAAAAAGAGAATAAGACTAAGGGAAGGTCTTAAAATGCTGGTGTCTTCTACGATGATTTTGCAGATTAGCGGTATGTCTCGAAACTTGATCCAGCAATTATCTATAATACTGTTCGTACATTAGGCCAGGTATCTTAATTCTTATTGCCACCTAGCGAATTTTCACGTCATAATCCATTCTCGCATTTTTTATCAGTAGGCTAGATCTCTTTATACTAAGGCACCCATTAACTTAATGGCCGTGGCATTAGAGATGGGCTGGGCTTCTTGCCTGTTTATTGTCGTAGTATGAGCGTGGAAATAAATGGGATGTTAGTTTGTTGTTGTTGTTGATGATGGTGATGATGATGAGGAGCGGCGGGGAGGCGAGCTCAGCTATGGGCTTCAGCCTAACTCGAGCCTCAACCGACAGCCGCAGTTGTTGTGAACAGACGTCAGGAACACAGCCGTGTAGAGTGGACGATATCAAAGTTTATTTACATGTAGTTGATGCAGTGCAGATAGAATGTTATAACATCAGTCACAGCTTCCATCCTACCAGCCAGCCTTGTGGGGAGAATGAATGTATGAGGAGTCTCGCAGGAGCCAGACGCGGGCTCGACTGCGCTCAGGCGTGTACCCAGACTCGAACTCAAAACCAGACTCGGACTACAAACCAGACTCAGACCAGACTAACTCAGGGGGATTGGTGTGAAATGTAACATGGTTATGCGGACCTAGCGGAGAGCTACTACGTCAGAGGCTTCTCGCCTCATCTTGCGATGCGCTAATTTGGCATCAATGTGAGGAAAATGGACAATGGCTGGAAAGTTAACGGAGGCTGGCAGGGTAGCTGTGCAAGTTACATGAACATGTCATATATAAAATCATAGAGCATAGAAAGATAAATAAGTTGTACAAATCATCCCAAGTCACTAAAAAACTGATAACTAGAAAACACTATCTAAGGGTGCTGAGAGGCAGCTTACCTACTTCTATTGCATAACATTGAGCGCTAATAACTCAGCGAAGAAATAACTGTATTTAATAAAATGATAGTGCAAATGATTGTCTCAGACAGATGCTTAAGTGACGTAAGTTTGATGAATGTAACTTTAGTGGTTGCTGAGAAAAGTACAGTTGAGTGCTGGCATAAAAGCACAAATTTACTACATTATTAAAGGAGCGGCATTCGTTGATAAAGGGTGGGTGGTGGAGAGGACAGTGATGTTATGAGAGACAGGTGGAACTCAGTAAGAGGGACCCAAACCTTTTGCAATGTAAGCAACCAGCAACACATTCTGACGATATTTCTCTGTACGACGGTGAGGTGTCCATCCCCAAACAGATAATTTTTTTTTCTCCTGCAGTCCCGTCGTGATATGGTTATTTTTAACTGTAACCATAAATAGGAGGAAACGGAGCGGGGTTATGCCCAATACAACAGTGTCCGTTATAATGGGTTCCACTGTAGCAATATCAAAGACTGTATAAGCTACGCTGGTAATGCCCATCACGAGGCCACTCGGTGTAATCTTTTCACTTTTCACACTAATAATAGGTTAGTTTTTAGCATGTTCTCGTTTTCTCCTTTAACTTGAAAGCTTATATCAGATTACTGATCCCACAGACAGCAATGAAACATGCCTATCATGATTTAAAATCTGTTTTCGTACAGGTTATATTACCAATCTATATATGGACGTTACTTTAGATCTGTATCATGTCACAGTTTGGTTCCCACCCTCCCAAAATGTGGCCAGAGTCTACAAAGTACAAAGAAGAGGCAAGAAAAAGAAAGTCTATGGTTTATAAAACTACTGTCCGCATTAGCTAGACCAGCTGCTGGACATTGCAAGAAATTTAATGGGAGTCTTCTCTTATTTTTTGGTCAGTTCCGTACTGAAACCCTAGAGTTCATACCGGCAGGGGCAGCCGAAAGGTCTTGATGCAAGAGGGCCCTGGTTCGAATCCTGTTAGCGCCAACCTAGGTTTCTCTTTCTCTGTCTGTCTGTCTGTCTCTCTGTGTGTGTGTGTCTGTGTCTGTCTCTCTCTTTCTGTCTCTCTGTCTGTCTGTCTGTCTCTTTCTCTGTCTCTCACTGTCTCTGTCTCTCTCTCTGTGTCTCTCTCTCTCTCTCTCTCTCTCTCTCTCTCTCTCTCTCTCTCTCGTAAATGTCTGAATGTTTTTGTTTTTTTTCTTTGGCTATGTTTGTCGGCGGTCTGATGGAATTTCCAAAACCGTTGTAGACATTGATTTAATGGCTTTGACTATAGACAGAACCTGCAACAAACAGGCTACTACTCAGCGTACAAATGTCTCCAGAATGCAGAGTCCAAATTCAGCGAAACTTGAGACTTGAAGATGGCGCAGTTCAGTCATCCAAACATAACAAGACTAGGCCATCAAATGAATTCATTTACTACTACAGTATTTCCGATCAACTGCAATCGGTTTCGTCGCACCATATTTGCAAAAGCGACTGGATTTCTTGTTCGGATTCTATCGCCTTTGCAGTGGATGAGTATAGATATGTACATAAACAAGATTTGCTTGGCAGATGCCACGTGAATTTTATTGCTGTTCAACATTTTCGTTATTGCTTTTGCTGTGAAGTATTGTCAAAATTATAAGTACTACATCATTCTGTTTCGTTACAGTTGCCATGGTGATGATGGCAAATATTATGGATCTAGTTACACCTACCGCCCACGAAACTAGACCCTCCAGCAATATTACAATCAGCAATTTTGTTCCTATTTCGACCAACAGCGTGAGAGAGCCCCACCTTTCCTCTTTCCAAGCCTTTACGATAGTACAGAGCGAGTGCTCAAAGAGTCCTTTATAAACGGAGAAGGCGGGGTCGGGTTTATGGCAAGGTGCTGTTAAAATCATGCAATATGGAGCCCACAAGGAAAGAGAAGGATGGAAAGACCAAGACTAGCGTGAAAGAAAAAAAAAAGTTTTTAACTGAACTTGAACAGATAGGTGAAACATGGAATTCGGTTAAGTGAACCGCCTTCAACAGGAAAGCCTTGTGTCGACCCTATACTCTCGGGGACGATCCAAAAAGTGGTGGTAGTAGTAGTTGTATCGACCCCCCACGTTCAGACCCAGTATCACATGGCGGGATTTACTGTATTTTTTTTCCTACCATGATCTAATGTTAACGAAAAGTAGGAAATGGCTATTCGCGAAGATCTAATTTTCACGAGCTGCGCATGACGGTTTCTTGATGTGGGTATGAAGGTATATTCTAGAGTAATCCGAGTTGACATCACAAGACTTCCATAAAAAACATTTGGTAGACTAGTCTTTATTCATTTCGACAGAGAAATACAATATAATAACGAGGTGTTGTAACTAGAACTATAAGTCTATCAGTATTTGTGCTTGCCTTGAGAGTTACTGCAGTTTTTTTATTAGTTTGTTTATCTGTTTGTTTGCTCGTTCGTTCGTTCGTTCGTTTGTTTGTTTGTTTGTTTGTTTGTTTGTTTCAAGTAATGACACCCTTGAAAGTTTTGAACGGAATCTTTTTCACAGGAAGTAATTTTTGCGAGTGAATCTCGACTCGCGAATTAAGTCCTCACTTCAAAAAAAGAAAAAAAGGGTCCACAGTATTTCAACCCTCTTCGTCCTCACAGCGTACAAACAAATCTTGAAATATATTTAGGCCAATTAGTAAAGCATTTTGCAAGACGTGCTAAAATGCCGTGGTTCTCAAATGGCGAGCGTCAACATCTCCTTCCACGGTCCCGCTCTCTTCTCAAAGATGACACACAAAAATTTGGGAGAATACGTGTCTTCTCACTGTTATTGCCGGTCTACTCAGAGTGCCTGTCTTAAACTGTCTTTTACTTCTCCCCTTCCCCGCTCCCTCCTCCCCCTTCTCTGCTCTCTTTCCCTTCCCGCAACAACTTGAAGTATAAAGATGCCAACAATATCTGGCATAAGAGTATTGCAAATTTTGTTTATAGTCCATATAAAAACAGAAGATTGGTCATGGACAAGGGGAAAGGGGTTGAATTCCAGTATCAAAGGCTTTGACAGATGCAATTTTTTCTATAGACTCAGACTAGCTGGGAATCTGCCACTCATAAATAAACAATGTTATTGTTGCTAGCTGGTTAATGGTACCCAAAGTACTGTGTGAGAAGGTCGTAAATCTTAGATAGTCTGATTCACTGCCAAAGTGCAATTGGTCTTAGAATATTATTTTATATTTCAATGGGCCAGAATTTGAAGGCAGAGGTTAACAGTATGTTGGCTCAGAACACCTTGATCAGGCAGTAGGGGTATATAAGCTTTCATAGCCAACCGTGAAACGATGCATTCAACTAAACTTTCATCTTCTCTGTCTTTCTTACTTGGCTTTCTATCTCCTTCATCTGTGCGGTATAAAAATTATGGTTACTTCAGCATGGTAACAAGCAAACCAAAAAACACTTTGCAGGGTATCATCATACCTGCCATTAACTCAAAATCCACCTGCCTGCTAATCGTATTGGTATCCGGTAACAGTACATGTCCAGTAACACTATAAATAAGGGTCGATTCATATGTCAGCAATTGAAGGAGTCAGCCAGGACAATACCTTATCAGTGAGTAGACTTTAATTTTTGGTCCTTTCTATTTTTTTAAATCATTTGTCGTGTTTAGATAATTTAGATCGGTTACCTAGCCTTACGCCCCTGAAAATATCTTTCGACATCTTATTTAAGACATAATTGCAATGTTTGCTTATATCGTCATATTAAAAAACACACACACACACACACACACACACACACACACACACACACACACACACACAAACAAAAGACACCAAAATTATTTTTTTCTTTAATCACGCAATTTTGTGCAGAGCCGGGCGAGTTCAATTCTTGACCTATTTATATATAATATAAAATAATAATGCGGTTTATAAGTCTCGTATCCAGCTCGTACGTTCCGTATTATTACCCCAGCAGGCCTGATCACTTTAGGGCGTTCTCAGCTCCCCGGAGAGCACACAGTGCCGCTGCCATTTACAGACAATGATCATTAGCATTTTGACAAGATCTTTCAACACCTATAGCCAAGTACCCATTCTACTACTTCTGCAGAGGGGTGAACAGAGGAAAGTGTGAAGGAAATGCTTTCCCAGGCATTTACAACATGACCGTGGTCGGAAATCGAACCCACGACCTTTAGATTAAATTTTGAGTCCGACGCTCTAGCCCTTCAACCATGTTGCCCCAGATATATGTTGTGTGAGTCGCACATTCACATTCCGGGTCAGAAGTTGAATATTTCTGCCTCCAAATTTATAGGAAATGAAGTTGCCTAAATCGAATCTATTACTTTTGTGTTTTTTTTTAATTATTGCGGCACGCCAGTGCCTACTAGTCAGGTGCGGGGCAATGCCATGTGCATTGCGAAGCTAAATTCCTTACATTTTATTTTATGTTTGTTTAAAGGGCAATTTCTAGTGCAGTTCCACATGTACACATCTCTATCCTTGTATTTTAAGTGTAGATGTTGCTGGAGTCTGTTATGCCCATGTTCAAAATTACGATTTGTTCTTGTTTGTTCTGTAAGTGAATAACATCATCCAGATTATGCCTGGTGTGGTTGCTTTCCTGCTTATTCTTAACGGTGCCTTTTTGTGACTTTTGAATTCTGCATCTGCAGGGTTGTTGAAGGAGTAAAAAGTAACGCGCTACGAGTACTCGTTACAGTTTTCGAGTAACAATTACTAACTCGTTACAGGCTTCATCTTAAGTAACGAAAAAATACTCGTTACTGAATTTTTGTGCAACAGTTACAAAATTACTCGTTACTTTTTTCGTTACGTTTGTGTGTGTTTGTGTGTGTGTCACGCGCTTGCTTGACGGCCCAAATTGGATTTTTGGGGAGAACAAAAAAATCAAAGCAAGCCGATGTCGATTGCAAGCTCCTTCGTCTGACCACGTGTACCTGTGCAAAACTAAACGGTCATGAAGATCGTGGTGTCCACCTCACGGTACCACTAATCCTCCATTGTTCGCTGCGTAAACATAGTCACATCATAATTATGTAAACAATCGAGATATGCGATAACATT
This sequence comes from Ellobium chinense, assembly GCA_033807755.1. Taxonomy (NCBI): domain Eukaryota; kingdom Metazoa; phylum Mollusca; class Gastropoda; order Ellobiida; family Ellobiidae; genus Ellobium; species Ellobium chinense. The sequence continues at coordinate 704,482 of JAWQUT010000221.1, forward strand.
GGTTACCGGCGATTATTTTTCATCTGTGTTTTTGCATGAAATTGAGATGAAAAGAAGCTAGTGGTGGAGTGTAGTAATCTGGTGCCGACCCGCAAGGAGGAAGTTGGCGGGGGAAGGGGTGAAGTGGACGGACGTAGGATACTAGGATCAGGCCTCACCTTTGCGGGCGGGAGGGAGGTGCAAGAGGAAGGGATGAAGGAGGGACAGGTTGTGTCGTGTCGGGCTGCCCGAGATGTAAGGGAGGAGGGGTGAGAGGGGCGACCTTACTTGCGTTTAGTCGGGAGGAGGTGGGGCAGGACTGAATAAGATGGCTGTGGAAAAGGTGAACACAGACACCAGACCGCAAAATGTTCTAAGTTTTTAATCAGTCATATGTGAGGACTGAAGAACGTTAATGTAACCGTCACTTGCAAGCCAGAATACGTCAGTGTCAGGCTTTATCTCTTCGTTTTACAAATACAACGTACTTATTAAGAGGATACTGTCGATCGGTTGCAAACTCACCTGGTCTGCACTTATTACAGAGATGTTATCACCCCCACTGCGTCACGAGTAATAAGCGTATCCGTCATCCAGTGTCGTGGTTCTCTCTAACCGTCACCAATCACGTCAAGCTAAGTGTTAAAGTGTATAGTTGTAAATCTTTAGCTTTATTAAAATGAACTACATTATTGAAGACCTCAGATAAAATCTAGTGGCTATATTCTTTTCATTCAAACAAGTACAAGTGGAAATTTCAGAAATACTTCCCCTCCCCTCGGGCTTCGAATTCGGTTTCGGAACCATCGAATCCTAGCTCTGGAATCGAATCCGGATTCGAAGCTTATAGGATAGAATCTGCCAAACCCTAAAATTCAGCCTTTCTGAAAATTAGACACCATGTCAGAAAGTGTTTGTATTTGAAAGAGATTCTCTCTATTTTTCTCTTTCTTTTTCTCTCTCTACTCTCTCCCCCTCGTTCTCTCCTTCTTCCTCCCTCTCGTTCTTGTTCACCCTCTCTCTCTCTCTCTCTCTTTCTCTCTCTCTCTCTCTCTCTCTCTCTCTCTCTTTAATACATACACACACCTGCACACATATACTCACTATTTCTCTCATCTTCTTTATCTGGTTATAGTGGTGGTGGCAGTGGTGATGATGCTGCTGCTGTTGCTGCTGCTGCTGCTGCTGCTGCTGCTGCTGCTGCAGCTGCTGCTTCTGCTGATGATGATGATCTAAAACTAATGATATCTCAAAGAAAAACAGCAATGTTGAACACACAAATAATACAAAAATAATTGTACCTAAAACTTTAAAACTGGATGCTTTACTTAAATCACATGTCATTTTACATATTTCTACACCCTAACATTGTCTGGCAGGGCCCAAAAAAGGGGGATTTTATATATTAGCGGATTAATTGGGTTGTGATTTGCCCTTCTAATAGGTGTCACAAACCAGCAGACAATGGTGGGAGGGGAAATAACCAGTAAAATGATACATTTGCAAGCTAGTGCTTCCATGATTTGTCTTCTATTTAATATAATTTTCAGTTTTCACGATTATGTCCCTTCGACCATAAATTTTGCACTAATTTATTCCCCCTCCCCCTCTTTCTCTGTCTGTCTGTCTGTCTGTCTGTCTGTCTGTCTGTCTGTCTGTCTGTCTGTCTGTCTGTGCTATTTTTAAGATTATGTCCCTAGGATCACACGGAATTTCGTTGTTGCCAAATTATAGATAATAGGACCGACTTCTCAACCACTTTAATTTGTGCTTGTGTGAGCCTCTGTATGTATTTATGTGTGTGTGTTGGTGTGCACGCTCTTATGTGTGTGTATATATGCGTGCGTGTGTATATATATATATGTGTGTGTGTGTGTGTGTGTGTGTGTGTGTGTGTGTGTGTGTGTGTGTGTGTGTGTGTGTGTGTGTGTGTGTGTGTGTGTGTGAGAGTGNAGTGGGGGGGTGGTTTGTGGGTTTGTGGATCTGTGGGTCTGTGTCTGTCTGGAGAGTGTGTTGTGTTCACGTGCTTCTCCGTTGTCTGTATTTAGGAAAATGTTAATGATAATGGTTATGGTGATGATGTGTTCGTCATTCCTAGAGGTAGAAAAAGAGACTGAGAAAAAGAATGGGAGAAAGAAAGAGGAAAATTAGGAATAAAGTGTTTCTAGATTGGTGTCAACAAAACATCATTTTAAAAAAATGAAAGTAGTAATAAATGGGAAACAAATCACGGATGCACTAATTCACGATTGTCATTTCACTGGTTGTTTCCCTTGATTGTTTGCTACACCTAGCCTAACATGTGAAATTTGTTCGGATTGTTCCCATTGACACCACCAATGTATCGTCGTTACTGGTTCCCTTTGATAAAATCACCACCACTATTTCAGCAATGGCAACAGCAGCAGAGACAGCGCCAGCAACAGTATCATCACCTACGATCACTACTACCATCACCACCACCACCACCATCACCACAATTACCACCATAACACTTATTGTTACGTCAACCACCACATCATCATCATCATCATAACCTTTATCATTAACACCATCCTTAATACAGAAAACGGACACGCACGCAAGAGCACACGCACTCACACACAGACACGCATGCACGTACGCAAACGTACACACATTCGCGCGCTCACATGTAAAGTACGCGCGCGTGTGCACATACACATACGTGTAGACGCCACACATGCTTGTTAGCTCACACGCACACGTCTGCGCGCAGACACACACAATATTAGTGGTTGAGGTCTACTCCATGACTTGGATGAAACGAAATTCCGTCTGATCCTAGGAACACAATCAAGAGAATGAGAAGGAGAGCAAAAGACACAAAAAGAGAGAGAGACAGACAGGCAGACAGAGAGAGGGTGGAATAAACTGGTGTAAAATTTGTGGTCAAAGGAAAGTAATCGTTAAAAATGACGGTCGTAATAAATGGGTGAGAAATTGACGGTGGAAGGGACATAATCGTGAAAAATTAAGGTCGTGATATATGGGAGACAAATCATGGATGCACTAGCTCACGATTATCATTTCATTAGTTGTTTCCCTTCGATCGTTAGCCGCTCCTGTTTTGCTTGGAGTTTTGTTGTTTTTTTTTAAACTTGACTTTACCATTTACCATTATGAGTGCTTCGTCGTTGCTATTTCTAAAGGAGTATATCACCACCGTTACCGCAGCAATAATAATCTGGCGCCGACCCGTAAGGAAGACGATGGTGGGGGAAGGGGTGAAGGGAACAGACATAGGATACTAGGATCAGGCCTCACTTTCGCGCCACCCAGTCGCAGGCGCGTGGGATGAAGGGGGGACAGGTTGTGTCGTGTCGGGGCCTCCTGCGACGTAAGGGAGGGGGATAAGAGGGGCGACCTTATCTGCGTGTAGTCGGGAATAGGTAGGGCAGGACTGAGTAGGATGGCTGTGGAATTTGAACACAGACACCAGGCTGCAAAATGTTGTAATTTTTTTATCAATCATACGGGAGGATTAAAGCAAGAATACGCCGGTGTCAGGCTTTATCTCTTCCGTTTACAAATACAACTTACTTATTAAGAGGATACGGTCGGCCGGTTGCAAGGGCATCTGGCCTGCACTCATTACAGAGATGTCATCACCCCCTTTGCATCACGAGCGATAAGCTAATCCGCCATTCAGTGTCGTGGTTCTCTCCACCAATCCCGTCAAGCTAAGTGCGATATTGGCCTGATCGACTTGATGATATTGGAATAATAATAAAATACTAACTGTGTGACTGAAAGTCACTGTACTAATACACACAGGATTGTATTGTGAAGATTTCTCTCTAAAACAGGCTGCGCACTTCAGAAAATTATTAATTTCCTTGTAAAGAAGTAGTTTTTAAAAAAAAGGTATTAAAATAAATGGCCATTGATACAAAAACGAACAAAGGGTGCTGTTTTGAGACTTCAATACAAATAAAGTAAATATTAATTCAATGATTTTATGGATATCACTCAAAAGACAACCGTGATAATTTGTGTGAAAAATGCCAGTTGAGTTTTTGCACGCTTGTTTCGTTTCCAAGAAACTGAGACCTACAAATGAAAAGTAACTAGTTACTTTTCAAAGTAAAGTAATTGTAACAGTTACTTTGCTTTAAAAAAAAAAAACAGTAAAGTAATTGTAACAATTACTTTTTTTTTTTTTCAGAAAAGTAAAGTAATTGTAACAGTTACGTTTAAAGGTAACTTTTAATAACCCTGTGCATTTGTTACTTCTCTATTCAGTGGTACAATGTTTTCTTCATGTTTGGCTTGTATCTGCTCTATCGGTGCCTGTAATATTGCAATGGTCAGGGATCTACTGAAGAAGCACAGTTTGTATGTATTGTTATTAAAGATCATTATTAACGACTAGAAAGGATACACTTCACAGTATCTATCTAGCGTACTACACTTATGCTAGAATTAACCCGTTAAAGTTACGTATGAAACTTCTTTTCCTTGTTCTGGTCCCACGGTTTCAGGTGTGTTTGGTCATCACAGTTGTTAGCCTGTTGCCATGGACGCCTTTCTAGGAAAATGGAAAGCAGACCGAAGCAAGGATGAGAATGTTGAAACCGTTCTCAAGGCCGCAGGTATGATTTACTCGAATGTAGATCGGCAGGGTGGCCAAAAAAAAAGCAAAAACCAATTATGCAATTTTTTTTTAGCTCTTGATAGTGACAGTTTCACACTCCTCGTTGAATTGGATGTACTTATTCCTTGCATAATTTGGTTTTTGGTTTGAATATTTTACAAGCATGTCAAGATGAAAAATATGTATGTAAATTTTAATAAAAAAAAATAGCTAAAATTTGTGACATCGAGAACACCGGAATGAAGCCAACACAATACTGTTAAAATTTTACAAAAGACAGGTTCTTGTTTGTAGTTGTACCCGTCTGGTATGTAGCGAGAGACCAGATCAAGGCTTGGAAGTCGAAATTCAAAAGAAAGCAACAATACTTTCTACTTATCACTTCCCACCTCTTCAAAACCATAGAGCTGGTACAACCAGTGCTTATCGGGAAAATGCGAAACGAAATCGTCATCTCAGCGTGACAGCGGTTAAACTTTTGGAATCGAAAAATCAGTATTATTAATATTACTGCAAAGTTCATGAATTTATAAGTTGGAAAATTAGTTATCCCCTTGCCCTTTCAAAGAACCGCGGTACAATATGGTGTTACAAAAAGACGACGCAAGTTTAAAATTAAAGCATGAAACAAGGGCCCGGGGGGGGNGGGGGGGGGGGATAACAGAATTTGTATCGCTACCAAATGTGTATATGCATACCAATTCAAATACAAATAAATGTAAATTTAAATTTAAAAACGTAATACGTATTTGTTACAATTGAAGAAATGAATTAGCAAGTTAGTAAGTCAATTAGTCAGTCAGTCAGTCAGTCAGTCAGTCAGTCAGTCAGTCAGTCAGTCAGTCAGTCAGTTAGTTAGTTAGTTAGTTAGTTAGTTAGTTAGTTAGTTAGTTAGTTAGTTAGTTAGTTAGTTAGTTAGTTAGTTAGTTAGNCTATCACTACAAATGACGATGACATAGTGTTTTATTGCTTTCGGTGGTCACATTTCTCCAGTTCTCAAAATGGAAAAGTTTGTTGCTAACTAGCACTTATCTTAAATTCAGAAAGTCAAGGTAAAGCAAATGGGCAGATGATATGATGACCAAATACTGTTCAGAATTAGAAATTGGTGAGCTGTTTACAACTCACATGTTTTAGCATTAACATATAAAGCATAAAGCATGAAATAAAACTTGGATATAGTGTGAGCAATACAGGTGGATGTTTCCTTTGGCTTCAAAATCAGCATTTCAAGCACACCGTGGTCCCATAAATATAAGCTTAGCACATTCACAAACACAACTGAGTAGCTTGCTTCCTTTCAAATTCATCTTTTTATCAGAGCTTTGATATATGATAGAAAAAGCCATGATGTGAGATTTATCCCTTCTAATGTTACACTTCCACTGGTGCCAGCAAGTGAAGACAGTGTGACTTACTGTCACTACCTTGCTGCATGTGTCAAGTAATTGCCTTGTTACCATGGTACATGGTACATCGTTAGCACCTCCCAATTTAGCAGGTAGGAGCGGATAAATTCAATTCTTGCATTAGTCATGGAGGCTGTTTTGAGTATATTAGTCCATCTGCCATGCTCCAAGGCAGTCTTTTTTTATTGTTGCATTCAAACCCTCCTCCCCCCACCCAAAAAAAAACCCCAAAACACTAGGAATTTCCTGTCCCTCTCGAGAATCAAACCCAGGGTTCCTAATTTTCACCTGAGAGCCTAGTGTTCACCCATTACATTGGAGCCTTCTTAACTGCTCACTGTATGGATCGCTACCAGGGCTTCCCGAGGCAGCAGTCGAGGGGCAAAAGAATGCCGAGATAATCGTGGAACTAACAAAGGAGGGAAACAAGACTAAGCTCGTCATAGCCCAAGAAGGATTGCCCACAAAGACCTGTGTCTTCGAGATCGGCAAAACGTTCCAGATGGAGACCCCTCTGGGGATGACACTACAGGTTAGTTTGAGTTTGGATGCTCAACCTTCTCACTTGTGCCAGATCAACCTAGTGACAAATGTAACATATGTCCCGCATTTTCGAGGGACCCCGCACTAAATGCCTGAATGCTGTCAGATGAGAAGGGAATCCTAGACCTGATTTTTTTGTTTGTTTTGTGTAGTGACATCTCCTTGACCAGATTTGTGACCGCACTTCAAAAGGCGAGCACCTTCGATATAAATTTCATCCCTCCCCCTCTCTCCCCCAATCTGTTGTCGGAGTTCTGACGCTGCTTCTTGTAGTGGTGAGTAGTAACTAAGACACTGTCTGTCCACTGACAAGAGAAAAAGAGTAGAACCCAGTATACCAGAACAACACCCTCTCGCACCAGAGGAAAGAAAAAAACAAACTTGAGCAGCGTTGACCTCAGTCGCTAATGCTATTCTGGACGTGAGACATGGCCTAAACGAATCAAGTGATTTTGCAGCACGTGGTAATTGTTTGTCACTTTTCAAACTTGAATGCACACAGGTCTTGTAACGGACGAATCAGTCTGTCTGCACAATACATGTAGGATGTGCCAGCCAGCGTTGATTGTTAGAATGCCAGTCATTATTTCTCGGGACAGGGTCGCCATTGTATAATGAATTTTATTTAGAGTAATAATACTCTCAGTGTGGCCGCGAAATCAATTCTATAATGAGGGAATCCCGAAGTCAAACAGCATAGTTGGGCACCCGCATTCACGGGCTTCAGAATAGCGAAGCCTGAGTTAACTGTTAACCTATAAACCCAAATAGCGATGTACCCGATAGCAGGGTGTCTATTCGATACATGTTCCACAAGTACGGTATTCAGTGTGTAACGAAAAAGAAGTTGGCATGTTCCCAGCCGAAACAAAAGTTATGCAAGCAGCAGAATCTGACTGGACTCTTAGGTACAAGCCCTTTATGCTGATTTTGAGGCAGCAATTCACCATGCCGCACTTGACATGATTGTATTTATCCTCAGCTTACCACTTCCTCCGAAGTCGAAGTTGGTGGGTCTTTATGTTTGGTTTCTGATTGCGAATACAATCAATCTGATTGGAAACTGGCTGAAACTCTGTTTTGTTTTGGGTTTTTTGTTGTTTTTTTTGCATGCCCACGAGATATCAGAATGCTTAAACACCTTTAAGCTGATGACAGAAGTTCCTGACGATTTATGAGTTCTGGATTTCGCTGACGATCTTCTCACAAAATACACTGAGACTTCTTTAACGTGTGGATGAATGTTGAAACAGTCCACTAGCAATGAACCTTAGCACCACGAGGAGCATTGGGTCCAGCCTCCCGCTGGCTGCGTGATCATTGTTATAGATAATGACTGTTGCATGGGTTGTGTACCAGCCGATCAGTTGACATCGGACTGTAAAATTCGACCGCCACCTCTCACTGTTGGCGCTGGTGTGCAAATTTATTCTAGCGTCCCAAACACCAGGTCCTGTTCTAACTACCCTTCCATTTAAACGCCGATTCGTATGGAAAACATATCGTATACACACTGTGCGGTTCAGGTGCGTCGCTATTCAGATATAGATTAATTCAGATCTCTCTTCGGGACATACCTCCTGCCAATGTCTTTTTCAGTCTACGATCACAGTTGAGGGCAACAAGCTTAAGGAGCACGGCAAAAATGACCAAGGGATGGAGTTTGAGACCATCAGAGAAATCAACAATGGCCAAGTAACAGCTGTAAGTATCTTTCTATCTTGACGTATGGTGTTGAACTTTATAGTGGAAGTACTTCGATGAATGCTGCGATCGACATTGTATAATGATTGTGGAACGATGTTGTTCAGTGGTGATAGGGGAGCTCAGCCTTCACATAATTTTGTGTAACTTATTTAAACATGATGATAAATAAAGAAGACCAGATGCCAAATGGAAGGAGTCAGTCTTCAGTCACGGTTGTGGAAAATAGGGTCTTGTCAATGTTGCATCAGACTTAATTACCTTTGCAGGCCTCTACGTGATCACCTCGACTGACTAATTGGAATTAAACTCAAAACAGAGAGAATCTGCACAGTTTTGTTTACATTTAACCTATCTCTTGCATACTTTTGTAATTATTTTCATGTAAATTTGTTGCATAATAATATATTTGTATGATCTGAATGATACCAAAATCGACCTCAAATGAATGAAAAGTGACAATCACTTGACCTGTGAAATTCTTTGCATATTACTCTGGTCCTAAATTGTAATTGACCCTTCTCATCTGCGCACACTTGCAGAACAACGCGCAATTGATGCTGCACTGACAAAAAAGGTTAGCTCCTACTACTCCATAGCTGAAATAACTGATCAAGGCTTCCCAAATTGTTATGCTGCATGGAGCAGCGGGACTTTGCATCATGGTCCCACAAATCCATGTATATCAGTTTCGGAAGTCTTGTTCAATTGTTGCAGAGTTGTTACTATATTTGTCTAAGAAATAAAAAGATACTCAGAAAAAAAAAGATACCTTTTCAGTCAATGCTGTATCTATTATCTTATCAGGCTGTTGGGTGTATTTTGTATTAGGCATATTTGAGTGCATACTTAAAATCGTATACTGTATTTTATTTAATTTCTCTTTGATTGTAGACCACTACGTCCTCTGCTGGCACAATGAAACAGTATTTTAACAAATGCTGAGCATGGAAAACAGAAGTTACATCATTTCCAAGAGCAGCTGTAATTGTATTTGATACAGGATATTTATTATCCTGATGGACAGAACAGACAAAAGCAAAAATAAACGATTATGTAAAATAATTTTTAATTATGTCTTTGATTTGGTTCTTTTCATTGGTTGTTCTCGTGTATATGATTTATTGGGGTCCTCTTTTTGGAATTGTGAGAACACACTTTGATCATGCATGGGCATCACTTGTGCAGAACCTGTGAATCCTGAAATTCATACATTTTGCCAATCCCACATTCTGCCAATGTGTCAGCTATAGGAAAACAACATTTATTTAGGTCTATTATTGTGCATATTTTGCTGCTCTGGAATTTGGATGCTCTAAATAAATTTCTGGTTCCCATACAGGACGCTGCTTTTTAAATCCAGAATATCCAGAAACCCAGGAATTGTGAATTTGGGAATCCAGCATAACTTGGGAAAGTGGCATCCTTTTTATAAAGTTGCCACGACTGCTTCTGTTAAAAAGTGGTAATTATTACTGCTGTGCTGCTGCTGATGGTAGCTGTAGTGAGGAAAGGAGAAAACTGTCAATCTTTCTCTCCCTTAGCTTCACCATCTGGTCTTGCAGGCTCTGTGTACCTCTGTGTACCAAGACTTAACACTAAAGCTTTTTTTTTTTTAATTGGCATCAGTAATTAACTAGTTGGCCATCTTTGAAGTTTTAGTGTGCATGGCAGGCCAAATTAAATTCCCACAGCCCAAGATTACAAATAATGGTTGAGAAAATACTGCGCTATTACCTGATGAAACTTACTGGTGCAGCTCCTCTTCAACCTGCCCATGTTGCCCATCACATGCACAAGAATTATGTAGCACTACAGAACCTTCTTGACACCTAATCACTAATCACGCATTAAGGTAATGGAGGAGGATGAGGCTGTCAGTGCAGCATTGAAGTGTATCAGCAAAACTGATCACTGGGGTGCACTTGTCACAATGTCTTTAATTGCTTGATCCGGAAAATTTTTCTTCTCCAACATCTGTGCTTTAAATTCATTACTGCACTGTTGGTTGGCGCCAAAGCTGTTCTCTGTTCACTACAAACTATCTCGGTATTCTACAAAAGAAACAGTCACTGCCTTCATGCAGAAACTGCATGGCCCTTGTTATGCCTTTGCCAAACCCAGTCAACCATCATAAACAGAATTAATACCTGTGCCCGAATATCAGGCCAAATAAGCAATTTGTGATCAGTCTGGCTGCATTTTGGGAATATTGAGCTATGCACATCATTGAAAAACTCTTTCAAATATTTTTTTAAGTTGATACCAAGTTTATGTTAATAAGATACAAAAACTGCCTGATTTATGAGTGATAAAAAGTGGAACAGGCAACAAAAGTTAACTTCTGAGAAATCAGCACAGAGAGATTTGGGTGTCTTATTAAAATCTTCTCCTGGATGACTGCACTGATTTTACCAGTGTTCTTTTCTCATGCCAGTTTATGTCTCTGGTCTTTGTTCAACTCCCAGTCAGAACCGCTGCAGTCGTTGATGGTGTATGCTAATGTCTGGCAAACATACATCAAGTGCCTTTTGATGGCAGATCTCGGTGGTTGAGAACTGGCTCTGCAGCTGCACCCATCATTTTTGAGTGTGTATGTGAGTGCATATGCATTTTTGAGTCACTGGGTTTAAAACTGACTATTCAAAGCTTGAAAAGTAATACCAAAAGATGGTTATCTTCACCTAAAAATAAGAGACATAATCAACAAGAAATTGATGAGATGTTTTTTTGCAAATTTAATCATTTGCATTACTCCATTATTTTATGACCTTTTTCTGATAAAATTTGGGTTAAAATTTTGCACAACAATGCATGCAATCTAAAAAACAATGATTGAAATTTAAACAACTTCAGTTTCATTGTTTGGTAATTTTTGACTGGAACTTAAAAACTCCAAAGCAAATGGTCCATGACCACATGAGGATTGCCTAGTCATTAACTGGTGTCCATTACACAAACTAGACAATACTGGTCATGAACATATGGCTTAGGTGATGATAGACATCATGATTATGGAATCAAGAGACCATGTTGGGCAGGCAGAGTCACGTGACTGGGAATAACAATTGCAGCTGACTGGGGCATTGAGCAGAGGAGATAACATTTTTGCCTACCCACCTTAAAACACACTGGAGACCTTGTGAAAATCTTCAGAAAAGTTACTGGGATGAATTTACATTTGAAACTAATTTAACAGTTCGATGAAATGAGTCATATACAATGGAGACCAGGGACTTGTGAGTGTTGTTAGAGTTTCAGTTTTAACTGGGTTTGGCACTGGCCTATGAAACAGCTAATACAGACTCACACTTGTGTATACAATACAGACTGAAAAATCACGATTATAAAAGATGTCTTTATTCAGAGTAAGTTATTAATCACAGTGTTTATTATGTTTCCATGACAACTGCCGGATAGACAAAGTATGTAAAGTTCTAAAAGTACAAGCTCTGAAATAAAGAAAGTGTCAATGAAATTGTTTGGCCAAAGTATGTTAGAGTCAATGAATATTTATCTGAAGACTATAATATAGTCAGCTAGTATATGGATTATAATATTTTTCAGTGTGACAGTGAAGTTAGACATTGGTACAAAAGGCTTAGTTTTGTAAGTCATTGATTGTTTATACCGCACTGTGAAAGAAAATTACATATACTTCGAATCCAAATATGAAAGTACTTTTTGTATATAAAGAAACAGTTGTGGTAAGTTACAACACTTATTACTAACTAAAAAAAAGAGTTATTTGCCAAATAGTTGTATTAAACACTGCTTGCACAGCAATGGTAATTATGCTTTTGGATACAAAGAAAAGATATAGGGCTAGAGATACTGTGCTGATGTTTGTAGTTATTCTAAAAATTGCCCATAGGCAAAAAAAGAACACCAATGTGTATGATCCTATAAAAATTAGATAAATGCTACTGTCTCATCTCGCTTCTCATTCAAGGACAGAAATGACTAAAATAGAGACATTCACACAAACAAAAGCAGCATATTTATATATATCTTATAATATGTATAATTACATAACGATATAGACAGGCACTCATAACAAAGACATTTGCACGCATACCTTCATTTGGAAAAAAAAAACAAAAAACCATGAAGCAAGAGCCCATTTTAGCACCACGGCATTAGGTAAATTTGAGTATTAAACTGTCATTAAAACAGTGGACTCTGAAACTGTACAGAGACACGCAGACACACGAAAGCTAAGTGAAAACTTTCAGAGAGAAAGAAAATAAAAATAACACACTAACAACACACATCCTTCATTACCTCAAACACAATATGTTTCAATGTGCAGTAATGGATGTTAAGGAGTGTGTAAAAAAAGAGGTAAAATATATTCTAGGTAAACTGCGATAAATACTGATGTGGTGGAATAATTCTCATACTGTCATGATTACAAACTTCAAAATGCCCATTTCAAGTATTTCCAATCTTTACCTTTCATTTTTATCTCATCAAGAGACTTTCGGATCCAATTAACTGACTCCAGTCCTTTGATCACATAATTATAAAAATTAGGTGTTTCTATCCACTATCAAACAAGTCATGCTATTATCACTGAATCAGCACTGAGTGAAAAACAAACTTCAAACATTACTTACTTGAGTCTTGCTTTTATTCATCAATGTATAAAAATATGCCATTTTGCATTATGACTTATCACTAAAAATAGTGTAATACTTGAATATAATAGTTATTACTGTACAAAGGACAAAAAAGGAACATCTGAAGGCACCATTTATGGTTGTGTGAGAAGATATTATGCCCATGGCGCAAAAGCTATACAGATATCTCTACTCGAAAACTTCTGTACTACAGGGGAAGACTAAATGACAATGTCTAAACTTGCAGTATGGAATAATATTGCTATTAGTAAAAGTAACAAATGTAGTAATTAGCTCCTCATTACAAATCATTGTAGAGAGCTGTAACTACTGCTGTTATCAACAAAAGCACATAGCCAAACATCAACCTAGGAAATGACAACACAATGCTATTCACTCTTCCATACAAGTCGTGCTCTCTTATGAATGAATACAGATTATGTAGTCTGATGTATGGATATATGTACAAAGGCCACACACAGACTTATAGTCCTCAGATGCAAGATGGCAACAACGGAAACTTAAATCAACGGATGATGGTGATGACATTAAAGGCACTAAACAGTTAAAAATAAAAGGTTGATGAAATAATCAATAACTGAGCTTGAGGGTGTCCTATTTAGCGGTCAGGCATGGTCTAATGTTCATTCCTCCCTCGGCATTACTTTTAAAGTTGAGAGGCTCTCCATCCTGAATCTTCACATTCGTCAAACAACCTATGAAGTTTTCTTTAAACAGTTCTCCTGTGTAACGACTCAAGTCAGGAACACCACCTGCAAGTGCACACACACACAAAGTTATTAAATAATATCCATTTAAATGGTCTGAATGTGTTGGTACAAGGTGTGATCCAAAACATCTCTGAACTGCGCCACGGGGTATTGTAATACATTCCTCCATCAGCTTCAGGCAGTCCAGTGAAAGTGAGTGGAATAATTCCAGTGCTGCTGCCACACCTAGAAGCACCCTTGAGAGTCTTTATGTGTCACCTTATTGAGCCCATCTGCGATTCCGCCATCAAATCCCTTATTTTTATCAGAGTTTTCTGAGCTCTTTCTCCTTCAACTGAATTTTCATTCTTGGGAAGAGGAAGAAGATGCAAGAGCTATCTGTAGGTCAGATACTCAATACCAACTGTCACTATGAAATTCTTATACAGCTGTGTGAAGTTGTAAGGCAGAAATAGAAGAGTGGCAAAACAATGATTGAGTGCTGCATCATGACAATGTGCCAGCACACACCACCCTTAAGTGCAAAAGTTTTTGGCCTCTCATTATCACTATTGTCTCCCACTCTCTGTATTTGTTGGATTTTGCTCCATGTGACCTCTTCCACTTTGTAGTGATGAAATTTCAGTTGAAGGGATGGAGATTTGAGATTACAGAAAAGATACTGACCAAAGCACACATGGCACATGATAGGCTGAAACACAGACTTCCAGGACTGCTTCTAAGCTTGGCACTAGCACAGGAAACATTACGCTCACTCTGACCTGAACTTCTTTGAAGGTAACAAGGATGAATGTAACATTTTGTGTAAGACTACAAGCTTTTACAGACACAGTTTGAGGGTTTTGGAAAGCAATGTCCTTGTATGGTCCAACAAGATCTGTCCAATAAATTTGACAAGACCCTTGTATATCAGTTAAAACACTAAAGTAATAACAATTTACATCCTTTTAAGTAGACATCAAGAAAAACAATTTAAGAAAATGAGCTTGGGCAGAAAAACAGTGCTTTATGTAGCTGTGAATCACTGAGGTCATGAATGACACATGATTCATGTTAAGTATGCACTCTTCGGAGCAAACAAGACCTTTTTCAAGGTGCACAAATATGAGGCAAAAACTTCCCATAAATGCAATTTTCCTTGCCACTGAGACAAATTAGAGAGAGAAAGTGGCTCATTGTCAAGTAATTTGTTACAGACGGCAGCAAAGGTCTGAAAAAATGCAGGTGCCATCGATAGACCATGTTCTAGCAGACTATATTTTAGCTCTGAGGAGAGAGCTAAGCTGTGTAACATTATAAGGAATATTTGGGACAGTCTCATAATTATCGACAGATCTACATTAACAAAGAATTGCATAATACTGCACCAGCATAATTTCTTTAAAAATAATGTTCCACCTTGGACTGGCTTATTCTATATTTTAAATTGGTGCCCATGTTTGCCAGTTACTTGCAAGACATCACTGCCTGTTATGTTGCCTGGACCCTTGGGCTGTCAAGTTAAAATTATGAGGCCAAATTCCTCAGATTTTTGGCTCTTTAGAAGGCTGCTGGTATGAAGAAAAAACTTTTTGGCATTTTTGTTTTTGCTTTGCTTCACTTAAAAATCACAGTGGGATCCGAATATCTTGACATTAATAAGCACATCAAAATTGTGTTTGAGTAAAGAAAAACAAGATATGAATAATAGTTCAAAAGACAAAACTGGCAATATGGGAACTGGTATGGGAAAAGTCCCTGATTAATAAGCCAGATTAATTTCCAAAAGCACACTAATGCAGAAAGAGAAAGTGAGCATGTGTAATAGCATGCTCACGCAGCAACACCCTCAAGATGTCTGCATTATCACTTCTTTCTCCATCATCTCCCTTCCCTTCCTTTCCGTCATCCACAAAAAGATCAGCGGGAATTTGGAGTTAGCACCAATATGGTCAAGGGTTGCTCGCTGGTCATGCCAGCAGAATATTGACATAAAAGAAGAGGGAGAATTTACAAGCTGACAATGGAGTAATTATTTAGTAGTGATAAAAAGGAAACAAATCAAGACTTAAGAACTGCAAGATGTTGACCTTAGCAATGCTGATAAACGTGGACTAGACTGTATGTGTTATGTTACATACAAGTAAAGTTATTAACTCATTTGAATACATTATATTACTATGAGGTGGACAATGTAAATGTGTGTAGATAGGGTTTGATGGTTTGCTTAGTTAGTTCTCACTGAAAAGAAAAAAAAGACAGCAACTTGTATAAAATAAACTTACCAAAGAAGATGTTTCCTTGGACATTGAGTACCTGTAAAGGTCCCTCAGATGTCCCCGTTACATCAGGTTGATTATCAATCTTCAGGGTTCCCCTCCTGCCAAGTCTGTCAAATGACATGAATATGAATAAGGAATAGTTACAGTGATCTCAATAAGAAGGGGGATGGGGAAAGTGGGAGAGAACTGGCTGGGCCAATAAGATACTGCTCTGACAGGGATGAGAGAAAAAGAGTGGCCATGACCCAGGAATGAGACTAGATCATGAATTCAAAGTTCACATTTCTGTAGCTAGACACTTTCAGAGAACTTCTCATCTTCTCTTTACAAGCATAAATTTATGAGGATCAGGTATTATCCATTTATAATTGTCTATAAATCTTTCAAATAAGGCAATCTTTCAATTTCATGTACCCGTCCTCTTCATTGTTGTTATCCTAGGCAATCTTTAAAGTTACATTTGTCTCACTCCCATAATCAGTCCTGCACTTACCATCAGGATAAGCCACCAGCTCACATTTACTTCAGGAACATATATTACAAAACTCTTAAAAATCTGTCATGAGACTGAGACTTTGTTCTCTTTCCCTCCCTTTTTCGGCTGAAACTAGGCTCATCCTGTGCGCACAATGTTAACTGCCTTTTGACATCCCAACCAGTCAGATAGCCACGTTGTCTATGTATTGAATGGAAATGCATTCTTACCTCTCGACGATGATAACATGAGGGAAGCCATCATCCACTGGTTGTGTTGACTTAATTTCTGCAGGCCCACTTCCAAGTTCATATCTGACAGAAAAGATAACCATCAGATTTTCAACAACCTTTAAGAATGCAAGGTTACTTCCTCCCCCAACTAGTAATGTTCAGCACTTTGGTTTATAGTGCTGTTATTGATCTGCTGTTTGAATTCTTTTACTCTTTAAGACATGATGAAGAGTTCACTTTCATCACACGGACATCTAACCAATTACCAAACAATCTCAGTGATATAAAGTACCTACATTCTACAGTTGGAAAGAATTTGAAGCAAAATAAAAGACAGAAATAGATTTCACTAAGCAGCAGAGAAAACATTTGCTATTGGTAACGTTATACAATGGAGCACACCTAGTACGGACACACTTGGTGTGTAAACACAGATACTGAGTACATTATATTTGGTCCCGATTTCTCTTCTTTAAGGGTAAATGTATGTTTAATGTGTACTTCTGTAAAAGAGTACAATTTCGGTCAGTCCCAAGGCGTACACATTATCCATAATCCACTGTATTCTAAATCTAAATTTCTCTGACTGTTGCCTGTATGAACCCGTGTCTTTACTTTTGATGAATAACCTGTGCTCTCTTGACTCTACACTATCATCCATTGTAGGGATCAATTCATTATTTACTGATAATATTCTATGTTAAGGCTGCTAAAACATATTATAGTTTTTTCAGTTATAAGGGCAAGGTAAACACAGCATAATCATTTAATTTGTGATGCTTCTTGTGGTTAAGGAAACACAAGAGTAATAACGGACTACAACCCTCCATAAAGTGGATGGTATTGATTACAATATTGCAAGTTCACATTATCAGGTATGGACTTTTGACTATAATCACTATCACCTGTGATATCACAGTGGTATACCTGAATTCCACATAGCCATCCTTCAGGGCCAAAGCCAGATAATCCTTGCCACCTTGCTCTCCTGGATTCTGTCCTTGCCAGAAGAACAAACCATTGGGTTCAGTTGTTGTTAAGCTCATCTGGATAATCTCTGCAGTCTGACGACGACGGTGAGGAAGGATCTCTTTGGAGAATTCTGCATAACTGTCCCCGACGAACTCTACACTAGTACTGAGCTGGATTTCTTGACAAGAGAAGAAGGTCAGATTGCAAGTGTAATGTAGTGAATTTTCCAAGCAAAGGAACTTCACAAGGATCCTCCACTGGTGTCTATATATTCTCCACAGTACTCAAATTTATTTATTCTGCAAGTCTCATGCAATATTGATACTTATATAGTATAAGCCAAATCCAAGAAAATATCAAAGTTCATATTTTAGAAGATTGATGAATCTTCTACATATTGACTGTTTTCCTAGATTTACTGATACCCCAGTCTTGACTAAATGACAATGATGAAACTTTCTCCTCTAAACATTGGGCACACTTAGAACATTAGAGGTGTAAAAGTGCTGTGTGATATGATGCTTACAGCATGAGTATTTAAATGAAAATTCTCATTTGACATAGCAGCAGGCAAACAATGCTCAGAGAAAACCATTGCCAGAAAGTAAAAAAATCAGACATGATCCCACTATCAGTACGGTTTTATTTTTTAAGCCAATTCTGCTTTATGCATTAACTAACCCCCTGTGCCTGATTATCATGCACATCATGGGTTCTGCAAACTGATAACAGATCTTTCTATATAATATATTTTTCTGTAGATTTTCATAGGATTAACGCCCACTTTTAAATGGTTTAATTGATGTTTACCTTTCCTCAATTCTGAAATGCTATTCATTGTTTTCATTTCTCTAAACAAAGTCAACTTCATGGATAGAAATGACAATTTTAGAAACTCTAAAGGTTTAGGCAATTTTGTATATGCTGGAGTGGTTTTCTGGCAAATTCAACCTGTTACATGGACATCTAACACACTGAAAATGCAATATTTTATGTCATGTAAGTTTACCTGCTTCACAGTTGCGGCCCATCCATCCTAATGGGCAGCTACATCTGTAGCCATCGTCAGTCACAATACATTCACCTCCATTCTGGCAAGGCTCAGAGATCACACAAATATTGAGTTCTGTCTCACAGTTGCGACCTGTGAGTAAGAAATAATTAAGACTGAAGTTCTAACAAGATAGAGTTTTGGTTCCAAGCCATATAACAGATATAATTCCCTCTACAAATGAATATGTTTCACTTGTTAACCATAGAATGTGTATAGATTTTTATAACCCTGCTTGCATGCCAATGAAACATACTTAACCAAGAGTTCTGGAAAAAAGCTGACAAGCAACTACTTGTTGAATGTCATGGAGACACATGTATCAACTACTCTTAGACAGAGGAATTCCACATTCCTGAGATGTCCACTGCTGCAGAAAAGAAGCGTCTTTGTTTATTTTTACCTTAAAGCACAACAATTGTGTATACACAAGTTATAAACAAAGTCAATAAACAAAAACAGTACAAACAATTTTAACTTTTAACCAACCAACACCATGAACCTAAATCAATGTAACTAATCTATTAACATCTTGTAATTGTTTCATACACCTAGGAGGCCCTTTATGTTCCAAGTACAGTACTCAAAGTGCCTAATGAATCACAAGAGGACCATCACCTCCTCCTATGAAGCACCTCTGTAGGCCTCTGGAAAATGATATCATCATTGAAAATTCTAGATAAAAAACACATTGCTCATCTTTATACCAGTGGCAACAAAGACTACTATCTTTTCTAAAAAATACTATCTGCTGTATGATGGTGATTATTTGTCAGTCATTTCATTTATAAATAACCCACTTTTTCCACCTTGGAAATTTTCTGTAAGAAGTGGTGGTTTCTCTCTTGCCTTTGAGTTTATTTTATTGCAGGAGTGCTGCATGACAAGAGTGAGTGGTTGCTCACCTGTGAACTGGCCTACACAAACACATCTGTATTCTGTGGGAGAGACATCAATGCACTCAGCTCCATTGCGGCAAGGCCTTCTTTCACACAGACTCCTATCACCACAGTCCTCAATATTCAAGCTCTCGATGGCATCTTCGATCAGTTTGACAGTATTCTCTCCAACAGTTAACTGAAAAAAAAATTGTCAGAAATGCCTCTGCACTGTTTCTTTAAAAGCAAAAATTAACAAGGATATTAAAGACATGTCACTCTGACTTCCATTTTGAGCTAGTTTTCAATCTCTTCAGAATTCTTTATTCAGTCTCATGGTACTGTTTCTAACATGGCATTAAATATATATTTTTTTTTTAAAGGTTACTTCTTTATTCTTTCGTGGCCAAGTTGATAAAGATTTTATTGAGAAGACAATACTATGTCTCACTTTGAGCGGACAAATAAATTGAGATCAGTTTATAACTATACCTGCTAATCTTTTCAGCTATATACTCCATCTCAATTTTTATTAAAAACTCCTTAAAATGAATGGTGGAAATGGGAAGAGGTAAAGGTGGGGAAGAGGTTGTAAGTACCATGTAACTCATGAAGGATTCACAGTCAGATAACACTGAGAGAATGAGGGGTTCTGAACCAGGGAATGAAGCATGCATGGAGCTTCCTGGAGTGAGATGATGTTATTTCCAGAACATGAAGAAATGTCCACTTCTGCACCAACAAATTTGCCCAGTCTGTTGACAGGATCTTTGATCAGTCCAGTGGAGCTACCTTTGACCAATCACTAATTTGGTTTCCTATCTATGATTGCGATAAGACCACTCTTTTTTTCTCAGTGAAAGTTGAAAAGGATAAGACAGTAAGAATAGCTTAAATGATCTGAATCTGTGATTGTATGTTTCTGTGGATATGGCATTTCATTTATCCGCAGACAGCATTAGGTCACAGTGATAAAGTCTCAGAGGGGTATTATTTCAGTTAGGTCATATGCTTCTCTCTCCACTTTCATAACAAATGTCAAAGTAAAGAGAATCTGTGAGTGCAAAGTACAGTTCTGCATTACCTCTGCAATACACCCAACAAATCCATCAAATGTTCCAGCGTTAGTATTGATAGTCTCTCCAGGGTCAACACCTCCCAGGTACAGAGGGCGCTCCAAGTTGAGACCAATGGTTCGGTCACCATTTGTGGTTCCTGAGGAGATATAGGACCACATTATAAAGTTCTTGTGTATATCATTGCCTAGAGCTCTCCCCATATGTATCTGTTACAGGGCAGATAGAGAACTCCAATAAATTTCTTGCAGGTCAGAGGAGAAGCTAGAAATTATACTTTTAAAATACAGAGTATAACTACTATACTGTTACACTGCAATTAAGGGGTGTATACTACTTGCATAACATAATGGCTAGGTGGCCATGGTTACTTCTTACAAGTTTAGGTTATTGATTATGCTTGACAGTAAGACTGCTGGTACCATGAGTGTGGTTCTTACTTAGACATTTGAATTGTTCACATACTGCTGGTATTCACTTGCAGTTACTTTCCTCTAAGGAATTTATATTGGAAATGTGGTAATTAATGAATGTTTTAACTTGCTTATCCTGAGAGTAGGTGACTTGTTTTATGGCTGGACTGATGATACATCAAATGTGGTTTATATTGCACAACTGAAGTAGAAAGTTTAGACTGATAATGCTTAATATGATAACTTCTTCCATGCTTAGATTGCTGGTAGTGAACAAAATGGTAATGTCTTAAAGTACTGTGGAGATTGTTTAGTGAATGAGGACTACTATTACCCTAGCTATATGAAATCATGAATGTAGGAACTGAATGGAAAACTTTTCAAAAGCTGGTTACCTTAACAACAATGAGATAAAAGATAAATTACTCTTTGAGTGTTACAGAAAAGGTACATACTGGATAATGGATAATATGAAATCTCTGAAATTCTAAAAGCGCTTATAAACACCAGTATCAGGTGAAATGTAAGAATCACAAGACTGCTGTGTCACTGTCACTTATACAAACACTTGCACTATAAAACTTGATTATGACAAATAATAAGTCATTTCAGACTGTCTAAACAAGGTACTGATTAATTTATATTTTCATGCTAGATTAACAAGGTGTATACACACTTAAATTATACAGCATGCCTTTCCTGAGAATGATTAGATGATATATTTCAAAATAATTTCAGATATTACACAGAGTGTGAGCAATATATCCAGACACACAGCTGTATATGTAAAGAAAGCAAATGAAACAAAACAGATGCCCTACATAAAGCAACACACCAACAGTACATTAGATCTATCATGAACAGGTGCAATAAGTAAAACTTCCAGCTCTACTTTGGGACAAACAAAGCATGATGCATTCACATCAGAGTAAGTGTTAGACACAGACGAATGTGTGCAACAAGGGCCTGGCTAGGGATTAGCTGTGTAATAATAGTTATAATATCCCATTTAGCAGACTCTACAGAAGCTTGCATTAAGGCCAAGAAGGATCCATTATCAGAAATAACCCAGACATTCGTAAAGAGAATCTGCGTTGGATTCTAAATCACAGAATGGAGCATTTCTATGGAGCTGTTCAGTATGGAATGCTGTTTCAATCAACAAGTAGATAAGTCATTAATTCCCCATGAACTGTACTGAAAAGATGAACTATTTTGTGAACTTTATGCGGGTAATTTTACGTGAGTACCTTATGTCATAGTGTTTCATTTTCTTTGATGTGAACTGAGCCTCTTATTTTGTGGGATGGATGATTATGAAGAGAGGCTTATGATATGCAAATGCCTTACAGAACAATTGCCACCTCCTTACACATGAGCTAAAACAAGACTGGTATCTTTGGATGCAATCTCATGTTGAAGTCACCATTTTCATTCCATGTATGAAACTGAAAATATGAGCGCGCCTCTTGTAGTAGTCATCACTTTGTTCTCCTCTCACTCCCTGTTTTCTTTTTTTGGTGGTTTTGGGAGGGGGCGGGGGAAGAGGTGGGTTTCAGTGTCTTGGTGAACCTAAGGCAATCCAGTCCTTGTGCCTTTTAGATTCAGTACCACAATCATTGTAAAAAATGTAACATAAAGATTAAAGTAAGGTGGGTGGATGGACAAATTAGTTAGTGAATAGAGCAAGAGAATGTGCAGATGAGAAATCTCAAAATGGGTAGTGGGGAGGATGACTTTGAATGTCTACAAGGTTTGCTCACTGCATATTCTTTACTACTGTAATCATCCCTTTTCAATCTATGAGGGCATCAAGACTTCAAATGGAGATACAGAGATTAAGCTCCTTCTTGACACTCTCCATTCCACTTCCAGCCCCACCCTAGCCACCGCCCTTCCCCCCACCGAAAAGAAATGCCTTTGACGTAAAGTTGTTTTGGCAGCCTCCCTCTTCTCCTAACCCACGCCATGCCCTTGATAACCTGCATAATATGCACACATTACTTTTATCAAACAATCAAACAAGCCACATGAAAAAACCAGGACATGATAGGGTGTAGTGTATATATAAACAATATACTGATACATTCTAACATAAAAGCACAGAGAAAACTGAGGATTATAAGGATGAAGGATGGAAGAAATTAATTATCCCAAGCTACTTTTCATATGCCTGGACACAAAGTGCATCAACACGTTTTTATATGCCTTGAAAAAAAAAATTCAAATCAAATATCAGACTATACATTACTTCAGTACCTTATAGCAAGACATCTAAATTTAATTTAGAATGATCCTTAACAATTTGTAAAAAAATGTCTGTCAGTCTTCAGCAACACACAGGAAACTGGTATACGATTCAAAGAGGAAATAACAGAAAGGCGCAAATAGTTGTCATGCACTGCAAGGATAAGAATTACTTCACACTTTTTTTTTCTTAAATATCTGTTATTGCCTATATAAAAGAACAGTATCAGCGTAAAAAAAGTAAAGTGTTCACAAGCAACCATGAAGCATCAGAATTAAGTTGGGGAATACAGAAAGAAAATGAAAGAAATTTAAACATAAGCCCTGAAAGCAAAGTTTGATGTAAGATGAGATAAGCACTCAAAAACAAAAGGAAAAAGAAGCAAAAAAGCAAACTGGAAAGCTGAAAGTAACTGGAAATGAAAGCAAGAAATGTGAGCAGCACATGAAAACAAAAAAGTTGTATGAGGTTAATTTTCAAAACAATTTTCACAATCATCTCATTTGCAGCTTGTCTGTCACAAGCTTAAAATATGAACTCATACCATCTGAAATCCTGGTTCTGGCCTTGATGAAAAGTGCTACCTTGATAAAAAGTGCTACCTTGATAAAAAGTGCTACAAGGACTTTTAATTACTCCAAGCACAGGAGTAGAATGACGGGAGTTTTACAGAAATAAACCCATCATTTTGATAGATTATATTCACTAGCTTAAATTGTCAAATGTGCTTGCTCGCCCAGTGGTGAAGGTTAGGGTTAATTTCATACCAAAATCAAGACTAAAAATTTGAGTGAAAGGATATTTCTGAATAGTCTGGCAGATCTCCAATGACTGACTGAGCACAATCATTACTAAAACATGATATATAAAAGTTATTCATCAGTCATTGTGACTTCTACATTTTTTTCTTGTTTATGCAATGTGATTTCCTTGCTGCAAATGAGATGCCACTGGCACTGGTACTGACAAGAAGTGAGTTTGAGAACAACGTCAGCAGTGACAAGACAAAAATAAAATGATCTGGTTTGTTAGAGCTTGATTTCTGAGGAAATACCTCTGATCACATCGCCTCTGTCCAAGCGCGAGAACAAGAGCCCATCATTAGGCTCCACTTGTTCTACCATTTTGAAGAAACAGAAGAAAATGTCAATGATAAAAATTAGGACCAGAGACAAACAACAGGTAAGAAAAAAGTTATTAAATTACTGACTAAAGTATGGAACTAATTTTAGCTTTCTGGAGCTTTTGCCTGAATGTATCATATGCTCCTAATTTAAAGACAGAACTGAGTACTAAAAACACAGGGAAGAGAAAATGACTGAAAGAGATGGTCAAGGGCATGATCAACCACAGATCACGAGGTTCAGCTCCATTCACAGAAACAGGACGCTAAAAGTGACTGATGCTGTGAAGTGTAGATTCTATCAAACAAAACAATCAGAAGTGAAGTACTAATGATCTGTGTGAAATAACAATATAAATCGTGATCAATCTATGTTATCTATCTTCACAAAATGTATACAAAATTCTAACAAATAACCCCAAACAAAAAATAGGTGTATACATCAGCACAACTTAAATGGGCATGTCCACCAATGTGCAAAACCAAAAAAAAAACAACAAAAAAAACCTATCACTCTTCCACATGCCTAATAATAATGACTCCAAGTGCTCATATTGTTAACTTTACTTGATGAATATTGTTTAAGGGCATCATTTGCTGATCTGTTTCCTTTTTTTTTGTTCTTGCGTCTTTGCACCCATGCTAACAACACGGTAATTTGTTTAGAATTGATAAAACTCCCTAGGAATGTAACAGTATCTGAACTTCAGTTTCTTCTTTTGCCAAGTTAATATATATATGCATGCAAGTTACTGTAAACATATTTTAGCATGTTGAGGGTAGAAAATATTTGATAATAATTCATAAAGACATTCACTAAGAGTAATAGGAAAACAATAGTGACTTCATAATATGATTAAAGAAGGAAATGTATAAACAGCGTACCTAGAAAATGAAACGAATACATGAAATTGTTTGTAACAATAATGAATATAAATGACTAGGAACTTAAAAAAAATATCATCCCATACATATAATCTACATTAAATCATGCATAAGCATGGGGTTTGTTATCAATATAATGTAATAACAACCATTATCTTGCATTTAAGCGCACATCCAAAAACATGACAATGTCTGTCAAAATCATCAGAGCCTAATATTTTGCAACTACTGTATCAAGAAGTGAGGAGAGGAAACTTGATGGAAGGATAGAAAAAGAAAGAATGAATGAGATACTTGGGGATTAGAGAGAAACTGACAAATTTAAGAGACAAGGCGATTGAAGTCAAGACAGTAAAAGTCTTTATGCCTGATAAAATGAGAACATAAGAAGATAATAGACTGAGAGCATGTGTTGTGTAGTTGCTTTTGGGTATGGAGGGTACGATTTCAGGGGCAAATAAAGAAGGATTGCCAAATGTTACTTCACCCATGAGCACAAGGTATTCTTTTTCTGCCACTGGGTACTTAGAGACAATTGAAATAATAGAACTGGAAGATATAAGGAAATTCTAATAGTGACATGGTTACTTTTTTCACACAGAAAAGTAAATGAGACATGGCAAAATTGATGCAATCATAGGAGAGGTGCCGGAAGACCAAAAAACAGCAAAGTCATTGAGAGACATTTGGTCACTATAATTGTGGTGCTTGTCATGTTCATTGGATGTGTCTTAGTTCTACTCATGATATATACTGCGGTGTGCCATGATGTCAACGAGGTGACAACAACATCGGAGTATATCATCTATTTGCTGTATAAAAACGAAGGGACATGTCAAACCAACCAAATAACAAATGCACTATGAATTATCATTCAAGTAACACCTGCACTATAACTTATTTCTAAAACCCAAGTCTAACATGGCATCATTAGTGTTAATCAATAAAAACCCTACATTGTAAGCTAATGAGAAAGTCACCCAAACTTAGCTATGAAAAACACTGCATAAGTCCTACAGTATATGGTCTATTATTGATATAAAACACAGCTCATATTGCTGTAGGTATCATATTAGTTCTGAAGTTTAACCCAACTTTCTCTTAGAATATATGGCTGCAAATGCCCCTGACAGCACGAAGGTGGAGTTGACACTAGCAAAAAATTAAAATCTATGGTTGCCACAACTTCTGAATACAAATTTTGACTCCAATCATGCTAAAAAAGTGGAAATAAATTCCACCCATAGAACCCAAAACATCAAGGAGGTTGAAATGATGCTGGAAAAATATATATGCATGCCTACCATTGACTGATTCCTCATTGTTGACAATGAGCATTCCATCGCGGCCCTTGCGGTCAGCCAAAACCAATGTCCAGTCATCAACTCTCAAAGGCTGGCGACTTCTCAAAACTGCTGGACCTGAGAACAAAGCAAATCATGTGAATTTGCCTGTCCTGTCAATGCCTATGGGCATATTTGAAGGCAAGTTGTAAAAGTTGTTTTTTTATCCCTAACATTGAAGCTTTCACTTAGAACCATTGTGGTGACATATTTTACTATGGCAGACATGTCAAGGGAGTAACAAGACCCATAAAACATTCTCTTTGTCCTTTGTGTACTAGACACAGACTTCATGTGAGTGCATACACATGCACAATTGAAAGGGAACCTAAAGCCACCCATAATGACAGCATTCATCATGAACACATTTCCTCCACATGGTGCATATAGGAAAAAAACACTGTTTACATCTACATTCCTAAGAAATAATATAAAGAATATTTCTATTTTGCCAAGTGACTTTCACACTGATTGGTGATGTGCCTAGGAAAAGATCTGCAAAGTGCTGACATCAACTGATGACAACGTGTAGAGGAAAAGCATTAATGTTATCATAAAAGGAGATTTCACATATCTGCACAGACAGAGACAGTACCCTATGCCAACTGAGTGAAATTTTCAGATGTGGGGCAAATACTATATCAGACAATGCGAGAAAATAATGCTTAACTCAAGCTTCCATGCATTTTTAAACCAATGATTCTGTGACTTGCACTGTCTGTAACATTTGATGGATCCTTTGGATCATAGCAACCACAGTTCACAAACTGTATATCTCTGAAATAAACTATCAGCCTACAACCCTGATATCATCTCACCAGATCCAGTATCAAATCTGAACTCCAAATGCTTGTCTTTTATGATGACAGCTATGAAATCCTGTTTTCCATCTTGCCTCTGAGCATTGTACAGGATAATTCCATCATCTAAAGACCTTGGTCTAAACATGAGACGAATTCGCACTGACAAAAGTCCATCACTTATAGTTGGATAAGAGATGAATGAGGTCTTGTTAAATGCTGGGTCTACAATCCTCACACCTGTGTATAAAAATAAATTTATGGTAATATTAGATACTTATTTTTAGTGTTAAAGCATAGACAAAGATGATAATAATGAAGGTGAGAATAATGATGGTTGTGCTTTTTCCCCAAATCTCTGGTTCTACTTGTGCTTTGATCATTTTTTTATTATCAATTTACATAAAATTGACTGCTTTCTTTCCATTTTTTAAAAATATTCAGCTTCACTATCTTCCTCTTCAATTCTCATTTCTTTAAATTCCTATTCTCTTTCCCCTCTCCTTATCCAATCCTTTCTGTAAGTTATTGATATGATGACCAAAAAAAAAAAAGAAGAAAACAACCCTTCCTAAGCTCCACAAGGTCAAAACTCTATGAAAAGCAAAACATGAAAAGAAGATAAGAGTCTCACTCTGAATACAGCCTTCTCCTGTGAATCCAATTGGACAGATGCAGCTGAATCCTGAGTCCCCTGGCAAGTTGACACATCTGCCTTGTGGTCCACAAGCCCCTGATATGGAAAGTTTATGACTGTATACATTGAATTCATCACAGAAAACAAATAACTCCAGCCTATTCCAATGACAAATAAGCAGTGTTTTCTCCAGACCACACAATCACACAAGTCTTCTCCTTAAATTTCCAGATCCCCTTTAAAAAGTGTGTTGAACACGCAACAATATCACTTTCTTTTCTACACTCCAATGTTTATATTACTTGAAAAACAAGTAAAATCTGTTAAAAACTGTACAAATCCTTTCCCCTTCCTCATTCTCAAATTTATGACAGAATGGGACAGTCTCCTCCAACTCATATGTCCTGGAGAAAACACTGAGCAAATGACAGCTGTCATAAATGCAGACAGTAGCATTAAACTAAATTCACATACATAGCTCCTTACACATTTAAATTCCAGGTAATCTATCCCCAATATAGAGTTTGTGAGGTTAGTAGAGTTCCAGAGCAAATTCTGATATAGAAAAACAGGATTCTGGATCAGTTTATCACAATGAAAATGTGCATTTTCCAGTCTATGATGTCCCACTGTGAATCAAAGACCAGGGAATTTTGTCTGTTTGAGATAAGTATTCCTCTAAGTTAATTTTTTTTCAGTAAGATGAGAGGTGGACATTTATCAGACCAATTCTATAGGAATAGCCGAGTGATTTCTAACCTCCATGAAGTAGGCATATACTGCTTCAGTTTTCTAAAACTTCTGTCTTGCAAGTTAACAGGTCTGAATCAAACTGCTACATTAAGGAAGAGAATTATAAATGTAAGATTTCTGATGTAAAAAATGATGACAATGATTTTGTTTTACTTGTGATAGTAATGCTGCATGCCCAAATACTACAAAAATCTTGAGAACACTACACTTTATTTATATTTTAAAAGTCAAACTGAAACAAAAGCTATTAATATTTCTAGATTTTTGCTCACAAAACTTACCTGGATAACAACTCACACCAACCATCTCACACCTCTCTCCTACAAAACCTTGTGGGCACTCACAGATGAAACCATAGCGGCTGTTGTGGGGGCGGCAAGAACCTCCATTCATGCATGGTCTTTCACGGCAGACCTGATACGGCTCAACATTTACAATATCTCGAGCGTCCGAACCAAGATTAACATCAACTCCCTTGATTCTCAGTTGGCTTAGTCCACCTGAAATAAATTTAGACCACATATATATGAGGAATAAACTGTTGCTAACAATCACTGGACATAAAATTGACCAACATTCAATAGAGGCTGGTCTTAGCATAAGAATTCCTCTTGAACTGGTATAACATGCCAGAGTGTGCATCCCACAAGCACTAACTGTGCCACAGCAGTGAGAAGGCGGTGTGACCGTGCAGCTTGGGAGCTGCTCTCACAAACTGAAGACTTTCAAGTCTAAGGTTTGTGGGTTCAAGTCCAGAGTCCAAAGGTTTGAGACATAGCGACCCTGAGAAAAACACTCTGCTCCATTTTCCTCACTCCATTCAAGTGTTAATGAGTACCTGGCTTAAACTTGGGAGGATCAGAGCTCTGCACCATGGTGACTAGCCATGACTTAGTTAAGGATTTCATTTGCAGTACACATAATGTGTTTTTTTATATATATTATGTTCTATGTATATGTGTATTATGAAAGAGATTAACACAGCATGGCATTGTAAACAATTTCCCTACTGGGTAAATAAAGTCTTACATTTAATATTTGATGTTTTTAATATGGATCCAAACCCAAAACACTACATTCATTCATTCTCAATGAGATCCTACAAGTCTCTAGACTCTGCAATTTAAGTGAATGAGGCTCCACACACAGCTCCCACTTATCATTTGTCCAGTACCTCTGACAAACACGACACATATAGCGCAAGGAAAAGAAAAATAAATACAAACCAACAAAGCCTTGGTTGAATCCTGCAGATCTGGGAATGGTTGTGAAGTCAGGCACACTGCCAACATACATTGGTTCAGCAAGGTCCAGTCCCTGGAACTGACCAGGGGCCTGTCCAAAATAGGCAGGTTCATCATTGACCAACATAGTGCCTGGAGGATATAAAATGAAAAAGAATGAAAATGGCACATAGCAAGACTACATATTTTGCTGTCTAAAAAATACTCTACCTTATTCAGATAGGCCATTTTCAGCCTATTTCCATGATTTCCTCTTTTGCAATGGAATATCAGATTCCTCGTCCCTTAGATCTTAATTACAAAAAAATTACACTCTGCCACTCTCCTTCTCAAAACAGCTCAGCAAATGATTGTATCCTTATGGCATGATTAAAAAAAAACCTCCAAAACATCATTCTATCTAACAGATCAAGGAGGTGATAACATGTATGCAGCAAACACTTCCTATTGCATTTGAAGATTTTTTTGTTCAAAATCAGTATTCTTTTCACGCAACACATGCTGTGTGATCACGACAGGCAATCATGGATCATGAAGGATGGTGTGAGGTCTCAACCTTCCCATTCATTATTAATCGATTTACAACCAAACAGCTGAAATCACTTAAACTTGAACTAGTGTAATTAATGCATTTAATTTTGTCTAACTGGAGTTTTGAGGTTGAAGAACATTTAGTTATAGGGTCAGGGGCTAAATTGTGGATCATCGTAACTACAAATGTGAAGATAGGCCTCAATCAAGCAAGAGAATCTGAAGTTTTGTTATATTCAATATGTACAATACATGGTCTGGTTAAGATTGCTCCAGACTCACATAGCATCAGTAGAAGAGATGGATAAGGACAGAAGGAATGAGCAGATTCTTTACTTCATTTATATATTTTCTTTTTCATTCTTGTATACCCTATGTTAATATAGTTGGCACACAAGAATTTGATTTTATAATTTGACTGATATCAAAATTGATCCAGAATAGATAAGAACTGCCAATTAACATGCCTCCGAACATCTTTGCATGCCTCCCTGGCCTTACTTTGGAGTTAATCCTTCTCATCATACAGAATTGCAGAACAATATAACATATTGCAAAAGGTCAGCTTTTACTACTCCTTTCTGTAACAGTACAAGAAGAATACTGGGGGACCCACAAGGAAAATGACAAAATTACATTATCCTGAATAATAAACCAAACAAAGCATATCCCACCATTTTTCCTGTTTCTCTTAAGTTGAACTGTGTGCCATCTGTTCAGCTCAAGAGGCTGGGCACCACGAATGACTGCTGGGCCAGCACCTACATCGAATCTGAAACGACACAAACAGTCAGTAAGACAGAGAACAGAGCTGGAGATTTGGAAGGAAAGGAATATGAGGTTCATATCCTTATTGGTGTTCCTGATTGATGAGCTGATCCCAGATATGGTTTACATTGAAGCACTCAGTGTGATGCTCCCTTTCTCATTTAGTAACATATTAATAGAAAAAACACTATTATTTTATTTTCTAATTTAGATTTTGTCAGTTCTCATGTGTTTTGTAACAGGAATTCTGCTAGGCTGCCCATGTATACTATGGCACCCAGTGACCCTACTGATGTAAACAGGCATGCATTCAGCTCCTTAATGCACCACTTTTGAATGTATGAGAACTGGGCATTCCCCCTGACTATATACTTTGCCGTGCTGAGTAATTACAAACAACTGCCTGTTGGTGTGTATTCAATAAAAATGCCTTGGGTTTGGGTAATCTCTCTTGACAACTTGAATGTAGTGTGTTTTGGTGACATCAGCTTCTGGACTAGAATGGACTGTAGTTTAATAAACAAATTATGGTACCGCATGGTTTAATAGACAGTGGTAGTGGAATTCCCTGCCAGTAGTGTAAGCAATATTGTCCTGAGTTAACAAAGAGATCTTATGCTCATGTGATTGAGAAAAATGGGATTCTAGTGGAAGTAGGGAGTTTGTGGAACCGACAAATCATTCCAATTTGGAAGGGGTGGCTGGCAGGCATTCAGTTCTCTGTAGAATTCATCAAGGTGTGAATACAATTTGCCACATCATGAATTTACAACACTGTTTGTTTATCTTACCATAATGCTACACAGTAGGAAGCAATGCTCCCAAGTCAGCATCTGACTTTAATAGTGGGAGGGCCATTTTAGTACTCACATTGTGAGGGCCATATCTGAAGGTCCTTCTACACATATGGGAAAATTGGACAGTTCTGTCCAAACAGATGAAGTTAAGGCAAAATTGCGCATTTGGGTACAAGGCAAGGCTTCATGCAAAAACTGTGCATAAGGGTTTCAAAATTGAAGGATTCAAGACCAAAATCCTGGCCTTCTAGAAATTAAACAGCTATTCTCCAAAACATCCTGTGGTGGTGTTTTTGAGGCTTCTTGTATGGGGTACATTTTTTTCAGACAAAGTAAGATGTTACATGTAAAGATTTCTACAATGGAAACAAGGCCTGAGAAAATGATTCTTGGGTTCATTTAAAGTTACAGCTCTCCTACTTGCCTTTGGAAGGCAACATCGAAAGATCACAGCAACAAACAAATGAAAGAACAAGGCTATCAAAAACTTGTTAACTTTGTAAAAGAATTTGTACTAGGGTCAGATAAAGACTCCATTGTAAAAAAAAACAACTGAACAACCAGAGGAAGGTTGAAGAGGACTAAGTTATCAGCTGCATGGTGTGGTGACATGTAGGAGCATTTGTGTCTGGACATGCGTGCATGTGGCTGTAAAGCATTTTGAGCCTTCTGGGGATGAAACCATATATTAATGCACTTTCTTACTTTATTATTATTATTATTTTTATTATGTTCCAGTTTGATGCATGAACTTAAACAATTTAATGCCCTCTGTAGTCTGTAGTAACTTTGTGGGCCTATCAGATGATATTTTTGTCTGTGGGCCAGCAATCATACATTAAAGGTATCTAAGCGACATGGGTGAAATCTGATGTCCAACAACTGATGCTACTGCAAGTGACATATTATCCAATCTTTCTTAAGAAAGAAATATGCATGATTCAGCACTTTGGTGTGAAATTTTGCACAGAAATTTCGATGCACTTTTGGTGATAAGTTGCACACCATGCCATCTGCATTACAACCTCTGGGAAAGGACCATGTCTCCCCTTAAAGAGAGGCTAAATATTAAGTATATTAGAGTATTTCATGAGCCAGCTGTCATTCTCCTACTGCCCTTTGTCAAAAAACTCTATTTAAATTCAGTGTGACAATTTGAGTATGACACCCACTTAGAAAGATGAAAACTGTGAAGCTTTGATATTTTCTTCAATAAGCATAATTTTTCCATGTGCCAAGGATGTACATATTGTCAAGATTCTGCTGTAATGCACTGCACTGCACCTCAATGCAAAGGAAAGTAAATATTCTGGTTATCTCCTTACAAACATCATTATGAAAAACAGTCTGGTGCTTTATGACGTTTAAGATGAAGAAAAAAAAAGTGATGGAATACAAACAACAGTCTTCTTTTTCCATTCCAGACACTGTCAGTCACAGAACACTGACAGCTCAAAATGATACCTGAGAGCACATTATCAGCTGTCAATGTTCTACAACAGTGTCTTGAATGGAAAATCAAGGCTATTATTTGTTTACGGACATATCCAAAATAGGATAACACACACATGTACAGACCTGAATTCTGGATACTGCCCTTGCATGCCAAAGCACATGAAGTCACCAGAACCTGTGGCATACTGGCCATTGTACAACAACATGCCATCAGTGGCCTCAGGGCGGAAAGACAAGAGAATATCCATGTCATAGTAGACATCACTCAATGGGGCAAAAGCCATGTAAGAGTTAGGACCCTGTGGGAAGTATGGCACCAGAGCTGGGGAAAGGGGAAGAGAAAAAGATCAAATCCATTCTTGCAGTAGCTTTGCAGTGAAAGCTACATGATAGACTTGATATCCTAACCAAAGTGAAGACAAGGATCTAAGATCTAACCTGAGGCCTGTATCCTTAAGTAGACTGAGAGAGAAAAAAAAACCTTCCCTGAGAAATCTGTTCATCCTATTCTGAAATTCACTGGGTCTACAAAAGACAATTGTTGTACTGTCCACCCCACCTAATCACGACTCCTTTAGAGCGCAGAAAGAGTTGGAATTAAAAGGAGTTGCAATTATCAAGTGATTTTTATGTAGAAATACAGCAATTTGTTATGAGGAAAACATTGTAAGTGAGCAGAAGTTGCAATTATACAGATTGCAATTAAGCAAAGTTGACAGAGGGTTGGAAACTCCAGGGAATCTAAATTAAGATTGAGGAAAAAACATGGAAATCTTCAGCTAAGAAAAATTGTATGTTCCTAAAGAGATACTGAATTAAATACAGTTAAAATTCCTATTTCAAAACACTGAGGATGAATGAAAAAAAAAACACCTGCCAGTCAGTGAGACTAAGGCAAAGAGACACATACCACCAACAACAAGTATCACAGGGTATCTGGTTGTTCCAAACTGGTTGGATGCTAGACAGTTGTAGGTGCCTTCATCCTCTGCTCTGACCCTTGGGATAAACAGATCACCATCCTCCAGTACTGAATGATCGCTGTGGTATAGCAAATATAGTAAAGATAACATTATAAGAAACAGATCTTTGTAGGCAGCAACTGCATTCCATGGTTATCAGAATAAAACTATTGAATTAGCAGGTTTCAGGTGGCTGTTCTTTTTCCAACAGAACACTAATAATTTACAAGTGGTGCAATGTAACTTTGGGTGAGCTGTACACTACTCTATAGCTGAAGTGATCTCATTTTAGATTGAAGTGCCATAGATATCATGATGTGACCCATTATGTTAAAACAATCATACAAATCATACTTAATATTAAGGCTTGTTCAGACTCGTGAGTTCTGCCATTAGCAATGAATTTGAAGCAACTATCTGCAAATATGAGGAATAAGAAGATATTGAAATTTCTCACTATGGAATATTTTATGAGCTTGCTGTAGGTTATCATTTTCAATATTGTAATTGTATTACGAAGTAACTAATATTAAGGTGGTCCACTGCTCTTTCACTGTAAATTATTGAGCATTAGTATGGTGAACACCGTTGTTGTTTTTTTTTTTTCAAGTCAATACACTGTGCATATAAAATTGCACATCAAAGTGCTAAATAGTGGTTTTTTAACTGTTATGGGTGGTAATCTTTTGGACACTTTATCTCACCATACAGTTGTTATTTCATCACCAGATTTCACGCAATGGATCTTAAATGCAAACAATTACAGACGCACTTTATTAAGTTTAATTCTTACATTACTGTTTTGAGAGACAACCCATGTCCTCAGTTTCATATGGGCTAAGAAATTATTTGATTGCAAAAGGAAACATGTCTAGACATGTTTGTTAAGATAAGAGGAGTTAAGTTAACAAAATATATAGGAAGTGTTTTCACAAAAATTCAGTTGTGTAAATATATTATTATAAATGAAAGTAAGAATAACTGCTAGAAATGAATTTACTTGTGTAAATGAATGTTCTGCATTATTGTACCGCATAAAATGTAACATGTCATAATGGTTTATAATCTGTTCATGTCCTGACAAATATTGTATTCTCCACTTATCTATCACTGTTGTGGTCTGGGTTTATATTCAATAAACTTGTTAAATTTGTTGTAACTTTCTTGAGACAAAAATATTGAGTACTCCTCTGTAATGAGGTGCATTACTGTCTTCTAGAAACATGTAAAATCTAATGATGAAGTAGCAACTGTTTGATGTGATAAAGCTCCAAATTATCACATCCACAACAGAATTTGGTGCCAAGTTTGCATGCAAAGTGTAATGACTTAGAATAGGGCAATGTACACAGTAATGCACATTAATCTGCAATGGAAGAGCAGTGGACCATCATACTTGTATCATTAAATATTTTTAGTTCCATATTTTCAAATATTTGATGAACGTACTAGGGAAGGTCACCCTCCTCCTTGATCCAGGATATTCTTGGTTCCGGTGATCCAGTTGCATCACATCTCAGCTGAGCTGGACTGCCAAGGGCTGCAGTAGTGTAGTCCTGTTGTACAGTTATCTCCGGGCTGCCTGAGAGAACAAAATACATGTGGCATTGACAGCACAGGAGGACCACAGATCAAATATTTCACATTACCATAGGCTAGTGCTGCCATGCAAAAGGTAAGTAAAAGTAGCTGACTACTTCATTAACTCCTCAATGTGCCACTTGAACCTCCTCACAAAAAGGTGAATCACCGTGTGTTAAAGGCCCCTATGATTACATGAACTTAGATTCCCCCTGAGGAAGATCCTGCCGTGGTTAGATGAGACCATCAATAATAGCATCTGCAAATAATAGGAAGTAGGAGAGACAAATTTTTCAATGTCAGATCTCCACTAGTTCCGTCCACGAGTAAGATCCCTGCTTTGGTATAATTACTTGTAGTCTATCTTCCCTCTCCACAATTCTTCCTAGAGTCACAAACCTGATTTATCATTTACAAAAATGTCTAGACACCAATAAAACTTACTCTGTACAGTGAGCACAACCTGTGACTGAACAGAGCCTGCAGCATTTGTTGCTGTACATCTGTAGGTGCCAGAATCTTCTACTCTGGCTTCTGGGATAATGAGGACACCATCACCAATAATGGCTGAGGGGGGCAAGGGTCCTTCCACTTTCGTCCATGTTACAGTGGGGGTGTCAGTTCCTAGGTAAAGTAGACATCATAATTGTTATTAAGAATACCAAACTTGTCTTCCACAATGGTTTCATCCACATAAAATGAAAGATGGTCTCCTAACTTTGTAAGATCACCTTTCAAGAAACACTAGATTGTAACTGAATCAGCTGGCATGAACATGGTTTAACACTTCTCACGTGGTGTATTAATATGAGCAGGTGACTTCTTCGAAAAACAAAAGGGAGGGATAAAAGTGAAAAGACAGATGGATATGAAAATGCCTGAGGAGTTTGTTGACAAGGCAAAGCTATATAACCTCAGATGCATGCTACTGAAGACAGCAGTGATGGCTTGCACATGGCACATGGAGGGGTGAGGGATTTTCGGGGTGGTGATCTTACACCTTAAGAGTCACAGTAAACTCTAGTATGTTGCTTAACAGTACCTGTGACAACGCATTCAAATTCCACACGATCACCAACATCAACATTCTGGACGCCTGGACCTGGACCAATGCCTGGACCTGAACCTGTTAGGAGAGGTATAAAACAAGATAAGTTTGATATAATCACTTGGGAATAACTATCACACCTTGGAAATGAGATAGAATGAAAATATTTTGTTTTGTCACAGCTGACATGGATTATGATAAATTCTCAGGCTTCTTGCAGTGATCTGGCTCATATATGATGGTCTGTGCTAAGTGAATTTATAACTAGAAATGATATGGCTGAATGGTGTTCCCCTGATATAAATTTTAAAAAACCAAGGGTGAACAGATCCTATTCTGATGCTTGTATTAATGGTAATGGCTCAAATAATACATTTGTGTTGATGCCAGACATAGGGAGAGAACAAGTGCCAAGACGCAACCACAAGTATGAATCCTGGCAGCTGTGTAAAAAAAACAGGGTGGATGATGTGCAAATTAGCCATATTGATGTAATCCACCAGCAGCTGTATTCCAAAAACAAGGTCAAATGCAAATTCTGGTATCATTTTATTCAAAATCCTAGACCAGATCTGACAATAGCTTTGGAATATGTGTAACGACTCAAAAAAATAAGGCTGTGACAGTTCTGTGAAGATTTATGTCTCCTTATGCTAACAGAAAGGTTCCATGCAATAACGTTCAGTCATTTCCCCTGCAAAGTGCTACACCACTGTTTATAACTTGACAATTCATCACTTCGCGATGGAAATGATGCTATATGTGGAATATGATGTCCCACATCCACCTAGAAGATATCTAAAAACAAGAGGACATACATTAGTTGGCCTAAAGTAATGTAAAATGAGCTTCAAAGTTCAATAACTTCTATACTTCAAATCTTTTGCAGCTGAAATTTGGCAAACATTAGAAGACTAACATTACCTACGAATGCTGCAAATTATAAAACTCATGTCATAGCTGAAAACTAAACATTTATCTCTAACAATAGCATGCTCAGTATCCATAAAATACACTGGCCCTGGCACAGCATTTTCTTGACATCTGCTTTGAAATTGTTTTTGGTGTGACAAAAATATATCATCTAGATCAATGAGATTTTCAGTAATTATAGATTATATCTGTCTGTTCATGTGCTTAACATTTTATCAGTGTCTTCTAAAGTCTTAAAATTATTAAGACTTTTGAGTTACGTAAATCATTTTTTTTTCCAGCCAACCGGCATACATTTATGTACAGCTATTCCTGTTGTAGTATTCATCCACTCTGTCCTATCCTATATTGCTCTTCCCATATTTCAACACACAGAGCTAAGTCCTCCATACACTCACCATCCACCCTGAGTGCAGCAAAATCCCTAGCTGAACCAGCATCATTGGTGGCTGTACAGATGTATCTGCCAGAATCTCCAGGTTGGACGTTGTAGAGTCTGTTCACAAACAGATAAAAAAACAAGGCATACTTATTTTCAGGAGAAAAGAAGCTCAAACTGACAATGTAGACTGCATGAGAAAATCTTTAACAAACATTATGACTCATCCCCCAAAAATATTGCTCCAAAGGAAAATTCCCTGCTGACTTTCTGACCTAGTTGTCACCATTCTACTTTGTGCTGAAAGTAGGGATACAGCCAGATCTTCGACAGAAAAACCTGAAAATTTCTGTGAATTCGTGAATACAACACTGTTGTGAAGTAAAAGTTCTATGATCATATGTTTAATCTTAGGAGATTTCATCCTTGTGAAATAGTCTACAGAAGCACGTTTCTGCTAATTTCAGAAAGCTCATTTGCATTACTTGAACATGAATAGAAACATCTGAAAACTTATATAGAAAATAAGCAAGGTCTTTAAGTTAACATTACATACGTAAGAATTCCACTTCGGATCTGATGTTGTAATGGTAGCTCTCCATTCTCCTTCTCCCAACGAATGGTGGGTTGTGGATCTCCCTGGACATTGCAAACGAATTCCACAGTGCTTCGAACATTGACCTGCCTCTGTTTTGGTGTCACTTCAACAACAGGAGGAGCTGAAGAACAAAACAAAACCTGCATGTTGTACACGTGGCCTGATAGAGTTATACTTATAAGGACTGATGCTGCTACATTTTGGTGGTAATACAGTAACTGCCTTTGAATCTTCAAACAAACAAACAAACAAAAATCAAGGTTCTTCCTCTTGATTATCTCTTCATAAACTTCAGAGCAGTGAGCTATAAAGATCTGACTTTCTTGTATGGCAAATAAGAGATAAAAATTCTCAAATTTTCACAGAGACAGGCTAACAGTGAGTATATTTGAGAAACTGGTTTGTGTTGAAACACTTCAAAAGTTCAGCTGAGCATGGATAACTTGATTTCTTCAGGGCCACCTCATCATGTTTTGAGTTCGAAGAATATGTGATGCATTAGTATTGAGATATAAATTCAGCTTTGAAAGGTCTGTTCAAGGGAATTGCAAATTCATCTTACATGTATTAAAGATATTTATGTTTGACTGTAGCAGCCCTTTTGCTATAACATGACTTTCATGAGCTCTTTAATCTGTACATAGGATTAGTTCGTTATGAAGGAATTAGGATGTATGGATATGTCAGGAGTGACACAGCAATGCTACTTTGGGGATATACATATACATCAAATGTAGCGAAGGGATTAAGGACTATGAGAAGAGTTGTTACACCAGTCATAAAATGATGTAAGTCTTGACATTATGATCTCAAAATTAGGACTATGTTTATGCAGTCTGTCCCTTTTCATAGATCAATATTACAAATGCAAATTACAAAATGTCGTAAACTTACCCAAAACAACAACATCAGCATATCCATCAGAAGATCCAGCAGCATTGGTGGCTACACATCTGTATCTACCAGCATCAGCACGTGTTACTTGTCTAATCTCCAACACACCATTGCTCTCCCTGGCTTGTGGGGAGAGTTGACCTCCCACTTTCATCCATTCAATGTTGAATGGACCCTGGCCGCTCGGCTGGCATCTCAGAGTGACAGGCTGACCAGGACGGGCAGTGACGCGTGATGGTGAAATGGTCAGTCTTGGGGTGACTGGGGTTGACAAGATAGGCAAAGACACAATTATGGGAGCTTACAAAGATACAGCAAACTCTCCAATTATATCAGACATGCCTGAAATGTTGTGATGCAAGAATGAAAAATTCAACGAACTGAGACTGAGCATGTGATAATGATGTCTCATGCTGATCAACTGATAAGTAGGCAGAAAAGCTCTTAGTGGTATGAGTCTTCAGATCCCAAGTGGGCGTGCAATCTCCCCAACCCTCTTCCTCTTCTATCTTGACATTCATAATTCCACAAGTGCACTGAAGCCCACTGAGTACGTGTACGACATAAAAATGACTAACATACACTCTTTTATCCTGTAAAGAAACTTACTGTTAACAATGATGTAAACGGATGCAAGGAAGTCTCTAGCATCTGGGATGTCACCAGTGACAGAACAAATATATTCTCCTTCATGTTCGGGCTGCACTCTTGGGATGAACAGTACACCATTCCTCACACTATGACCAGCAGGGAGAGGCAAGTTGTTGGGTCGCCTCCAGCGGAATCTTGGGTTTGGCAAGCCCTGAGAGGAGCAGGTCAACTCCACAGACTGACCAACAGGCACATTGAGACGCTCAGGGCCATCAATGATGACACGAGGACCACCAGCCTCATTCACTGTAAACAGAGAAGGAACAATATCAGCTGCTTTACAAGACTCGGATGTTTAATTTCTTGAAGACTGATGGATTAATCAATGGCAAACTTATGAGTGTGATGAGAAATCACATCTTATAAAATCTGTGAGGCAGTGTGACCAAAACGTTAAGGCACTGGACTCAAGATCAAAAGGTCATAGGTTCAATTCCCAGCCAAGGTCATGTTGTAAGTGCCTTGGGAAGGCATTTTATTCACATTCTGTTGTCCACCAAAATGTAAAATGGGTTCCTGGCTAGAGGCAGTGGAAAATATTGTCAGAATGCTAGTGATCAGTGCCTGTAAATGGCAGCAGCACTATATGTTCCTCAGGGAGCTGAGAAAATCCTATTGTGATCAGGCCTGCTGGAATATTAACTGAGGGAAAGCTCATCAGATACAAGACTTCTCAATCACATTATTTCTATCATTATCATAATAAAATCTGTACAAACTGCAAATGCTAGAAGCAGAGGAAAGAATGTTCATGTTTTCCTTCTTAAGATTTCCGGCAGGAACTTTGCGTGAATACTGGTCACCCTTCCCCTTAAAAACAAAGCTCTTGTTTTCATGTTCTCCTAACAGACTCTGTAGCCCATCAAGCTTCCAAAAACTTTTTATCTCAAAGCCTAATCTGTCATGCAGGGACTTACTTTCTTAAAGTCAGATTTAAGAAATCAGTACAGAGTTATCTAATCTAAAGACAGATTACTTGATTTGTTTGAGAATTGCTATTTTCTCAAATTTATTTTCTCTTCACAGGGACTGCAGACACACTTAAGTAATGCCTTCACTGTTTGGGGCCACTAGACAAATACAATATTATTTCCAGCTTCCACATCCATTTACCTATGACGTCAACACTCTCCTCTGTTCTGCCTCTCTCATTGGTAGCAATACAGATGTACTGGCCTTCATCTGTCTTCTGGATGCGGTCAAATTCAAGTATGGCAACTCCTGGACCCTAATAACGATAAAATGTGTTCAAATAACCAGCGCGACACACAGTATTTTCTTTGTTTTTTGTTTCTGCTGCTAAACATTGGATAAAAAGATCCAGAATTTGAAATCTCAGGCCTGTTAAATAGACATGTTGGTA
Source organism: Ellobium chinense (assembly GCA_033807755.1). Lineage (NCBI taxonomy): Eukaryota > Metazoa > Mollusca > Gastropoda > Ellobiida > Ellobiidae > Ellobium > Ellobium chinense. The sequence continues at coordinate 746,437 of JAWQUT010000221.1, forward strand.
TGCAAATTATCAGCACATAAAATCAGCTTACTGACAGCCAGCTATGTCCCTTGATGCAGACTAACAAATATCTTATAAGCCTTATAAATAGTGACTTAGGATCTTCTGTCAGTTTCTCTTAATTGTGGTTCTTCTGGAGCCGCAAATTGCCATGACCAAAGGGAGCTGTCATTATCAGATCGCTTTCACACAGAAATATGGCATTTTGCTGTGCAGAAAACTCTGTGATTAAATGGAGCTGCTTACAAATAATTGGAGTTGACTTTATTTTGAATGCCACCATGCCAAAATGGTTATACTAATGTGAAATCACATAACAAAGCAAAATTTGTACACCAAAGACACTACTGGTCTCCGACCATGTCATCTCCAAATAAATGCTTTTATTGGGAAAATTCTTAATTCCTTAAACATTTAAATTACTTACAGCATCATATGCTTCTGGCAACACATCTGATCTTCTTCTCTGTCCTGACCTCCAGAAGACGGTAGGTGTGGGATCACCAATACCAACACACTCAATATTAACACGATCACCCTCAACGGAGATGATGCGATTACCTGGAGTTACTTCAATAGAGGGTGGGCCTGGAAATAGTGGAGAACAAAAAAAGGAATCCATTATCACAATGATAGCTTTCTACACTGAAACTAAAAACTAGCAAAACAACTGGCTTGTGTTAGAAACATCCCAGACCTTTCTATCTGTACTCTAAACCTTTCTATCTGTACTCTACATAACCAGCATCTATTGGTCTAAAATGGGGGTGCTCATTTTTGTTAAAAATGAGGTTTATTTTTTCCTTCACTTTAGTTTTCTTCTAAGGCCATTCCCACAATTTATGTGTATGTTTTATCACAAGATATGACACTGGACAATATAAAGGAATAATAATATATGATTTGTAATATACAAAGGTAGCAAAGTTTTGGTATTTTGAACTTTTTTTTGTGTGTGTGTAATTTTGTAGTTTCCATGCTTTTTATTTCTTCAGTTTTCCACCAGAAACAACACAATAACATTAATGTTTTGATGTGATTTTTTTCCAGCCTGATAGAAATTTATGACCCATGTTTTATAGCTTTGGTGGACCAGTGGTTAGGGATTCCTAGTCTAGAACAGTAATCCAAAATCCATGTCAACAATTTCATAGGAAACAAGTTAAACAATAGATAGCAGAGACTACAGACCTTCCACTCTAAGACTGGCGGTGGCAGTGACAGTGCCAGCTTCATTAGTTGCAGAGCATAGGTATTCTCCCTGCTCTGCCGTAGTGAGATCTGAGAACATGATGACCCCCATGTCTGACTTGATCTCTGTCCTGGCCGTAAACTCTCTACCTCCAGCCCTGAGGAACCAAAACAGCACGATTACAATGAAGAAGTAAAAGAGCTGTTGCTTCTGCACAATTATTTTGATATTTAGTGATACCCGAGTCTTGGTTAAAAATTTTCAAAATAAAATTTAAGGATTTTTTCTGAAAACGTTAAGGACTCAGAAATGCTGTGCACTTATTTTTACTTTTACATTGCTGCAGTTAAGACTGCAAGTTATCGATAACAGATAATGGAACTGTCAACATATATTCTTCTGACTATCATAATTTGAAATATAAAATTCTTCATAAGGCCTCACACTCATTTGGTGAAAATCAAGGGCTTTAAAGGGTTATTAAGAACAAATAAGAACGCGGCCCAATATGACTGCAGAAGACATCGCCTTAATGCCCGTCAGACTGGTGAATTTATTTCATCAAGTCTTTTATAAATTGTGTTCATATAGGTAGGGCATTACAGGTCCTGATCTTAGCAATTGGAAGGGGTAGATGAAATGGTTCTACACCACTCACAGTATGATGAGATACTGATCTATAACACAGGTTGTGACATGCTGAATACTGATTCAACAATGCAAATGTCATTCATACTAACACAAAATCATACACTCACACATGACAAATTTAACCAGAAGATCATTATCAGTGCACATAACACTTTTTCCGGCACACATAAGAGCATTAACTTCTGCAGGAAAAGGACATAACTTTGCTCTTTCAGACTCTTAATAATAATCTTTGGTACAGCTTGCTTTTAAATCTCAGAGTAACTTTACCAACGCAGGAAAGGAGTATGTATGTAAAATATTACTGTTGGGCCTTAAGATGTCTTACCTTGACCAGACTACAGTTGGAGCTGGTGTGCCACCAACAACCCGACATTGGAAGAGAGCATTAGACCCAACTTGTCTTGTTTGCTGCATGGCAGGGTATAGCTCAATCAATGGAGGCTCACGACCTGAATTTTGGAGGAAAATATGGCCACAGTTATGCCATCATAACTTTCTGGGAAATTTGAAAAGGCATCAGACAATTTCTTATCAGTACAGACTAATAGGAGTAATGCAATGCCTTTCTTGTCTGAGAGATATCTGCAGACATATTAGCATACAGGAAAACACTGACAGAAATATCCAAATGTTTCAGCACATTTTACATGTTACTCTGATGAAATCTACTTTTTGGAGAATATGGAAGTTCTCCTTCGCAACCTGCTTCATCAAGAAATTTACAGGTTTTTTGGCATAGTTCTCCACTGTACAGTTTCCAAGTATTTTTTTCAAATAATCTCTTCACCTTTTCTCGTTCCATAATGACTGTTTAGCTGGTTTCTGAAAAACCAGGATGCATTTCCTTGGTAGTTTTTGAGAAATCTTAACCATTACCTCCAGATCCTGTGTATCCTCAGCCTCATATGATATTTTTTGTGAAAGAAATGACCAGGGTTCATCACTGAAATCTTCATGCTTTCCTGGAATTTTATTCTTACGTTCAATGTCCACTATGGCTGAAGCCTGGGCAGTTCCTGCTGCATTTGAAGCTGTGCACACATAAATGCCACGGTCATCCATTGAAGCTTGCAAGATCCTCAAAATTTCTCCACTGATCTGTTGGGCAATGTTTTGAATGTTCTCAGTATGGGATATTTGATACATGCATACACATCTGTCCTTGTACAAGAAGATGATCAACATACAACTCAGTATTCCTGAGACCCAGCTGTAGTCCTTATGTTAAAATGCTTGATGAAAGATGATACTTGGTATATTCTATGATGATTACTGAATGAGTGTTAATGAATGAGGACACTAGAGGGATACTGAATGAGAACACTGTATACTGTAGGTGATCACGGAATCATAAATCTTAGGAAATTGTTATAGGGTTTCCAAATGATGATATTGGTAGACTGTGAAAGGGTTACTAAATGATGATATCGGGTTTACTTTGAGAAGGTTACTGATGACAATATATTTAGTTTGCTGTGAGAGGGGTAGTAAGATGGAAGGCTGGTGAGTGGTGATAAGCATAAAATGAGGGAACCTATGTAAGTCACAGTTTAGATCTTGCAACTTTACACCATTTCAACTGTTGTAGATTATTCTTGTTAAGGAATTTTCTATCAAATTAGGTCTAAAAGAACAATGTTAAAAATGTGGGATGACAAGGAAGTGGCTAATGTGTTAAATCAAAGACAAAGTGAATGTTTTCTAATTGGAAAACAACTTGCCCAAATTAGTATCACTTACATATACTAAGTTACTGCAGAACTCCATCAAATGATCTACAACCATACTGTTAAATAAAGCTGCACAACACATTATGTTATAGGTTCAGCTACTACATGAACTAATGTAAATTTATATAGACCTCATATTTTATTATCATGCAACAAGCCAGAAAGCAACTTAGTGGATGGTGTAGAGTCAATGGATGATTTTCAGGGTGACTATATCTAAATTCATCAGTGTTTCCCCCGGACCAATAAAATATATGAATCTCACTTATGTCCTTTTTAATCACTGTGAGTACCTGTGCATCTTGTATAAGCAAAAACAAATCTGTCATGACTGAATATAAACCAGCAGGCATTAATAATTTTCCGGGAAACCATCCTATATTCCTCTGTATCTCCTTTCTCCAGAATATAAACCAGCAGGCATTAACAGTTTTCCGGGAAACCATCCTTTATTCCTCTATATCCCCTTCTCCAGAAAAAAAAACCCCTGCCCTTTGAGGGTATGACCCTGTGTTCTGTCATGTCTGGTGACAACACAACATATGCACATATGATTCTACAGGTAAATGTTACAGGTTACTTCAAAGAAATGGTGCATGTCAGTACATAACAGACTACAAATTCACTAAAGAATACTAAAGAATACTATGTCAGTATCTAAACAGAATGAAGTTTAGTGCAAGGCATAACATGGCATTAAACTGCCCTAACTGTCACAAACCTGCAAGTGTCCTTTAACTTTATCATTATTTGTTCATTAATTTGTGAAAACTAGTACAAAACATCTCCTATGGTGCTGCACACCTGTAACTGACTGTACCTAATTATGTTACACGAATGCTGCACCATAGGAGAATTTACCCTCAGTGCTCAAGATACTAAGACTTACTCTAACATTGATCAATAGTGATTTGAACTCTGAAACTTTCCTCGCAAATGCAGTGACAAATGGCTTAGCTTTTGACAGAACTACAGCTTAACAACAGAAGGAAATACTTGAGAGGTGCAATATAATTCTTAGCTGTTTTACACTTTACTAAATCATGATGTCATGAAGTCAGACACTAAAAATTTGAAAAATATTCCAGTAACAAACTTTGCAGAACTGAGCGTAGAAGTTACACTCGATCACGAACAGTTCAGGATGTAATGGGCCTCAAGGATTCCATTCTGATTCTAGATAGGAAGGATTCATATTGCATGATCTTGAAGGAATATACTGTTCAATCTCAACTCTCTGACAGTATCCAGTGGTCAGACTGCTTTTCCCTACCCCAAACTCAAACCCTGCCCCCCTCCCCCTCCTTCCCAACTAGCATCATTATGCAAAGTCAGTAAACACACACACAAGAGAATATGGTGCAAGACTCTCATCAGCTCATCTACTGTTACAGAAAATTACCTTGCTACTATATACAGCATATAGGAAAGAAAAGAAGATAATAATTTTGTCTATTCATCTACTGGACACACTTTAGATTTATAATAACCCACATTCATATACTGTGCACAAGGAAAGGTAAGATTGGATTTGTTCATCCAGTCTTTTTACATGAAATGGCAGAGCACAGAGCATCCACACACAAGAAAGAACAAAACAAACTGTCAATATCGACTGTTCAAATAGAAATGCTCTGGGCAAAATCTACAGCTATTAAGAAGGAATCATCTACTGCAGAAAGGATAGTTTCAGGCATAATATGCTCTGCCCTCTTTCCTACTAACTATAAGGCATTGTAAAAGTTCCCAATTTTTAACTACAAGACTATAAGATAGTGCAGGAAAAGCTCTCTTCCTGCAAACTATGATAGACATCATAGCATAAATTTTGTCCATTCCACTACCTGGCATGAGACAATAAAGCATGAACTTTTGACCTTTTTACCTGATGGTTTTCTGACAGTTCAAATGTCTGGTTTTCAAACACTTCAAATCTCTCCCCAATCTCCTGGAGGTCAAAGGACAACAAACATAAACCTCTTGCTTTGGTACAAATTCAGTTAAAAACACTGACCATTCAGCAGTCCAACATATTCCATTAATATATGTCATTAGAAAGAAAAATATATACAGTGTGGTCTGTATGTCCAACTGTGCCATGCTATTCAATTGAAACTGGGACTGCACAGCTGCGCACACAATCCACACGTGCAGACATGGTTAAGTAAACTGAAAGTTTGTCAGTAAGGCAGAGGCTTAGTAGAACACAATTACATTGGTCATATTCAGTAACAAGTTAACACAAACGTGATGGCTCATGCCAAAATGAGATGTAACTTGTGCTGGTGTAGGATATAAACGCAATTTAACATCAGAAAAAATCTTAAAAATCTTTCTTATGGTACACTTCTTAGATCTCTGCCAAACATAGGCATATCCATCTGGAACTCTTGGATACAAGAAACTGGACTGCATGTCTTGAAATCTGATCCTTATTATACAGGTCATGCATGAAACAAACCTGTAGCAAAATACAATAAAAATTTCGGAATGACAAACAGAGTGAAAAACACTACTTCATAGTTATTGCTAATGATCTGAAAGTGTGATAAAATTTACTCAAGCATACCAGGTAATAACCTTATAAGAATGCCCCAAAGGTCATTTCTCATTAACATATCCTATTACATGTACTTGCAGCTATGTAAGGCTCTTTATATTCTTAGGTATGCCTAATCACTGAGTGATTCACAATACTAGACACTGCACAATTATCATTGAAGCTGCGCATGATTGTTAGATGATAATAGAGAGATAAACTTTCCCACTCAGGATCTGGTTAGAAAACACTCGTAGGTGTCAAAGCTTGTCCAAAATTTACAGTGATTAGTTGACAATAACTGCAGAGTTAGTCCAATGGTGCTGTAGTAATGCCACAACTACATACAGCTGTATTATAACAAAGTATTGTATCTCCAAATGTCCTTTAAGACATTGCAATTTGTAATAATACAAAAGTATGTCTATTCATTTGGTGAAACAGCAAGGTGAATATATTACATTTAGCTCGTGACTTGCTGACAATACTATGTTACTTGGTATGATCACATTTAGTAATGGTATTATTAGGGCCAGTATATTGAACTAGTGGTCAAAGGTGATATAGGAGTGGTGGAATAGCTTCAAATGTGTGATAAGAAAAGCTGCAGTGATTGGTGTCCCAAACTTTTCACATTCAATCACATACTGTAATCATGGTCTAAACTCATAATCTGAGAGAAGGAAGGGGTATCTCTAATACATGACCCCAGCCCCCCTACCCAATTTTCTCAGTTTCCACCATTCACAAGAGGAAGGGCAAGTTAGATTTAGTTCATTCTCTGTGTACAGTTAGGTGACTACTTGATGTTATTTTGTAGTAGTTTCATAGGGATGGTAGAAGTAGTCTAAAACATGGTTAACTTAGCAGTAACATAATAATACAGGAGAATTCTTCAACTCTTTATCCAGTTATATCTGATTACATATACTGTGATTCTGAGATTCCTTTATATATGAGTTGATCCCATATGTGACATACACGAAATTCTGAAATATACAGTTCATGTCACGTGATTCCTGACTGGGGACTCGAGATGAGAAATATGTATGCAAAGCTCAGGTATCTAAGATTTTAAAGGATAAAATTTTGCCCATAACCACCCAATTTTTTGACACTGTATCACAGCATGGTATTAAATTCACTGTAAGAAATAAGACTTACTTCAAAATTTCTAATGAATAAACCAACAATTTTGTTTCCTCCGTATATAATACCGGTAAATGCAAGATTAAGGAATAGCCTTGGTATTTGTCAGTGGATTTTTACCCATTGACGGGGTAAATTTTGACAGTTCCTATTACTGGGTTAACTTAAGACCACAACATCAAAGAAGGTATGCTGGAGTAAAAATGCTCTGCTATTAAAAGATAGCTAAAACAGTATGCCTGCACTTTAAAGATATTTCAACATGGTTTTGCTCTGAAATCATTAGCTTGTTCAAACAATCTGTAAATTCTGTAGCCTGACTAGGAAATTCTCATAAGATACACAATATTCACATGCTTTAAAGAGTCACATTAATCTACCTGATTATTGGTTGAGAACTCCCCTCTAGCTTTTGACCATGTGATTGTTGGCCTGGGTTCCCCAGTGACAATACAGCGCAAGGTTCCTGTAGTGCCGCTTCCAATTGTTTGCCTATCTGGCTCAATCCTTGCAGTTGGGGCCGTGTCTGGGGATATGATGTCACACTTGCACATATCTGGATCAAGACTTAACGCCAACACAAAACTATGTTACGGTAAAATTCATAGTATGTACTCTGCTGTGCAGAGGTCATATACTGTTGTGCACTCTGATTATATTTTCTGTTAATCATTGGTAATCAACCAGCTATTAACCCAACCACCCGCATACCACCAGTCACATACATCAACCAGAAAAGAATATCACAGAAGCCTTTTTACTTGAATCCTCATGATGATTTTACTGCAACAACCCCACTATAATTAAATTCACTGCTGAGTATGTTGTGCATGGTCAGAAATCATTAAACTGGGCATTGAAACGCACTCAAAATAGTCCTAAAGTAACAAAGATGAAGTAAAAATGAAATCAATAATTTCTGATAGACCATCCTCATGCCCCTCCACCACATCTCCAACAAAACAAAATTTTAACTCCAGTCCTAACTGCTCTGCAATATTTCTGTCTGGACTCACATGTTGTGCCTGTGACAGTAATACGAGCTGTGGCTCTTCCCACAATGCCTGTCGGGGTGCTACCAGTACAGATGTAGTTTCCTGCATATGAAGGCTGGATGTTGGTGAGGGTGAGGATACCATTCTCCTGAGTTGCACCTGAATGTAGAAAACCATTCCTTTCATCAGACAAGAATGAAAAGGATGAAATTAGTTTTTGAAATGACTTAATACATGCTACATGGGACACAATAAACTGCATCTCTTTAGATATGAAATAAAAGTGAGTTATACGGAATATCCCCATCTACAAGACAGTCATTGTAGCAGTTTGTTTTTATTTGCTTGCAATGCCCCAGAGACGCAGTTTTTCTTCTGAGACTATTTGGGATGATCTTGCCTCTTTTCCAATTATGGGTCCTAGCTGCACATTGGAGAACCTCAACCCAGATTGTCATGAGGGACATATTATAGCTATCTTTGAATACAGAGCACTCTTAAGACAGTGATGTTGTTTCTGCAGTAAAGCACTAAAAGATAAACTGCTTCCATGTACAATCCCATCTCTTTCTCTGAGTATTTCCTTTTGCTTTTCTTGCCTTGAGTTTCTTACTCTTATATCAAAAGATTGCTGTCAGCTCATCTCTACAAATTCTGCTCAGTTGGCATTAGTTCTGATTTTGGAAAAGTATAATTTGATTATATCAAACCCATGTTTTCAATATTCTGCCCTAAGTTTTAAAAGCCTTTTGCAGAAGCATTTGAGCGAATCAGTTTGAGATACATACCAACAGGCAAGCCTCCTTCTTTGGACCAAACCAAGGTGACCCGATCACTGCCTTCAGCATAACACACCAACTGTTCACTTGTTCCAACAACAGCAGTAATATTAGTCCTTCGCACAATGATCTCAATTGTTGCTGAAATGAAAGAGCAGAAACAGAAAATTATTTGACAGCACAGACAGAAACTACTCTGATATGTTTAAAGACAACTAAATGTTAAACAAAAAAGAGAAAGTGAAATAAATAAAAATGGTCAGAACACCAGTCTCAAGATGCACTTTGAATGAGGAGCGTAAGCCGGGACTTTTATTTTTCATTGTGACTACAACCAAACCTCTTACTTGGCACATCCCTATTCTCTTCTTCAGCCCAGTAACACAGTCAAACTGTGGCCAGATTCTGTCAAGCATCTACTCTCTCAAATGACGTTTTAATTTAATACAGCCAGTTTGCCAGTCATTGCCCTAGAATTGCAGTCACTCACAGCTTGATAAATGTATGCAGCAGATGAAAAGGTTACTTCACTTGGCTTTACAATCTAGGCACTTTTGGAAGGCAAAGCCATGGAAGGTGCATTCTGCCTTAAACATATGGCAGGCAAGTCTTGTGGAGGGGTGCGTTCCACCAAAAATGACCTTGTGACCTTTGAAACAACGTTTTTATTAAATCTTTTGTATCTACTTTAATACAAATAACAGGGTGACTACATCCTGCTGCTTGGAATGAAAGACAAGTGCTGTCCTTCTGATCACCAACAGCTCTGGGTATACATACTTGTAAAATGTTGTTCCTAAAACTGCAGAACTGTGCTCTATAAAACTTAAAGACTCATCGCATTGCGATGGGAATAATGAATTATCCATTGGTGAAAAATGCCGATACTAAGCTTTTAGTGCATTTTACATGTCTACCAGCTATGTGGATGTAAGAACAATATATCTTCATTCAGCAGGCAGTAGTAACACAATGGTGGCCACTTCTGTAGTGCATCTTCTCTTTGACAGATCCATTGTGCAGTGACTAACAGCAAGCTCAGAATTTATATTCCAGTCTTATTGTTACGTGCAAAAATGGATTTTAGGAGTTCTGAGAAAACATAAATCCATTTTACAGTTGAAACAGCACGTCCTTCTGTTCACATGAAAACACGTGTAATTATTCTTACAAGAGGCTATAGTGACACTTACATCCTGGCTGGACATATACAATAGTTCTGAGAGTGGTGCTTCCTTCCTCATTAGTAGCTGTACAGTAGTATTCAGACTGGTCAGCAGGACGTGCTGAGGGAATTCTGAACAGGCCACTCTCATCTGTGTAGATGTAGCTAGGCAGGGGGCCATCAGGGCCTGGGGTTGAGAGGAGAAACTCACTTTAATTAGGATAGATCCTGTATGTCTCCTATACACACACTGTGTGGAATTCCAAGTAAACTCAGAAAGGTGTTTTGAAAAGTTTATATTTTTTCACCTCTGGTCAACTTTGACATTAGTCTAGACAAAATAATACAAGTCATGTTTGTCCATATTCTTGCTATAAAAGCATCTGTTTTGTATATGTTTCATTTACATGTATGATGTTTCATGCACATGTATTATGAATGAGAAGTATAACACTAAGGCATTGTAAACCTATTTCCCCACTGAATAAACTAAAGTCCCCATTTTCATTTTATTTCATTATATTTATTAGCTCTTCTCACTAATTTGCATCTTACAAAATAATGATTTGTGCACAGGATGGTTTTGAACACTTGAACTCCCACCTCTCCTGCCACTCTACACCCTCTCTGCATGCAACACATGTCTACATCAACACAGTATGATAAATAAGTGACATAAGTGGTGCCAAAGGTAATAATGTAGATAGCAATTTCTTTATCTGCCCCAGGCTCATCAAACAGGGTTTTCCATAAACTTCATTCACAATCTGTCCACAATTACTTTGCAGTGGAACATATTTACAGAATGGTTGACCCATGATGCAAAAATTAACCAAACTTGCTTACCTTTGGTCCATCGCACTGAGGGTCTTGGGGTACCTTCAGCAATACACCGAAATTCGACAACTTCACCTTCCTGTACCTGAAGGTACCTAGGCTCAATGCGAATTGAAGGAGGCTCTGGGACAACTGATGAATAAATACAGGACATCATTAACAGTGTCAAGCAAGTATCTCGCCAAGCCATGCCATTTATCTCAAAACATTCTCAAACTTTCAAAACTGGTTCCTTCACGCATTCATTAAGCATATAAATCAAAATATGCTTAATATAAAATGATTTGGTAGGTCCTTTGAATGTCATACTAAGCATGTTTGAGTGTATTTCTGCAGCAAGCATATGTAATTTGCTCTATGCTTACATCCAAACTGAATTCTTGCTGTTGCTCTGTCAACACTGCCAGGATCAGAGCCAGTGCAGGTGTATGTCCCAAGATCATTCTCATTAAGATCTGGGATGATAAGGACACCATTCTGATCTATGACTTTTGGGGGCAGTGGACCATCATCTTTCATCCATGACAGGACATAATTGGCCTGAAGAGAGAAGTGGAAAAGGTCAAAAGTTCAGCAAAACTGCATTGGAATGGCACTGGAAGCAATCATCAACTAATTTGATTCAAACTCTCTGCTTGCCACCTAATGATAACATCAAACTAAGTAGGGCACCTGGGACCATGACCTAGGCCTGGCCCTTCCCTTTCAAGTATCATGAGACAGAAAAGGCTGAAACACACAAACTTATGTGCCAAAGGGAGTTTTCTTGTGGAGACTTTCTTCTTAGGACCTTCATTTCAGTTATTTTGCTTTCCACAATAGAGAATTCCTCTAAATAAAATTCCAAACACAATAGGTGGCATTCTGAAGCAGCACTGTTATGGATTTGAGTGGATATTTGAAGCAAACGTATATATTCCTTCAAAATTATAAAAACACATAAACATGTCATAAACCACTTTCTCATGTCATTCTGCTTCCTGACATTGTATTATCTGTTTCCACTACAGCGTTGCATCTCTGTAACTTGGAGATAACTTTAAGCCTTTCCTTCATGCTAGAAGGACTCAGTGTAACATTTGGTATGCCCTTGGCCGAAATGCAGAAAAGCACTACAAAATGAATCACATTTCAAGGCTTCCACTTACAGCACTGCTGTACTGAACAGCCACACAGACAAATCTCGCTGTCTGTCCAGGGCGGGCTACAATAGTAGTTGGTTCTTCAATTCTGATCCGTATCGGAGTCTCTGGACCTGAAATAATCACATTTCATGGAGTCAATTCTTCTTCTCTTGAACACTTTATTGGACACACTCTCCCCAAAGTTATCTAAGCACCAAGCCGCATTTGGCCACATCAGCTAGCCCTTCCAATAGTTAGGAAGTTCCTGGCAAAAACAATGATTTCTGGAGATACTCCACTCCAAAACTCCTAACATTATCTCCCATGTTTCCTACCCCTCCGACTGTGATCATGTCCATTCTCAACAACCCCTCTGAAAGGACTGAAATATTTCTCAGTTTTCACCCAGGTCACCTTTGATCAGCTGATATTTTATGAATGCTATTCCATGTTACAAAATTATTATGACAGTTGACAATACAACTGAACAAAGCTGTGATCCACAGAATTACAAGTAATAAACAAACAAAAACACAAGATGTCTTTTTTTTTCAGAACAACAGTAACAGCTCCATTGCTAATAATCAGCATTTGTGATGAACTTTACATTAACAGAATAGAATTTATAATGTGCTAAAATATCAGTCTGAATACAGCATGTGAACAAAAACTGAATGAAATACAAATAAATGACTCTTCTACTCTATATGGATTTAACGCTTGATATTATGATAAGAAATATACTAACAACCTGAATCCATACAGGTCTCCACAAAACTACACAAATTTATCACTTGATGTGACAATAAGGAATGCAGAGACAACCTGAATCCATAGGGATGTCCACTAAGTTATGTGAATTTATCACTTGATATGACGTTAATACAGTATCCATCAATTTGTATGGATTTATAACTTGATATGATAGGAAATAGATGGACAACTTGAATCCATAAGGATATATCCTATGGACTGCTGCATACTAGTAGCAAATCACCAGACTGAGACCTTTCACAGATTTGATTCATAGTTTGGAATAATATTTACTGTAAAGCTTCATACTGTGCCACTGTGGCTGTGCTGTGGCCTTATTCAGATCTGAATTAACAAGGATATGTTATGTCAGTTCTGAAACTAAACTCCACATAGACATATTAGAAAAAGAACAATGCATCAACCTTTTTGCATTTCATCATGTCGGATTATCTCATTACATTCCCAAACAGAAAGATGATCTAGTTTTTCAAAAATCCATAAATGACCTCCGAAAAAAAATTAGAAAGGCACTATGATAACTTAGTGACACCTAATAAGTTACAAAAATACAACTGTTTAAGAATGAACATTAATATTTTCAACAGACTTACGTTCTACTGTAAGTGTTGCATATGCCCTGTTGGTGCCAAAAGCATTGGTCACTGAACACTGATATCTTGCTGAATCTGAATACTCCAGATTAGGGATGCTCAGCAGATAGTTCGGGCCAGGTCCCTGAGTGGCCCTACGAGGCAAGGGGCGGCCATCCAGTCTGCTCCACACAACATTGAATGGACCTCGTCCACCTGGTATGCACTGGAACATGGCAGTGGAACCAAGTGGCTCAGTGATATCAGTTGGGTTGATTGTCACATTGGGGAGATCTACAGAGAAATAAAAATGAGCCTTTTTAGCTAAGTGAACATGTGCAAAATCATATAGACAAATAAATTCATCTCCATAGTATGAATTTCAAAACAGCAGAAAACATTCTTTTTTGTCTTTCAGTTGTGCATAATACTGCTATATCAAGTGTTACTGTTACATACTGAAGAGGGAATCGTGTGCCGAAACTAACTCAGGAAATTATAACTTACTTCCAGTAATACGTGTACAGCTACCACCAGGTTCTCGTGGATTGCCTTCGTAACCTGGAGCACACCTGAGGACGAAGCAAGTGAACACTGTCATCACAGAGCAACTTGTAAAAAAATATGTGGTGAGTTGCAAAAACGTATCTTGAAGTGGGCTGTTTTTTGAAGTATGAAAATTGAACTTTCTGTGCTTCATGACATTGTGAACTTTTTAACAGCCCTTTAAAAAGTGGTCTTGGCATGACTATTTTGGGACTGAATTTGTAGCGCTAATATTTCAATATATCTAAATCTTAACTAACTGAAGAATGAGGATGTGTATGCAGAGACAAGTCCTCTACCAGCATTATGCAGGGTCTAACAGCAGAATATAATGTCATCTTTGTCACACTTGGCTGAATACAGTGACATAATAAGATATCCTGCACATTCATTAGGCCAGTCCAACTCATTTATGTCAGAAACTATTCTTGGAAACTGTATAGTTATAGTATGATAAATGTCTTCAAAAACTGGCCAGCCTTCAGTGAGTTAACTTTAAAATAATCTAAAACTAAGGGTAAAAATATTTGCCACCAAGTGTCTCCTGTTACATATATTTCAAAATGCTCAATACTGAGAAGATAATTACTGAATACTCTAAAAACTTATGTGGTAATGAAACTAATAAAGCAAGGTTAAGAGGAAAATCATTGTGGCCTCAGGGTTTTTGATATGCTTTCCTCACTTTGCTACCTGAATATGAAAATGCTCACTGATTTTGGCAATCAGTGCCATCCATGCTCTCTGAAGCTGATGCAAACTGATGTCTTGAGACTTGGAATGCCTTAATTTTATACAATGTTCTCACATGAAGTAGCTTCATGAAAAGTATTTAATTACTGAGTAAAAAGCCAACTGAATTAATGTGAAGGAAAAGGGACTGAAACTCACTGTCCGCAGTCACGACCAGTGTAACCTGGGGGACACCTGTCACAAGTGACTCGAGTATCTTGATCCAGGAAACAGGTGGGTGAGAATCTGAGAAGAGATGAGTTTGTACAAATCAAGAACGCATCTCTACAAGATATAATAATTCAAAGCTAGGCAAAATGCAAGATTAACAAAAGTAATATAGATATAAAAGGTTTGCTCTTAAAATGTCATCATGACTTCATACGGTTCACATCTTAACACTTAAACGATCTTCAAGCAAAGTTATACTGACAGCAATATTCTAAAAGTTAGACTCACTGGTTTGTGGGGATAGTCAGAGGGCATGGACAAGGACGGCAGTCACTGGGGGTACCAGCTGAGGGGTCACCGTAAAAACCTGGGGCACATCGCTCACACCTGTCACCAACAGTATTATGTTGGCAGTTCTGTGAAAGTGAGTCAGAGAAAGATTCATACGATAAACTGGTCTTCTCTTTCATCATCAAAATAATTCAATGTCAAATGTCCATCCAGTAAAAGTCAACAAAGAAAAAAAAAACCGGTGAATCCAAGATTTTTGTAATTCAAATGGCTAAATGCTGTAATACAAGGTCTCACATCATCTTACCCTGATAACCTAAAGTGTAATATCTCCATCATTAAAAAATACACCATTATTATCAGTATTTATTGTTTGCCACAGCTGACTAAAACAAGTGGTAATGAGAATTACCATGTTTGCTTGAACAATCGAAATGCTGGATGTGATAAAGGCTTATCATCAACAAACCACCACAATATCAGACAATATTATTAATCCGTACTGCTCTACTAAGTTTAAATTTGAAATTTAAAGGCATTTTCAATGTTTTTTACCTGACAAACACCAGTTTGGGGATCACAACTGGTAGCATGGCCATTGCAGTTACATCGTGTGCAACGGAATGGAACGGCTCCACTGTCTTCAACCCTCAGATAGCCTGGAGCACATTCCTAAGTAATAATACAAGAATACTACAAGATGCTGCACTATCTTTTAGCATTTAATGCATAAATTGTTTTCTGAGTGCCAGTCTGTAGCATTGAAAGATAATCATATGCATGCCTTCCAATGGTGAAATACAGTGGAATCTGCAAAACTGGGACACGCACCAACACGGAATACTCCATGCAGTCAGGGCCCTTCATCAACAGAACTTTCACTTTTATGATGAATCAACGAATCAATTATAAGATTAATACTGAGTCAAGGTGATTTTAAGCTTACAACAATGCAATTCTTAATGGTACTTCTGTAAAATGACACTAATGTAACTTATGTAAAATGTCATTACTGGGTCACACTGTTTGTTTTCCTTTGTCAAGCAATTAAAATTTACCTACCATTCAAAATAAAATGGAGGAGTGTAGCCATAGTGTTAATTATCTTGTTAAAACCTGTCTCTTTTCATCCCTTTTTGACACTCTTTACATAATGGTTTTTCCCTCCAGGTCCAGTCATGTGTTCATTTATGCAAAGGCAATCATTTTTCAGTCCTACTGCCTATACTGAAGCAACCTGGTTCTGTTTGCTTTTGGGATGTTGGCCAAAGTTCACCAAATCACCCTCCTACTCTACCCCTCTAATTATAGTCAGAATGTTTATTTCCAGTTTGACCTGAATAATTTAACAGGTTCAACTCTTTGTCACATGCTTCTGCGGCAGTGTGGCTTTGCCTGAATTAAACATTCTAAATTCTGAGAAATGACTTTTTCATAACACAAATAAAACTAACAGGACACCCACAAAATTTAAATAAATTGCACAAAATAGTGGATTTTACTGTATTCCTCATGATCTGTTAGAGCTATCTCCATGATACTTCTGTCTTTCCACACTAAGTCTCTCTTTCCCTTCATACTCTTCTGTGTTTCATATGTTGCTAGATAGGCATAGACATTAGACAGTAATAAAAGCTAAGAAATATCTATTTGACAGCGATAAAACCCAAGGTATTAAGAATCATTAACCCAGTATCATTCATACATTAACATATCTTTAATGGTTTTCTTAAAACTGAAAAGTGCTATGGTCACTCATATTACCTCTTGTACATTCGAAACTACACACTTGTGAAATTTACAAGTAGCTAGTTTCATTGTTTATCAATTCTTTATCTGCCTGCATAATTTTCTTTTTAGTCAATCTGTTTCATACCTCACAAGACAAACCAGTGTATCCCTCTGGACAGATACATCTCTCTACTTCAGGTGCACCCCTCTGCCCTGTGGGTCGTGGGACAGCAATTTCCATACGCAGATCTCTCAAAGTGACTGTGTCCATCGCTGTGTGGTAGGTTGCTCGGATCAAGATGGCATCAATGTCAGCTAACACTGCCAAGAAAGCCTCTCTTGAGGGGGTCTGTCCATCTTGCAAATTTCTGAAAGAGCTCTGTAGGAGGACATATCAATTAAGTGCTATCATCTAATTCCGAATGCTGGAAAATGTTACACACGAAACAATCACGCACACAACAAAATGTGTTAACAGTTAACCCAAATAAAACTTCAAACATTATGAATTCTGACCCAGTGAACAAAACTAATTCCTATAAAAAAGAACACCATGAAATTTAAGTTTTGTGACAAATAAGTCAGTTTATGACTACATTTACAAATAGCAAAATTTCAGTCATCTGTAAAATGGTTCTATAAAACCATTATATAAGTTCACTTCATATTAAGACAAGGTGATCCTCATCAACAAGAAAAACTCCAAACTAAGTCTTGAAAAAGTTACCATGTAGTGGTGTATACCTCAGGATACTCTCCCCCCATCCCCTCCATAGGTAGCCACTAAACATATGCAAGGCAATCCTTACCTCAGTCAGCAGAATATCATATGAATATGTCTCTCTTGCTTTAGGTGAGGGCCGGTGGAGATAGTACATACGTTTATCTTGTGTGCTCTGTGTGGACAAGAGATATCAAAATATGTCACTCTGATAAATATAATGGAAAAGTTAGAATCAAATGAAAGCTCATTTATGGAATAGAATATTAAAAGGAAATGTGTGGGATGTAAACATGATGGAAAGATCACAATTACAAACAGTATAAATTCCTCACCACCAATAAAATATGCACACTGGGAATCTTAAAAACTCTCTCTTTTCAGGAATTCTAAAAACTCTCTCTCAGAAAGATATAAGAAAGAGTGCACTAAATCAACGATGATGTTCCCACCAACAATTTATCGGAATTTCCATAGGAAATATAATATCCATTTCTTTAAGTAAAACTAAAATTAGGAAACTCACAATGATTTCCACATCAACATCCATGTAATCTCTTCCAGTATCAAAAGCTGAGGTGTACTGCAATCCAAATCTCAGGAAACCTCCGTATGATGAGACCTGGCATTCAAAAAGGGACAGAAATATGTCAAGAAATTCCACACTGCTCCCAAAAATATTTACTACTAGTACATAACAAGTTTGTAGTCTTACATATTTCTTTGTCATGCATTCAGTAAGAAAACTAAGATAAGAATGCAAGGAGCAACTTCAAGCTTGCCCTCTCTGAGCTCTTGGAGGAGTGAGTCTGGAGACTTGAATGGCTTGGAATTAACGGCAAGTGCGGCACCCTGTAGGGGTAAAATTGGGTAAAATTGTGTAAAATGAGTTTAAGGCAGTTTTTCAAACAGCAACATATCCTTTATTGAATCCTGAAGTTATTTTCATGATACCTGTCTCAAAAAGTGTATTTTGATGCAAAAGGAAATGATTACCCATTATCAAATGCATCTATTGGGTAATCTTTATCGTCAATTATCTCAAAATCACAGTTTTCGTCGCTCTATCCCTTCGATCTGACTTTTTTCTGGTCCAATTTACATAAAATTTTGCATAGCAACTCTCCAAGCCCCTGTTTTGAGAATGTCACGGGCTTTTTTCGATATCTTGCGTTTTGGGTGTTTTTTTTTAATTTTAAAGTTGAAAATTTTCAAATTATTCAATGTTTTTTTTATGACATTTTAAAAAAAAATTATTAAAAAAAACTATCCAAGAAATCAAAAAAAGCCCGTGACATTCTATTTTAAATAAAGTGATCTTTCAAATGGAAAAAAAACCAACATCCTACTATGTATTGTTCTCCAGATCGAAGGGTTCAAAGTTATGCAAAAGTCATCCATATTTTCCAATATGGCGGCCAAACAATTGGCGTTTCCATAGCAACGGAGGGAGGAAATTGCGAAAAACCCCAGTTTATCTTCCTTCCTGGCCCTACGTGACCCATTTTTCACGCCAAAATGACAAAGTTCCCTTTATTAATGAAAATCACCTAGTTCTGCCGCACGTCCCCTTAACCACAGGTAGGCAATGAAACTAAGGATAACAATATAGATGAGGCAGAGAAGAAATTCGGCAGCAGAAAAGAAGATAAAAGAGACTGAACTTGGGAAAGTATAAGAGACCAGTTGGGAAGTGTGTTAGGTCATAGGTGAACATTAGGCTCACACATTTACAGTTTAAATTGCTGTGAAGTTTGCATCTCTGCAGAGTATTGGTAGATATTCAGATTTGCAAGTTTAGATACCTGGGTTCAAAACCTGGTAGAGACCAGAAATTTTCTAGTGTTAGGGAATTTTTCAGCCCTTCTTATCAAAAATGATCTTTCACAGTAATTTGCTAAAATCGCTGGTGACACACTTCCCTAGGTAATGTGTAACAGCTTCCAGACACTGTCAGATCAGGTTCACATTCCTCCCCCTAACAGTACAATAATACAAGAAGAATATGTCTTGCCACCTGGTGACATATACAACATAATGAACAAGAAAATCGTGATGAAGGGAGGCTTCCTACCATGTCACCTCTGAACTTAGGTGGTAAAGAGAAGAACAAGCTCTCCTGCTCTCTCTGAATGCCTTCAAAACTGTTGAATGTAATCTCATTGCGATCAGCATTCATTGTAAATCCATCACTGATAGTACGGGACAATCTTCGATTGGTTAACTGAAAGTTGTGAGTGCCATCTGAGTTCATCATTGGAATGATCTGTAAAGTGGACAGAAAACATGTGTCTGGTTTTGAAATCATTACAAACATTAATATTAAATATCGCCAATAAGCAATAACTTACGTCAGAAAACTCTTCCCATTTTCTAAATCTCTCTAAATATCTGACAGAACAAAAGAGTAAGCAGCCGGGACCTATACTTTGAAATTCTGAACATAAATGCTAAAGACAAGCCCATCTTTTCAGCATAAACCATGAAACTATCATATTTCACAAACCCTCATTGTCCACAACTCCCTTTGCCACAACCCTTTACTTTTCCTAGCATTCCCTGCTTATGAAATATTTTCTTACAGCTCAGATTAACATACAAACATGTAAGTCCCCTCAAATTTTTTTGCTTTCAGCACTTTATAACAACAAATGCCTTTAGTTTTTTTTCTTTTTTACTTCACTTTACCATTCATTTATTATACACTAAGGGCACCAACCACTGCTGTGGACACCCCAAACCCTTTTTACTATCAAAATCCTTTCTATAAAACTAGTGCTGCCCTGAAGCACTCTGCTTGGGCCAGCACAGGAGTTGAATTATCTCCAGCCTCAGAATATTCTGAAACGGGCTCAGTATGAAGGGTTATCTTGTGACGTTTGTAATAAGAGTATCTGAGTGCAAGTTTATTTTCACACAAACTATACACTGCCTCAAAGCAAACACCCTCGTAAAATATTTATTATGTACCTCATCTCTATAGTAGTTAGAGCTGGAACACTGGTTGGTGATGCCCATACAGAAACATCTGAGACAGCCCATCTCATTGTTTTGATCCAGATAGAAGTAACCTTCTTTGCATGAGCTGCACCGCAGACCCTGCACATTGTTCTGTAGAAAGACAGAAAAATGTTCATGTTACACAAGGATTTGACAGTGAATCTAGAACTGAAAAAGACAGAATGAAAATTCCAACGCTTGATGACTACAGAATGATCATCTGTCAGCTATTGTCTGTCTTTTTTCAAAGGTCAGTACCTACAATTTTATTTTATGAACCTTGCTCAAACTTTATTTCTGACATCCATATCTGTGCATGGCCTAATAAATATACTTTCAGATTTCTGTAAAATAATGACAAATGATTTTATCCATATAACTGAACAATGATTACCAGAATCATTAGCTCTTCATCAACTGTTCTGCATTCAAAATGCACTTTAGCACAAAGAGTCAAAATTGTAATGTAAAATAAGTAAAAGAGGTGTGGATGGACTGATAGGTAAATTGGTGAGATGCTATTCTACTCAGTTTCCTTTTCCCAAGAATCTCCCTTCACATCATGAAATTCACATCATCATTATTATCGTCAACTCCACTACACTTAACACCATAATCATCAACCATCACTGTAACCACTATTACCACTACTGTCCAAGTCATATTGCAATCATACAACAACAAATGAGTATCCTTACCTTGCACTGGCACTGCTGAGTGTTGGGATCACACTGTGTATTGGCAACTGTTCCTCTTGGATCACAGTCACATGTGATATCTGCAATGATCAATAAATATATAACAGGTGAGCCTTTCTATGCATTGAAGGATTAATACTGGTTTTCAGTTAACTGGAGCAAAACGAAGACTGGAACCAGTGAAAAGAACCAGTGAATCTGTTTATATATTTTAAGTTAAAACTACTGAATAGAATGCTCCTGAACATCTAACAAATCAGTTCCTATTAACTTCACTACAAACATTCACAGAAGGATAAAGGTAGAGAAGTGGAAGGAGAGATATGATTGCAGAATGGATCAAATAATTCTGATTACATGAACAAACAATTACATAAGGTTTTAAATGGAAATCTCAGACATGCACAGTCACTTACTGATGAATTTACAGTAATCTCCTGGCCGGTTTGGATTACCCTCATATCCATCAGCACATCTGAAATTATACACAGATTCATCTGTATTTTGGCCAATCAGATCCACAAACATGAGCATATCCATAAAGTGCTGATGCAAACATACCAGGGCACAGACTATCTTCATATAAGAACAACCATGGTCTGATGAAGAGGTTAAATTAAGTTCAAATCATCAGCCACTTACTGGTCATGAATAAAAGCACTTTTCTAAGGCAGCTTGAGCAAAGAATAGGCAATTTCTTCTCAGGCTAATTCCATTTCATGGCAATTAATGAGCACACAAATAGAAGGTTGCAATTACACAAAGATAAAATCAAGCACAGCTGTTTGATGTAAAATCTTGTATTTTATTCTCTGAAATATATATTGAGATTTAATAAGTGCAATAAAGCAGCTTGGGATTAACAGAGTCAACGGTATGAAAAAAATCCCTTCAGTAATGGCTTTCAGATAACAGAATTTCATCCTCTAATTATTGGAACTTTTATTGTGTGTCCATAAAACTGCAATGTTTCAATCACAGTCAGGGAACAAATAACATGTGAAAACAATAATAATAATAAAAATATATTACATTTACGTAGCACTAAATCCTAATGACAGGCTCTCAGCGTTTACTATACTGACAGACCTACAAATTAATTCATCCTCTCAACATTCACCCTTCTATTCATCTCTTTCTCTCTTTCTAGACAAGCAAACACACTCATTTATTGCACACCAAGGAACATCCCACTGACAGATTTCTCAACTGACAACACAAACCAAGTCTTGAGCAAACGTGTGTGCACAAGGAGCAGAAATCTCAGGTCAGGGGGAAGCAATGGTTCCAGTTGCTGCTTTTTCAATTCCTGTTCACTAAAGAGGTATATTGTTTCCAATGAAATAAAAGTCATTTACATATATATAAGTCTATTGCAGTCATTCATGCAGTTATTTTCACCTCTCGCATTTGCGGCCTACATGGCCAACTGGACAAGCTGTGCAGGTGACCTGACCATCTGTGTCAAGGATACACTCGGGGCTGAACCTAGGTGAAAGAAGAAAGACATAATATGGTAAGATGTTATCATTACCAAATAAGAAAATATAATATATGTGTGTGTATGTTTGTNATATATATATATATATATATATATATATATATATATATATATATATATATAATACAAGGTCTATAAAAACTGTGAAGAGATTTGCCACCATGGTAGGTTGACTATAGTGCATGTGCTATATTAAGTGTGCAATCACTCTATTGATTTCACACACTCTACCACACTAAGACTATTTCACTGGCAGTTCCCTGAATACTAGTGACATTTTTTATTTTCCTCCTCCTGCCACCTCTTTCTTTATCTGGTCTATTAATCTTTAATATCACCCAACATTTGCACATTCTCTGTGATGCATAATACAAGCCTGTCTCTGCACCTGAACCCATGCTCAAACCTTGCCAAACTTACTAGTACAAAATCTTTTTTTTTCCAGCAACTACAGGTCAAAACTCTTGCTCTTCCAGCTCTGACCCAGTTCTCTACATCTTTTGCTTACCACCCCATCCCTTCTTCCACAATATCATCTTTTCCCCAACTTGACTGCTCCCACTCTTCCTCTCCCTGCCACACCACTTAAATGAGAAAAACATTATGTCTAAACATTACTTTAAAGAAATCATTCATTAGTATACTGGGATCCTTATTTTCTGCTCCGCAATAGCCTAGTATAACATACCCTAGACTGACCAGTGGGAGACAGCTGGAAAGATTGCTGGACCCCATAATGATCTTGTCATCACAACTGGTCTCAAAAGTTTGTGAGATTTCAAGCCGTTAGGAAACCAAGACTACAGGTAATATGAGAGAGAACGAGAGAGAGAAAGAGAAATGGGATAAGAGAATTAATAACGCTCAACATAACTAGATAGAAATGAGTAGCTTTTAATCCAAACTTACTGGTTGGGAGATTCAGTAAGAGGGCAAGGACATTTCTGGCAGTCATTGACTGAGCCACGGGTGGCATTACCATAGTAACCACGGGCACAACGTTCACAGTGAGCACCTTCAGTGTTATGGCGGCAATTCTGGGGACCAAAGGAAAGGTACTTCAATCTTTTTCCTTGCTTAGATCCCAGAATCATACACTGAGAAATAAGGCTATTTGCATTGTTAGTCAGAGTTCATATTCCTTTCCAGACAAAAATAATTTGACTCTACAAAAACTTCTGAAAAATAAAAGTGAGGACTTCAAACAGTATCTTTTATATCTATAATTAAAATATTTCTGATCCAGTTACTTGCAGATTACTGCATTTAAGCAAACTCCATGGAATCTATAGACTCTACTTTTGTGTTAAGTGTTGGCAGTCATGACACCAAATCATGTGCTTCTGCTAATGCTGGTGTAGCTTACCTTTTCTATATAAAGCATTATTCCAGACAATTAAGCATCAAATTTTAGAGATGTTTGAAGGAACTGATGGCCAAATATCAAATGTAAAGACCTTTAAATATCTCTTTGAATACATATGACTCAAAGACAAATAAATCATGTCTTTGAATCATAGCTTATATAGGTATAGCTACCTGAACAAATTTAAGTACTCTTATGAACCTTCAAAGATCTTTATGAATCAGGTTAGTACTATATCATTATCAGTGTTGCCCTCGCTTCTCTTCTACTAAATTTTAGAAAGACAGTAGTTTCCAGTATCAACACCTTAAGCATTTCTGACCACAGCTGTCACTTCTCAATTTCATTGCAGCAAAAATCCTGCTTATACTTGTATCATTATGTTACATATTGTGGGCATTGATATTTAGAAGATTTTGAGATTATTTAGGTGTTTGCAGATCAAAATATTTTCTCCCACTGCCAGGGATTTATTTCTAGCAAATCTGAATCTTGCATCTTTACTGAGGTCTTAACAATTAAAATTTCTTCAGTGACTAAATGTATGTCCTGGTATGGTTTTCAGTCTACTGCTCACCCTGCAAACTCCAGTCTCTGGGTCGCACTCACTGGAGTGACCATTACACTGGCAGGGTGCACATAAGCCAAGGTACAGACCTCGACCTGTTCTTGTATAACCTGTATCACAGTCCTGATGAAAAGAAAGTAACAAATGACAATTTAGATTAATTCTTGACCACCATGGAATAATATCATGTTAGCAGCAAGAAATCTAAAATGAAACTTGTGATCAGAGGAATCCAGTAAATGAAATCACTACAGATTTCCAGTTAAAACTTGAAACTGTAATTCATGGAGAACTGGCTTAGGAACTGCAAAATCTTTTGGAAGGTTATATGGCAAAAAGAAAAATGGCTGCTCAGAATTATTCTGTAGGATAAGAAATTGCAAGCTGACTATAAATCAGATAAGGACAGCCAAACCCCACACACTGGAGACTGGTGGATGGAGACATATATACTAATAATGGCACAGACAATGCATAGCCTTTAATAAAGGTCTGCTATACATTTAAAGTTGAGTAAGCACAATGTAGATATGTAGCTGCAAGTAGAATTGATAAATATCTGCAGGGGAAGAGAACCCATTTATTCATACTACGAGTAGAAGATAAACTGTTACATTTTACCTCACATGAAAGACCTTTGTACCCTCTAGGACAAGCACACTGCTCCACCGGGTAGGCTCTCTCCCTTCCAGTGTCGCGGTCCTCAGCAATATCCATAGAAATACCACTGATCCTGTTATAATATCATAATAAATACTATTTCTGGCTCTCGGATATGTATTCACTTGCCTTTATGTCTTAAACTTGCATTGTCAGTCTTGAAAAATTTGACTATTTTGTTAATAAATTCACTATACATTTTTCAAAAAGTTTTGTGTCACTGGGCAGAATCACATTTAATTTAATAATACATACTGTCAGTGTATATGTTGTATAGGTGTCAAAATACAAGATGATCAAGAATACATAGCACCAGTGTGGTTCTCTATAATATTCAATATTTTGTGCAAGTCCTGGTGTCAAGAAACATTAATTGTAAATCTTAGCTTGTAGTTTGAAAGTCTTGGTGGCTTTTCTTACAACAATTACACTTTATGTATAAACACTGGTCCTTACTTAATCAGTTGACAGAGTGTAAAGGAGAGGACCTATTCAAGGCAGGTTAAATTTTCTGGCCATTCAACAAACGAATTGTCATGCTGAAAATTGCATCTTAAATGAGACTGGTGTCATGTAGACTAATGCAAACAGTGAGAGTGATCAAACAAGCATGTGATTTTTAGAAAAATGATAGGTTTTAAATTATAAATGTTATCAAGTTACATCTATAAGGAACCTGAACAATGCCACTTTCAAATTTCATAATAGTTCCACATGCCACAATGGTTTGTCATATGAATTTCACTTTTTCTTTCTTCTGCAAACCATTCAAACCAAGGGAAAGCAACTTTATCCAGATGAAGAAAATATCTAAAAACCCTAATGACACTAATGACATGAATTAGCCATCTTAATAACATCACATTCTCAGTGACATTAGGAACAACAGCAACACGGACATGAAACCCTTACGCTGACTCATCTGTGTCTCTCGTGTAGGTTGCCCTGATGAGAATGAAGTCCAGGTCAGCCAAAGCCATCAGCAAATGTTCTCTGTTGGATCGAGAACCATCCATTCTGTACCACTCAGTCTGAGAAACAACAGAAGAAGACTCTATGTCAGCCACTGGCTGGCTAGAATATGGTGCTAAAATGTGAATAAATGGGAAAAGTTGGGTCTAGCTGCCCAATCTGAAATTTTCCTTAACTGAAAACTCTACAATACAAGCAATGCAAACTTTTTGATACTTTATTCTCTTATCCATATTCAATTGTTATTTTAATGTCATTTGCGCAAAAGCAAACTTTTACTACTTCTGCTGTAAGGTTTTTTAGTTATATGGTGCACTGTAGAGTGCCTTCTCTCAGTTCGAACACTTAGTTACCTGGTAAGCAATCACATTATTTTTTTTTCTTTACCATGAAACTTACATTTATGGATACGAATTTTTTTAATTTGCTAAAATATGCAAAATATGCCAAATGTCTCTGGTCATCAAGAATATTTCGAACAAATTGAAATGCTTATTAACCCACCATTTAGGGCTCAAACATACATGAAAAAGAAAAAAAAAAGAAAACGAACAAAATGCAGATCACCACAAATAAAAGCTGCAGATTCAAAAGATCTGTGTTCTGAGATTTCTGTTGCCTAGGCCTTTGCTTCGTCTTTGTTGTGTCTTGAGGACTTATATTAAAGTTGGCATTTTCCAGCTGAATGAAAAAATGAAAAACTTAATGCCTACCAAACACACTGTAGAAGCATAAGCAGTAATTACCTCTATAAATGGTACAGAGAATGACTGCTGTCTGCCCTCTGGAACCTGGGTTTCAGGCCTGTATACCAAGGTAATGTCATTGCCCTGAAGAGATGAATACAGAATAAAAATGTGACTGTGAGAATGCCGATGATCTGCTCTGAAAATGGCAGAAGCACAAAAATTTTCCAAACAATCTGAGAGAGAAATCATCCTCTCTGACAGTACTCAGTAAGTACTGTCCAAGCAGGAAATACCAAAGTTATTCTCATTAGCATTGTTATAAACTTCTGAATGATATTATGAGTCTAGCAAAATTCTGTTCATGCTTGCTGAAGAGATAATAAAGGAATCATTAACAGGAGGACTATGGATATCATATTTCTAAAGAGAAATTAAGAACAAGTTTTCATTTCTTTGTTAATGCCTTACAATAAAAATCATGTATGCAATGTGTAAGTCATTGCATAATGTGTATGTCATTGCAATAACAATACTATTATCAGCTGCAGGTCTAAAGACCCTACACGGTACTATTTCTTTACCAAAAGTCAAGAACAATTTTATGCAATTACCGCTTGCTTTCCAACCCACTGACAGCCTGAGTTTTACCTTGACATGGTAGAATGAGGAAGGGGTTGCATAAATCTGCAATATGTTTTTATATAGATATGACATAGTAAGCAATCACGCAAAACTCACTCCTATCTCCACCATAGCATCACTCAGGCTAATGGGGGTGTTGTCCCGTCCTGCTCGGTATCGGATGGTAAATCTCAAGTTGCCACCGTAAGCTGTCACTTTGTCACCCAAGAACTGCTGAGGAAGTGACCAGTAGCGAGTCGCCCTGCCCAGGTTGTTAAAGCCCCTAAACACCAGCTCTCGTGACTGTCTGTCAACAGTCAGGCCCTGAGAGACTGTCTCTCTCTGCATCATGTCAGTGAGGACAACACCTGCAGCATCTCGGCTAAATGCTAGACCAATCTGTGAGAACAAACACTGACCGTCAACATGCTGTCCTCAGCTCAAATAAAATTTGTCTGATAGAAAACACATCAAGGCCATTTAAATGCAATGAAATCCACTAAAAGTGAACAGCATGGGACTGGCGAAAGGTGTCCATTTCAACTATAACTCACATTAACCATTTTTAGTCCTAAAATAAGACTGACAAGAGGAAATATGGTGCTGGTAATACTGCTTTCATTTTGGTATTTTTGTGTCCAGTGGGATGAAGAATGTGTGCTGCTCTGTGTGTTGGTAATGTTGGGGTAGGTCCACAATGCACAGGGCAGATCAACTAAATCAGCAGTCACACCCCCACTCCACCCTCTTTATCTTCCAAACCATTCACAATGCAGTTTCGCTAAATTCGGATGCAAAGGTACCGGGAGCAAAGGATGAGCTTCATGATTATAAAATAAACCTTACCGCAACAATGCAAAGATTGGCCTAATCCTGCAATTCAGAGATCATTTTATGCAAAACTCGGACCAAAGCAGTTGATTTCATATAAAACAATGAAGAGATAAGTCTGGACCTTAACACAAGTACATTTCACACAAATTCACCTCTTGTGAACTCCACTGTACTACCCTGAGCTTCATTAAGGAAACCATTTGTCTTGTGATTTAAAATGATGTCAAAGAAAAGATGGTCCTCAAGAATAAAACTGATATTTTCCAAAAGTGCAAATACAGTACTGTAGAACAAATAAATTTTTTGCCTTTTTCTACACAAGGAATTACTTACTCCTGAACCAATCTACTGTAACTCTGTATGAAGATTAAAAGGTGATAACATTTACAAAATAAGGTGTGTTTTCAATGTTTTTTTCTTATTCACAGATGATGCTGTTAAGTCAATGAAAATGATAATGATTAAAACTCATAGCCCAAGCAACTAACCTGTGCTCTGTTCCATGTTGTGCTCTGGCAAGTCTGTGTGACGCCCATACAGAAACAGGCAATGCAACCCATTGGGGACTCATCAGACAGGTAGAACCTATCAGGTTTACAGCGGTTACAGTACTGGCCTTCAACATTAGGCTGCAAAAAACAGTGAAATGCCAATAGTGTCTAAAACAATAATACATAATGGGCAACAATCAGAAATTTGTAAATCATGCGCCAGCCAAAATATCAGTCCCAAAAGCTCATTGTATATACATTATTTGATATCTAACTACATCATATATCATTGCTAAACCATGCTGATTTGGAAATACACAACATAACAGAATCTAACATTATTCACTGGTATTGTGCATGGTAAAAATGCCTCGTGTCAAACACAGAAGTTATATTAGGAATATAGACTCTAAGTGCATAATTCTGGTGTGAGCCTAAAAATCACCAGAGTGCTATATGAAGACACTTACAGTATACAAAGCTCCCAAATAAAATTTTGATTTAATACTTTTCAACCCATAAGTCGGAGGTGCCACCTGCGCATGAAAAAAAAATGCCTGAAAATCTTTATGAAGGGTCAAAATAGTCACAATGCAACCTACAGTTTCAGATAAACTTGCAATATACACAAACAATATATTCTGGGGACACAATGTTGCCCAAATTCTAGAAATATCTGAAACAGTTTCCTCTCTGGTAACTAGTTTCCTTTACGGTAAAATGTTTGGCAACATTTTCTACCACTTCAAAACCAGCATAAACTGGGAAATTTCTGAGTGCAGTATGTGACAGCTGTAATGATTAACAAATATTTACCTTGCATTGACACTGTCCTGTTACAGTGCTGGGCAGGGTGGACAGACTGCCTCTCTGGTCACATAGTTGCACCTCTGGAAGAGAAGACAAACAATACCAGAGTGCATGTGTAATCAGATCAAATAATGCAGTGGTGGAACAAAATGGCATTAGTGCAACGGTCAGATACATGTTTATAAATACATAGCTCTCATGTGGTCAAAGGTAATGTGTAGTGAAAGACAGATGAAACATGTAGGTTTCGGACATGTCATTGTTATGTTTTGTGCAGGGTATCCTCTAATAAATCTCTGCTAACTGCCCAACTGAAACTTGCAATTTATCACACATCTTGTGCATTTTGGGGTTTAAAATGTGGATTGGAGGAAATCACTTCATCCTCTGAGATCTTACTTCTTCTCACACAGAAAAGGACAGAATAATGAAAGTCAAGCCAGAGAGAACAGAGGGACCTCAGACCTTATACACACTGAGATACAAGATATTTAAATAGGTATATTATTTTATTATAAGAATGCTGTACAGACAACAGTGGGCAATCTAAAGGCCTTATAACTTATAAACTGATCATGTGTCAGATACTGTAGCAGTGGTGTTTTTTTTTCACAAGGACTAATTTTTGCAAATTTTGTGACCTGAGCTAGACTCATGAATTTTACTTCCTGTAAACAAAGAAATTCTCTCCAAAACCGCTGAAAAACAGGCTTACTTCCAGCAAATAATTTGTATAGGCTGTGGTGGTAACCTGCAAGGGAAATGCAAATGCGGTGATTTCTAGGTACCATCCCTCATTATTTGGACACTTCTCGAATAAAGTATGTTTTTGCTTCATTTTAAAGCAGGATTATCAGTAAGGCAGTCTTGTAATATCACTCCCGAAAACTTCTGGCTCCTTGCATAAATTGAATCCTCACAAAAATAAACAAAGCCACGTCTGCAGTGTACTGAATGGCAAATGCAACTCTGTGTTCTGCCTTGTTTCCTTTCTCTTTGTCTTACCTCTTGTCCTGCACCTGTCCCCTGGAATAAGTGGGTTTCCCTCATAGCCCTCAGCACACCTTTCACATCTGCGGCCTACGTAACCTTCAGGACAGGCTGTGCAAGTGATTTCACCATCAGAATCAAGAATGCAAGTTCTGCTGAATCTGTAGATGGCAAATAAATACTGGTCAATGTACACTTGGTAACATGGATAAAACTATGATCTTAGATAGCAAATGGCCACACCAACAGATCCAACTGTTTACAAACACATATTATGACTATACTGGTTAACACAGCGTTTTCTACACACCATGCAATATGCCCCTTCCATTTAAAATCACCATTAACAATCTGTTGAATGTGTGCTGATCTCTCCTTCTTTCCGGTATGTCAAAGTTTGCATTACCTGAGAGAATCCTTGAATCCCTCTAAATATTTACAAATCTCCACTAAGTGCCTCCACTACATACAATTTGGAGAAAACACTGGTTAGCATTTTCATAAGTATTGTTTTCTGATAAGAAAAGTATCACCACAGCAGACGATAAAAGTATTAATTAAACAGAATTTTTATCAAAACACAAACCAGCTTAACGGTTTGATTATTCTAAAATCCACCTCAAACAATTTGTCTTGGCAGGTTTGCCTTAAATGATCAGCCTGTTTAACTTTGTATTTCTGTTTGCCAGAAAGAAAGGATGGCAAACCTGTCTTTCACAAGTTAATCAATGTCCCCTAGCATACAGAACAAATACATTTCTGCCACACTATTGGATTATGGAAACCCATTTGCAAATTCTGTTGTTATATGCATCAAAGAGCATAGCTCTACATGGCACACAACAGGATACCATCATACGTGTGAATATTTATATGGTCCACTTTTCCATCACTGCCCCACCAGCTTCTCAAAATCCATTTCCAACATCTCTTCCCAATACAAATGAACTCACTGGTTCTCAGGAGTTGTAAGTGGACAGGGACATGGACGGCAGGCATCAGGTCGCCCACTGCGTGGGTCTCCAACATATCCAGGGGCACATTCATTACAGTAAGGTCCAGCTGTGTTGTCACGACAGTTCTGCAGGACAAATGTTTTTATTTTATGATTTGTTCAAGTATTAAATACCACTGTTCAGTACCTCACCTTCATAAAGGGTTTCTCACACCTTACTCCACTTTTCAACATTGCCATGTGACAGAGCAGTGTTTCCATATCCAGCTGCAAACTAGCAACTCCTTTTAATCTAGCACAACCCAAACTGCGGCTTTTGTGAAGATAGTCTCATGATTAACTGACTTTGACAACTTATCTATGTGTGTGTGTGTGTGTGTGCATGTAGAGTGGGGACTGGAATCATCAGACAAAATCTACCATTTAAACCTTTTGCTACAAACACAACTAATACTGTTGTCATGCACAACCAGGAAATGGCGCTGCACTTGCAGAGAAAACTTTAAAAATCACATCTACTTCTTCTTGAACAATAGTCACACATAGAAAACAAATCCTCATAAACAGTTACTGATTAAACCCACACGCACCAATTTACAACTTCTTACCCTGCAAATCCCACTGAAAGGATCACAATCATTGGAATGACCATTACAATTGCAGGCAATACACTCTCTGCCATAGCGACCTCGATCCACTCTGTAGAAACCTGATGCACATTCCTGTTGAAAGAATTTGTTTCAAAGTGCCAACGTGTAGTTAAATACATTTATTCATAAAGAAGTGCGAAAACATGGTTGTGCTCTGAAAAATTATCACAGCTCTACATATATCATTAACAGATCATGAAAGTGTTTCTTTAAGTGTAAAGGTAAAGCAAACTGTAATATAAAGACAAGACAAACATTACAGATTAATCTGTCCTGATCATTCTTTACTAAGTGGAATGATGTGCATGATGCTCAAAAAATTGCTAAAATTTTTATGTGTGAAAGAACCTTGAACCTTTGACAATGAATAAAATACTGATATCCACTTAATATCAGCCCATGAATGGTTCTCATAATTCTTACCTCACAAGAATATCCTGTGTATCCTGTAGGACAGGTACACTCTTCCACATAAACAGCTCTCCCAAGACCTGTGTCTTGTGGAACTCCCGTGGTCAGAAGGACATTGCCCAACCTGTCCACAAAATTTTGAACACAGATTTTTCACATACTGCCACTACTGTATGCAAGCTGATTGACTGTCTTACCAAATCACATGAAGACTTGGATTAGTACTGTGTAATGAGCACTCAAAATTACTGGATGCCAATATCAATTATCTAACTATTCTAAACTGGCACAATTTCACCACTCTAGCCAGAACATTAGCACATCTAGACAGCCATTAAATTGCCCAGATTCCCTATAATTTACCAGTTCTGTCAGTTCACCCCACCCCTCACAAATAATTAATGCCACAAGAAATTCTGGAACAAATTTTGGACGTTTCAAATCTGAATGCCTCTTGCCTTTTTTCCTCTCCCTCTCAGTGACTTCTGTTTCAGACAAAATCCCAACTATTACACTAAATTTAGTTTAGACTGGTTTGATATTTTTGAATTACCTTCTTGATAAGCCAACTGACAATGAAACTTAGGTGAAAACATATCCTCTTCTGCAAGGCAAACATCTACAACCATATATAGATGATCAGAAATACATCCTGATGATAAGTACAATAATCATTACAATGTGACAGTGAAATCCTTACCTGATGAGTGACTGCCTGTTATCATAAGTGGCCCTGATGAGGATTGTGGTGACATTCTCCAACACCTGCATGAGATCCTCACGGGTTGCATATTCTGAAATTGGTCCTGGTCGCCGAGAGTCTGAGGTTCGCTCCCAGGCACTCTGAATGCAGAGAAACAATGTTCAATGCATAATTTGCCGAGTACACAAATAAACTACTGAATTCTTTAGGGCTGAGTAGAACACTGGTAGTGGATATATCTTATTGCTGTTTTTTCATTTTGTTAAGATGCACCTATCATCCACCTCCCACCTATATCCCTCTTGCAAATCATGTCATCCTTTTCAATAAATACAATAACACATTTATCACATCAACTTTCCTTGCACCCTGTCTCTCATCTCATCTTAACCTTACACACAAAAAAAAGGCCATTTCATTTCTTCACTTATAATCAACTTTGAAAGAAATAATCAGTCCCACCTTCACACCTCTCAACCCCTTTACACTTACTTGTCCATGTATAATTAGTGACAAGCCTTTCCCTGCCATTCCCCGGCATCTTAACTATGAACAAGCATATTACCCCCTGTACTACTCCAAGCTAGAAAATGTGTGAACCTACCTCAATAAGGGGTACTCTGACAGTAGTGGGAACCCTTGGCCGGAACTCGGTCTCAGATCTGTGTGTGAGTGTAATGCCATTTCCCTGAGAATATATAAAGAATTTCATTGCTTATATCAGCAGCCCAACCTAGTTTTGAGATTCATATCAGCCATTCATCATTCTCAAATTTTCCACTCTTCAGCTAGTTCAGATCAGGCATTTCCTGGAAAAGTACAACAGAATCTATCTTGCTCGGCTCAGATTGTGACAGTCGAACATTGTATAATGATCACCTACAAACTGCAAAATCTGCTGAGACATGGGGTCAGAGGGATAACTATAGTTATTACTACCTATGTATCATAACTATCTATCTGACATGGCTTTGACTACCATTTCTCCTCTCCCAATTTTTACAAATATGAAAAGTCACTATATAAGGAAACCACTAGTTGGCTAATGTGAACTGAAGCTAGTAAAGCCTAAACTAAGGTTTAAAGGTCAGCTGTGAAGTTAAAGGTTCATAATTCCTAATCTGAATATATGATTTGCCTTTTGGACATGCTACATAACAGCCTGGAGCCTGCAACCACAGGAAAATAATTAAAAAAACAGACAGAAAAAGTCTCCTTGACATCCTGATCCCCAAAAATAACTGTATCACCCTGCTTAAAGGCTACATCTTCATAAAAAAACGACAGGGGATTGCCACAATAGATTCAAATGTATTTCGACATTGTAATGCTGGTCCAACAAATGTCCAGTAGATGGGGGAGAATCTGATATTGAGTACTTACTGAAATAATGACATCAGGGTCCCTGGTAGGAATATCAAACCCTTCTATGTCATAATAAACCTGGTAGGTTAGCTCCCCTCCATAACTGCTCAGCTGTGGAAGGCAAAGAGAAAAAAAAATCAGCACTGCATTGCAAGAATACAATAAGGACAAATGACATACAAGTGCACAATATGCTGATCAAATCTTTTTTTTTCAGGCCTATTTTATGAAAAAAATTCACATCAGAGTAATTTTTTGGCTTTACTCTATTTTATCCAAAATCTAGAGAAATGATCACATGATCAAATTGACTTCCTCCATCATAAACCTATCAGATTACCACTGGTGCCATGCCAAAGTCATAAACACAGGATGAACAAACAAGTTTGAGACCACGCTTTGATGCAGAAAGGAGAAATAGTGACATAATGATCATGTGTCAGAAAAGTGCATCAATCGCCCTTGATCATAACAGACCTGACAGAACTCCCCATACAGATACTTCGGGGTTTGCAAGAAATGATGAGGGAATGAGATTTTTTTCTTCAGAGAAAAAATTGCAATAACAAATAGAATGACAGAGACTTATAGACACAAAACAGGAAGATGAAGGCCACTTTGAGAGAAAATAGAGCATACCGCCCCATATCAAATACTGAAAATGAAATCCCTAGTAGGGCGGGTGGTGGTTATGATAAACATATAGCTGAGGTCTTAGCATAATCTGCTTCTTACCTTTGACTACCAACATTTGCCTGAGCTGACACACCTTTTTCTCATTTGTGAACTCATGATGATTTCATACAATGCTAAGTGACAGTGTTCTTCGTATGAAAAATTAGCTTTATCTCACTGGAGAGATGACTGCATTCCCAGAATTATATGCTTTTCTTTTACTTAAACTCTTTGTGACATGATACACTGCTGATTTGACTGATCAACATCCCTGATATGTGTCAACAATGTTAATATCACTCCTTGACGCAACTGTGACAAAATCATCCCTCAAAACTCACCCGTTTACTCAAATACTGATATGGCAGTGACCAGTAGTAACTGCCAGTCCTCAAAACAGTATTGAAGTCTGTGACTTCAAACTCACGAGAGGCTGGGATGTATTGGATGAAACCTTGCTCTGCCGGCTCCAGTGTAGTACGTCTCACAAGAGCCACCTGGTTGCCCAAGGTAATCTGGAAAGACATTGACAGAACCATGTATAATTAAAGTATTTTGACAATAACTATAATCCTCTTTGCAGCTCATGCAAACTCTGTAACCTCTTCCGGATCTGATCCGTAAGCTAAAATCCTATAATGATGGTGGAATTATGATGTTTTCAAAACGGTGGTGGTGGGGGGGGGGTGTATCAGAGACAATAGGGTAGTTTAAAGTAAAAGGGGAGTAAAGGAAATAATCTAATTTTCTTACATCAAATCTTGATTCATTAGTAATCTTAATAAATATATCCCAACAAGATCCGCTCACACAAATTTACATAATTATTATCACAAGCTGACCACATACAACCACAGAATAGGCAAGCAATGATACAGCACCTGAGAGATCTGCAAATTGCTGCTGTAGCATGTCTGAGTATGTCCAAAACAGAAACATCTGACGCACTGATCAGGTGAGTCTGCCTCTGCATTAAACAATGGGGCTTTGCAATATCCAACAGTTCCTGATAGAAGAAGCATAACATGTTATTTTTTTTATAGTAAAGTAGTTTCCTAGTATGTCACTTCATAGTCGATACCATGCTTTCACCTGTGACAGCCCTTAGTGTTAACATTCACTACGTACAACTTTGCGACTAATTATTTCCTCTTTATTTCATGTCCAAAACCTGTCTCCTTCCTCAATATGTGCCCTTTAAGGGCATTTTCAAACAACTGTTGATCCCATTGGGTATTTTTATCATATTAGGTATCACCAGAAAGGGTAACCTTGGCTTAATATCAAAGATGGTTCGGAAGATAGATGCTGGACTACACAGTGAAAAGCTTAACTTTGATGCCTCATACCATCTAAAGTGCTTGTTTGTAATGGGTAAAACAAGTAGCTTCTGACTTGCTCTTTTGACAACAATGGACTATCAAAAAAACATATGAGCAGTTCATATCAAGTATGATTTTCCAAATTTCAACAAATCTATCTGGAATATTTTCAAGATGAAAAGTAATGGAAATGGCTGCATACAATACCACTTTAGAATCCTTCAACATGTCTTAGTCCTAAAGAAGTATTAACTTCTCAGCAGTTCATGCCTTTTTCAGATTTTTCTGTTTTTGGGAAAGGAATGATGTGATTTATTCACCATAAGTACTGCAAACTGTGTATAAATACGTCATATTATGTATGCCTGGAAAGAGGACCAAATAAGCTTCTAGATATGTGGGTCACATTACCTATTTTAGTGTTTAAAAAAAAAACAGAAACGTGACATAAATTGACAACTGCTGACAGTCACAAAGAAGGACAAGAAAACGGTTTGCTTGTAAGTTTTAGGCTTTTCACTGTCGAAAAAAAGGACAAGACCACTGCTACATAATTTAACAGAAAACCACACCTTAAGGAGCCAAACCACAGATGCTGCTGAATATTTCATGAACAGCTAGAGAATTAAATAGACCCCCTCAAAAACAGCGAAATGCAACATTTATAAAAGTTGTCAAATAAAATGGTACACTGAATTGTCGTTTTTCAATCATAAATGGCTTTACTGAAACATATCGGAATTCCGGCATCGGAAAATGCCTGCCATGATACATGTAACTGGTCATCCTATTACACTATCCATGACTTCCTATACACAGCAACTCCTCAGCAACCATTGCAAAAAGACTCCTGACATCTAGCTCCAAAATATTGGTCCTCATCAGGATGTCATAGAGGTCAATTTCTGAATCACTTGACACTTTTTCAGTGCAGAGGAATGTAATTTTCAACAGCACTGTAATACATGACCAATCATTCATGAAAATCCAAGATAGCAGAAGATCTGATGAAAAGCAATGTGTCAACTTCTCATGAGCTTGTTTGAATAAATATGAATAAATCTTCATTAATTTTACATCAGATGACTAGATTTGCCTTTGCTTTGATACAGTTTGCATGTTGCAGTGCCAAAGACTGCAAAAGAGAGGAATAAATGTGTACAGTACCAAGCCCACCATTCATTATACATAAATGCAGAAATCTCAATAGGTGAACTGCAACGAGTTCAGCTTAAAAGACAAACTTAACTTCTACAAAAGAATGAAAATATATTTTAAAGTTCAGTTTCTTCTCAATTTCCAACACAAATGTGTTTAAAAGTATTAATAACTCTCTAAACAAACAGCTAAAATATTACTGCTCTGAAATCCTCAATAAGGCTTCAGAGATAAGAAAAGACAAGACGAAATTGTGGCACTTACTTGTAACAATAATCAAGGCATCCGGGATAGCAAAAATGCTGCCTCTGTTATTGATAGCCTCACAAGTGTATGCTCCTGCATCAGATCTGATGGCATTGCGAACAGTCAAAACCCCTCGGCCATCAACACTAGTAACTGAGACTCTCTCACCACTTGGAATGTTGCCCCAGTTCAAGCGCCACACAATAAGTGGAGTGGGGACACCCACAGCCTCACAGATGATGGTGAAAGTGCCATTAATTTCCACTGTGATCTCAGGCACAGGGGGTGTCACAATGGATGGTGGAGCTGTACAAATTATAATTGGAATCAGATTAATAGATATCATAAACTGGGAAGGTCTGCTCATGCAACTTCACACAATTATGATCACAGATAAACCTGGAACATTCTCAATTGCCTGTGAAGAATACACTGCCAGTATCACCTTACAAGCACTGCCATATAATACTTTCCCGAGCTGTCTGTCAGGTACCCATTTTGGAGATATGGACTGAAGTAAATATGGATGAATATATCACAAGATATTTATAACATGATCATGGTGGGACTAATCTAATTTCAGACTTGAAGCATACGTTTGGACATGTTGCTCCAAATTGATGGGTTTTGAATGTTCAGCAGAAATGTAGCAGTGCTCAGATATGTTGAATGCACTTACTCTTGTATGAAAGCTTTTGTTAGATTTAAGTTAATTCACTCAATTAAAACAGAGACACAGACAATGACAATATGACTGTATCACTGTGTATGATTCATGTCAGAATGGAAAAATAGTCAGCAACCAGTTATGCAGATCATGCTTAACAAACATCTTTTTATCTTTTCATATACAGTAAAACCTGTATTCTGCGGTCCCTATGATGAGCTTTTCCTGTTCACCGACTGTTTTCTCATTGAAACTGACCTCCATTCAGTGGCTCCCTCTGACTGCCCAGCATGGACACCAATCAAAGAGCCATTTTTCACTGTCACAAGTAACAATGTATGCCTATTCATTTCCCAGGTCAGAAAGGCAGAGTCCGAAAATTCTTGTCTATACATCAAAGAGAGATTATTGTACAGTGATTGTGGTGGTGGAGGAAAGAGAGTAAAAACTGGGATTAAGATCCCATTTCATGTTTGCCTACCACAGAGATAATAATAATGGTTACACAATATTAGACCTACAAAGCCCACAGTGCCCGCCACGCTATAATCGCGACAAGAAGACATGGGTTGTATGGTCATGATTTTCACCGTCATGAGCAATAACAAGGATGTCCATTGTGCATTGACAAGCTGGAGCTTGGCAAAAAATACTGCCCACAGCTGATAATGAAGGTAGACTGGGGAGGCTGGTGGGGACTAATACATGTTCACGGAATGTGCTTCGTGCATGCATGTGCTACACCAATCGGCAGGTGAAGTAAACATGACATGTATGATATAATTACGTTTTGCCTAAGCTAACTACGAAAATACTGTCGGCATGGCTGACTGTTGTTAATATCAGCTATGCCCGTTACATGCATATTGAAACAGAAGAAATCTTGGACATTCATCTCGTATGACTGTTGGTTGACAGAAGAAAGACCACTGGCTTTAGAGGAGAAAAAAAGAAAGTCGAGAAAAAGCTTCCATGACTAGGAATAAACTACAGTAAAATAAGCTGTGACAACTGGTCCATAGAGAGGAACGGGACTTGTAGATTGAAGATACTGATTTAGATTAACAAAGGACGGTGAAAGCCAGTATCAATCCATCAACTGACTTGCCAGGATATAAAAATTGAAAGAAGAAAAAGTCCTGTAAGCCATCTATGTGGTTCTTCAATCTGACAGTGTACTCTTTGCATCTTACCTGAATCACTCAGACTTACAGGCAATGCGACGTGAGTAGTGCTCACTATTGTTGTGAGGAAGACAGATATATGCCCCAGCTGCGGAGCTTATTACTCGGCTATTTCTATTATCAAGAGCTATTTCAGTATTTTTTTAATAAAGAGTAAACAGGGATCATTAAACTGTTGGCCAGGTAAAAGCTACTGTAATTAGGTTCCAATGCGCTTAAATTTATATGGCAAAAAGTATCTCCAAATGTCTAGCTTTTTAATACAATACATGCAATCTGCATATGTATCTGCATCATATGTTTGCCTTATGATATGACTCAGCTAATTAGTGATACTCTTTATAAGTATATGTATATGTTATAAGAGACAGTGTTTATTTCAAATGCATGAGTACCCAAATACAAATACATCTAAAACCACTCCTCCTGACTTGTGCAACCACTATTGATTCCCCATGAGTGTCCCTACATCACAGGTTTACTGTATTTGACTAATTTTAATGCAGACAAAGGTTCTGGATCTGGAGGGCAAGCTCAAAGCCCAAGACTTGAACACACAAAATTACATTACACACCAACAAGGATTCTATACTGACACAAGTATTCGGTACTGAAATGACTGAAACCTACTGACATGAGAGTGCAGGTCTGCCTTATAAAAATACACATAAAAATCACAGAAGTTCACAGATTCGCAACCCAATCCACTTACTGCAACCAATTTCATCTGATCTGTCCTGACAATCAATCTCGCCATCACACTGGTAAGAAAGGGGAATGCACTGATCATTTGTTCTGCAAGTGAATTCATCCATTTGACATGGTGCGCCGGGTATGCGGGTTGCTGATAAAAAAAAAATAAGCATGATAAAGTGTTGTTTGATGAAGTATGAACAGGAACATAATACATAAATGTAAACGAAATCATAAAGCATAAAAACAGACCAAAGTGAGATTATGAGATTTAGTGGAGTATGAATAGGAACACAAAAAATAAGAATAAATTAAATGGCACTGACCAAAAATACGACAAAGTGAGAATTGTGATTTGATGAAGCATAAAGAAAAACCAAAGTGAGATATTACTGTGACTTGATAATGTATGAATGGGAACATAAATGAAAAATAATACATCTTAAACTTTTAGCATATTTAAAAAATGCTCAAAAACTCATTCCTAATGTTCTTCATCTCAGGAAGTCATTTTTTTTTTTGTTATTGAGAAGTTTTCATATAAGATAACTGCTCTTGGGAACAATTAATACCACCAGTTAGCAAAAAAAAACTTTTTATAGTCTACAAAATGTGAGTGACTACAAGCCACAGAGTATCTTTGCACCACCCATTCAGATGCTGACAACAGTGTGGGCTTGGATAACTCTGTGTTTGTATGTACCCTTCAAATTTAGGCATGCTGTAAAAGTATGACTATGTGTAAGCTGTCAAAATTTTGCCCACTTTCTCCAAGACAAATTTTCAACAATCAATATACTGTTTCCTTAACTCTACAGTTCAGTCATAGTACTTACGGCAGTTGGCCTCATCAGAACCATCAAAGCAGTCATCATCTCCATCACATCTCCAGATCTTCATGGCACAGCGTCCATTGTTACATCTGAATTCATTGGGTTCACAAGGCAGGGCAAGATCTGGGGATGAAGCAAGGTATCTTAAAGTTAAGTGTATAACTGCACATGAAAAACAAAGACAACACTTGTCCACTCTTTTTTATTATTCATTGTAAATACCATTCCTGTGTCCCATTTCACACTTTGCATTGAAAGCACTGAAGTGTGATCCAGCACATGTATGATTTGTGCACCAAGACAGACAGCTCCATAGACTCTAACCTGACCCTTGCTTGGTGGTCCACAGCATGACTAATTACAGGAGCTATTGGCTCTACAGACTTTGACCTGATCCTTGCTCCATGTTCTACAGCATGAATATTTACAGTTGACCCTGACCCTTACCTGGTGTTCTACAGCATGACTGATTACTGGAACTTTAGCTCTACAGACTTTGACATGATCCTTGTTTTGTGTTCTACGGCATGGCTAATTTCAGGAGCTATTGGCTCTACAGACTTTGATCTGATATTTGTTTGGTGTTCTACAGCATGGCTAATTACAGGAGCTATTGGCCCTAAAGACTTTGACCGGTTCCTTGCTTCATGTTGTAGAGAATGGCTAATTACAGACAGACTTGGACCAGTTCCTTGCTTTATGTTCTAGAGCATGGCTAATTACAGGAGCGATTGGCCCTACAGACTTTGACCGGTTCCTTGCTTCATGTTCTAGAGCACGGCTAATTACAGGAGCTATTGGCTCTACAGACTTTGACCTGATCCTTGCTCGGAGTTCTATTGCATGAATGATTATAGTGATTACAGGAGCTATTTGCACTAGAGATTCATGGTGAGGTGTCAAAACAATGCAAGCACTGCTAAATATTCCAAGCATTTATTGTTTTACATTTTCAGCTTTGGCTTTGGTAATTACAATTCAAACGCTCCACAATTTTATGATCCTAACATTATCTTTTGGACACTTTTGCAATGTTTTGAAAACAGAGCAGGCAAATGAAAGTTGGTCACCATTAGGTTCTGCACTTTCTTTCCAATATTTTTATTTTATTCACCAGAAAAGCTTCCCATTGATATGCACAGAGAATAAAGGAAATTTGTGTTCATTTTGTATGCTAAACATACTGTTCTCAGCTTATGGACTATGACATCATTATCTTCACACAGTCTCTTGAGATCTTCAATCCCAAGTCTATATTTCTACTGACCAATATACTCTAGCTTTGGAGATTTTTGAGAGGTGAGTGAAGGAGAGAAATTCTTGTGATGAACATGAAATTATATAGATTATTAGAATTTGCAGATTTGCTGACATTATTATCTAACACTGGCTTTCTGATGGTTCCTACCGTCATAATTTATGTGAGCATTATGGCTACTTTCTGCACTAAACCTGGAGGAATTCAAGACTTGCATTACTGACTGAGTGTGTATTTTCAGAAGTTATTGGCACACATTAGTGAGCACCACCAGATGTTCTCTGACTAACTACAGTATATATTATTGTAAGATAGTTCAGTATTCTGTTTTGCACTCACTTCAGAAAAATAAAACTGGACTACTGCTTCGAGTTTCCTATCAAGTATAATATTTGTGCCAGTGCTCACTGGTCTTTTAAGTAATTCTTTTGAGGGTTATTTCCATAAGAATATAAGAAACATATTTTAGAGAAGAAAATAATGTTCAGCTAATTGACCCTAATTTCTTTTAAGGAAGACTTTAAACAATCTTAACATCTTTAATTTTACCAAGTTTGCTATCTCTTGAGACAAATTCCCTGCAGAGGCAGTCAATTCTAAGTTCTAGGTTTAAGCATGTGTAATTCAAACCAAACTTGCTGACCTCTATCCAAAAGCTCATATACATGGGACTAAGTAAAATCAGTTGAATGTAGAAATGAGCTGTGATAGAACAACACTCAAAGATAGCTGACAAATTTTGCTGTCTTAAGATAAAAAGGAACGTATGCAATATGATTTATTGTGCATAGGTGCCTTTTTGTCATAAGAATACAGCTTACGTCTGCAGCTTACATCAACTCATAAAGACATGTGTCAGGTACTTACTGCAGTTATTCTCATCTGAGCCATCTGTACAGTCAGGTTCACCATCACAAAGATAATCTCTAGGAATACACTGTCCATTTGAGCATGTTGCTTCATCTCTTCCACAGGGTCCATCAGGACCGGGCCGTTCTGTAGCTGGACCAACTGTCAATAAAAATGTAAAATATTGAGATAGTGGATGATTTTAACAATATCTGAACTCTTTAATTTCAGATTTGTATCTGGTTATACATGGCACTCTAAATCATGACTGGATATTTCAAGCGCTATGGTATATTTTGATATTAAAATTCTTCTTGTAGTCCCCAATTTGATGATTCATGATTTCAATCAAACTGAATTTATTAACATTTCAGAGAAAGAAAATGTACAAATTTTACAGCAGCAGCCTATTAAAATGCTAATGAGGCAAATATACATGATTTAACCGAGCCTATGAAATAATTGCAATTCATACCGTAATCAACTGCTAGTCGAGCAATGGCCTCAAATGAACCAGTGGAGGTGACAGCTCGACATATGTAGTCTCCAGCATCCTCTGGTCTAAGATTTGTGATGGTCAGACGGTTGGAGGAGATGACTGCTTGTGGGGGCATGGCCTGTAATGAGTAAGAAAATGGTCACAATGAAAAGAGTGGTAATATCCAAGCTTGGTAAGCAACATCTTAAAAGGAATCGCTTTTCACATTACTCTGTGAAATCAAATGTGAGACTAAAAAAGTAATTAGTTCCTCAAAGGGTGATCTATATCTGTTGTCTCTGCTGACATTCTGGTGGCAAAGTATTCTAATGATCACTGGAAAGTATTAAGTCCTGTGGCGACAAGCTTTCAAATCTGTCTTCTATCTTTTTTTTTTATCTAGTGTAACTATTTTATGAAACAATGACACATGGCCTTGTTTGCTTTCCTTATAGGTTTTCTATCTGCATATTTAATTAATTATTTACAACACTTAAAAAATGTTTTCATGCCT
Source organism: Ellobium chinense (assembly GCA_033807755.1). Lineage (NCBI taxonomy): Eukaryota > Metazoa > Mollusca > Gastropoda > Ellobiida > Ellobiidae > Ellobium > Ellobium chinense. Next base: position 791,300 of record JAWQUT010000221.1, read on the forward strand.
CTTAAAAAAATCTGAATTCTTACTTCATGTGATTCGCATTTCACGATTTGATAACTAAGCAAGGTGAGCAACTTAAGCATGAGCAAACTGAAATTTCATGAAATTATGGCACAGATGATAAAGAATGACAGAATTATGACGTTAGCTGGTTCTGATGGATTGTGAAGTAGTTTATGGACTGGAAAATTAGGAGTGCTTTCCCATACTTCACAAATACGTGACATCAAATTCATCTGCTCATCATCTTTTTTGCACAGGACCATTAAACTTGTACTTGCATTGTCAGAAAATTTTGGTGTTCAGATCTGTGCAAGATGTCACTATCAATATATATACTATATCTTATATTTCATCATCTCATTGTTTTTTCATGGAGAAAATAATTCCTTTAAACTTACCCCTCCAGTTCTGCGAAGCCACTCAATCCTGGCTGTGGAACTCCCTGTCACCTGACAGATGAATGAGGCACTGGTACCAATACGCTTCCTCATTTGTTGTGGACTGACTGAGATGGTTACATCTGTCTCTATATAAAATACAGTTTACACTCATCAATGCACAGTCATAGACACATTGGGTAAGTCTTAAACAGAATGCAAGACACAATGCTGAGCGCTAAATAATTATATACTACAGTTATTTATTAAGTCACAGATGTATAATGTTTTCCTCTGAAAAGCTTTGAACACTATCATTTACATAATATTATTATAAGTCAGTTGTTAAAATGGGGATCTGCAAAAGGCAAGCTCATCTAAAGAGGAGGCAACTCTAATATCGAACTCTATCACTCTGAAATTCTGCTGAGCTAACAGCACTTCATTCATGACTAGAAATGCTGTTCATAGCCAGTGGAAATATCCACAGGGATCCTATCCCTCTTTTGCATTGAAAAATTATAAACAGTCACCAAAATATTCATACCCTTCTCTTCCCCCCCCCCCCCCCCCCAANNNCCCCCAAAATAAACCCATGACATACTATAACCTTGTATCTGACTCCTTTGAGAATTAATTCTACCGACATCAAGTCCACGCTTTCACACTGTAGAGCAGCGTGGCCAAATGGTTATGGTATTAGACTCAAGATCTAAAGGTTGTGGATTCAATTTCTGACCATGGTCATGTTGTAATGCCTTGAGAAAGCATTTTATTACTTTCCTCAGTCCACCCATTTGTAAAATGAGTACCTGGTAAGGAGGTGGAAGATATTGTCAGACTGCTAATAATCAGTGCCTGTAAATGGCAGTTGCACTGCTTGCTCCCCAGGGAGTTGAAAAAATTCTAAAGTGAACAGGCCTGCTGGGGTAATAATGGTGTGAAGTCGTGTGAGCAGGCACAAGCCTGGATACAAGACTTATAAACAGCATTATTATTATTACTGTCATCACTTACCACAGTTTCTTTCATCTGAGCCATCTGTACAGTCAAATCTCCCATCACAACGTGCTGCCAGACCAACACACTGGTTGTTTGTGCACCTGAACTCACTTGATGTACACCTCTCAGCTGTAATTTGATTTAATTAAATAATATCTCTGCGTGAATTATTTAACACTAATTAATATCAATAAGAACAAAAAGATCAACAGCTAACAATTGCTACCTAACATTCTTTCAATTATTATTTGCAGCTGAAAATTATCATCTAATGAATGTATCTATATAAATGGACTACAAAAAGTGGAGCAGAAAGCATTTTTTTTTTCTAATTTGAACATAACTCTCACCATTTTAAGAAGCGCCACTATCTTTTGTAACAGACAATTCAAGTAAGAAGGTTTGCCTTATACCAAAGGTCTCAAATCACATGCATCCTAATACACTGTTCATAGAACCCTACATTCCAACAGTCTATGCCACTGTAACACTATACCAAAATCTTGAATTTCTCCAGGCATGACCACACTGTTCTGAGAATACAATTTGTTTTCTTTACTTTTTCTTCTTTTATGAACCAAATCCATGCTAAGGCCTGCTGTGTCCCTAATCATGTACCGCTGGTCCATGACTGGCAAGGCCTGTTGACTTTCGCCTCTGTACTCTTGCCTGTAATCAGCCCATTGAGTGTATGAAAGCTAAGGCATTTTCTATGCCTATATTGCTATCTGGAGTATTTCAAACCACATAGCAATGAAAAATGAGGAGGGGCACTTTTTTTTAATTGAACAACTAGAACTACAAGTTACCTTGTTAAACCAACATGAAATAAAAAGATGATCCCTTCATTGATCCATTAAAAACTCTCTAATCTTCCTCCAAGCTGGACTCAATGGCAAGGCTAACATTCTCAAATACGAAAAAGAACAGAAAATTAAGCTCACTAGGACAATCCCTCTCATCTGATCCATCTTGACAATCAAATCTACCATCACAGCGGGAAGCAATTCCAACACACTGGCCACTGGCACACCTGAATTCCCGACTTGTACACTGTTGGACTGAAATAAGTATGACAAAGCAGCTATAGAGAGGCACTGTAGTTCCTACTTCTAACCATCAACTGCAACCACCAAACGTACATGGACAGAAGAAGTATAACCCAACAGCCTATTTGGTTAATCAATTTGATTATGCTATATGAAGTTAAACCCATCCATTTGCCTAACCAATCTATTTACTAGTCCAGCCATTCACACATCTCCTATTTTTTTCAGCTTCTAGTTCACTTTTGAGACATGTCATCTGTAATATGTATGGAACTGTTTTCCTAATATCAGACCAAATGAAATTTTAGTTCAAATTTGTTCAGATTTATAAGCCCACAGTGATGACAGTATCAGAATTCATATTCAAGCTTGAAACATCAGAATGTAACAATTTCATGAAGAATCAGGTCCATTTTATGTTACTACAAAGCTTGAATGTGCGTCATTTTTGTGTAATACAATAGTATGCCTTAACATTGATGATATGATTTGTTAAATCAGAAACAGGTCTCTGTTTTGTTCTATTTCAAGCAAATTTTAATTCAGTTTCTCACACTCTTACCACAGCGAATCTCATCAGAATTATCAAAACAGTCTGGGATGCCATCACATTCCAAGGTGCCCTCAATACAAGTGCCATCATCACAGCGGAATTCTCCCTCATTACAGCCACGAGGCACTAAACCACAAAATACAAAATGGATTACACAATTATACTGGTAAAATGTCAAAATGTGATTTGCATAGGAGCTGCTGTTAGCAAGAAGGATTAGATATTTCAACATGAAGTGCAAAAAAAAAGGTGAAATGTGTTAATTGTGAAATGATAAGCTAATTAAAACAAAATCTGAAAGCAGCAAAACTCTCTGCATCTAATTTCCTTATGTCTCTCTCCCTTTCTTGGACTTTGTATCCTTAGTTATCATCAATTCTTGTATAGTTACAATTTTTAAAAAAGCAACAAAATTCTCTGAACCTAATTTCCTCATTTCCCTCTCTCTCTCTTTTTCAGATGTTGTATCCTTAGTTATCATCAATTCTTGTGTAACAACAATTTTTTAAAAAGTAATAAAATTCTCTGTACCTCATTTTCTTATGTTTTTTTTTTCTGATCTTTACTTTTAATTGTCATCAACATTTCAGCAGTTACAATTTTAAAATGCAGCAAACCTTCTGTGTCTAATTTTCTTATATTTCTTCCTCTCTCTCTCTCTCTATTGGACCGTGTATCGTCAGCTGTCATCAATTTTAGAGCATGCACATTCTTCCTATCATCATCTATTCACATGCTTGTTCATCATTCTTCAATAGCTTTATGCCTCTATTCCTCTTTGCAATATTCTTCAAACTGATGTGATTTGTTCTACTCAATCCAATTTACATGCTGCTGCTAATACCTGCTCCATCTTCCAAAACCCATAACAATAATCTTTAATATTAAGGAGTATTTATACTTTTTATTTCCTTTTCACCCATTTCTTGTTGCCCATTCCTCCATCTTCCTTTATTCTTAACTTTAATTTTCAAGACAAATTTTCTAAACGCCACAGTAACCAACTTGCACATTTATCATTACAAGTACTCTCATGAGACATCTTCGATATCACATTTCCCATAGCTTTGAGCTGCCAACTGACATAGTCACTCTTAAAAAAGTAAAAGCTTTATCTCTTATCTCGCCTCTTCATGTTTCTTTCCATTGAGTGAGAGAAAGAAAACAAAATCATGACTTCATTCATGCTTTTATAATATGTATACTACTCATGTAAATGTGATAATTAATATTTATGACATCCAGCTATATTCAGAGTCATGTGAAATATAAATTATTAAAAAATAGCCAAAAATACCTATCTCTGCTCCATTACAGAATAAAGTTCAATCAATTAGTCAATGTGCTACTCATTTCAGATCTTCTTTTCACTCACCACAGTCTTGCTCATCACTTCCATCCCTGCAGTCAGGGTTCCCATTACACCTGTAGCCAGGTGGCAAACATCTGCCATCACTCACACAGGTAAACTCCCCAGCACCACAAGCTGTAGATATCAACCAGACATATTTTATTGAGTTTAGCCCTGGGTGGTGTTGGATACAGTAAGAGAGTGAGAGAAGTGAAAGAGTGCAAACTTAAACATGAATGAGAGAGACATGCCTTAAAGAAGAGGAGAGGGCATAATGGAAAAGGGTTTCAGAATACTTGAATAAAGGAAAGGATCGAAAAATCTCAAACATGCCAAACAGAAGTCACTGGAAAGTGACTGACAAGAGACAAAAAATTAAGGAAAGGCTCTATCCTATCCTAGAGTTTGTAATGTAAATAACGTGGTGTGCATCTAGTCACCCTAAATGCTTTGATGTTTCTATGCAAAACTTCACACTAAAGTGCTGAATGACTTATGCTTCTCCTGTAAAGGTAGTATTCTTAGGACAAATTTGCAACAGCATCAGGTGTTTGAAACCAGATTTCTCCCATGTCTCTTGAATTGAGGGTTATAAAGTTAAGCATGAAGTTATTCCATTTTATATCAAAGTATCTTATTAGTTCCTCTAAACTCTGCATCAAGATGGAAAATCCAGAAAGTTTCATAGGGTCATGCACATATGTTTCTTAGAGGCATGGAGGAAATCTGGTGCCAAACAACAGATACTATTGCAAATAATAGATGGGCTAAGATCATTACTCTAAAGGTAGGAAAATGCTTCATTCAGCACTTTGGTGTGCAATTTTGCAGAGCAAATTCAATACATTCATGCTGATGAGTTGCACACAATGGGATCTGCATTACAACTTATGGGAAATGACAATGCCTCCCCTTAAAAAGTAATATGATATGAGTATAACTGTGAGTTCAGGATAAGAATGGAAGGAGGTTACAGGTACATGGAACATGAATACGACCAGCAGTGTAGAAGAGCAAGTATGTAGAAAGCTATTCTGTAAAGCTTTCTACCTACTTGCTCTTCTACACTCTGTTTTTAGCTTTATGGTAATTTCTTTACTTTTGTAGTTTTTTATGAATACCACCACAAGACAAATCAGACAACAAAGATATTAAAAAGATGATGGTTATTATCTGCTTGTCAAAATTGCACTATTTGATCACAAGACTTGTAAAATGTCATACCTTCTGTGTGATGACCAGCTTAGCACTCTCTTTCTTCCTATTCTACAAGACATCAATTTAATTTGAAGAAAAGTTAGTAAGTGTACAATTCAGTACTTGCATTGTAATGTTGTCTACTCCTAATAGCACTCGATTACAATTGCTTCAGCTTACAAACTATTTGATATTTTAAAGTGGAATGACCCATCGGACTAACATCGGATAACCAGGCACCACTAATTTATTTTATCCTGACTGACTCCAGCAAATTCTGAACCAACTTCTAGTCAGAGTATAAAATCTTTTGGCTCAAGAATTCTTCTTCTACTTACGGCATTCTCTTTCATCACTTCCATCATTACAATCAGACCTCCTGTCACAGCGTTGTGCACTTGGAATGCACTGACCATTGGAACAGGTGAATTCAGCGGGAGAACATGTAGCTGTGAAGACATCAAGATTTGAAATGATGAAAATGGTGATCATGGTGATAGGCATGGTCATTCAGATACTGGCATTGATCATAGTGGTAAGAGTAGTAAAAGGTGAATGTGTTGTGATAATTAGGGAACTGGAAAGTTCAGCACTGTATGTGGTGATAGTGAGCATGATCACTATCATATATTTATAGTCAGAATAAGAGTGTGCTGTTGCTTAAGTAGTGCATAAGGCGGCAGTTATCCTGCTGATAGTGACTACTATGCCAACGTTTCACAGTGTTAGAAGTTATGTGGGAAAATAAGAGGCATTACTGATGTTTACTTAAACAAATGGAGAAAACCAAAATAAGTTGTGATGTGATTGTTCCTTTGAAAAGTAAATAGGAAATCAGAGACTGTTCAAGACGGGTAAAATATCCCTGAGCTTTTTGTATTACAGTTACAAGAAAGACGATAAGGAGGATGAATAAATGGACAAATATAGTCAAAGTATCACAGAAGATGACAAGAGTTACAGATGCTAAAAACTGTATCTCTGTTTCGTAATAAGTAATTCAAAGACGTGAAGGCTACAAGGAGATTTATTTTGGAAATAATTGAAAAGTAGAAACTGATTAAAAGGATTGATAATACAAACTGACAAGAGGCTAAAAGAAAAAGGGACATTAAAATTACATAATGAAATTATATAATACAATGTCATAATAAGAAAATTGATAAGTTTAGAGCACTGAATGATTAATGAACACCCACTTTAATCCCATATATAACATATATGTGGAATAAATTTGAAAAATAAATAAGTGTAAAATTTGAATAATTTGACAATAATACATTAAGCAAACTGCAATCAAGATTGTCAGTAAAACACTAAAATCAACAAGCAAATATAGACATTGTGAAGGAGAACTGAACAATATGAGAAAAAATGCATGGGGAAAAAGAGGTGTTGAAAGAGAAGGAAAGAGGGGTTATCTGCTTTTGGTGGCAAATGGAGGGATCAGAAAGTGGTGTAGGCTGATATCATCATTACTAGATATTCAGAACGTTATTATATGCTTTTCCCAAATATATACTAGCGGGGAGTAGCTACTAGCAGGGTGTAGCATTGTTGAAGCATGGGGTATCATGGCACTTTATGATTTGCCTCAAACTGTAAAGGTTTAGTGAAATTTCACAATCTCATTAAATTATTGACTGCAAAAATAACACAAGTCTTTGCAAATACTTGTTAGCAATGCACTTCTCCTCTGAAAGGATATTTTCAGACACTGTATTTTTGGTAAAACCAGATACTATACTATTGAACACACCATCAATCTTCTGAAAGACAACACTACAGTACATGTTAAGATGTTAAATGTTATTCTGGCAAATTGTGACTCACAATGAAGCTGCTGTGATAGTTAATACAACAATAGTATTAGCAAAATGGATTAGACATTTCAACAAGAAGTGAAAAACATGTTGAAATGTGTTAATATATATATGATAATCAAAACAAAAATTAAAATTAAAGAAAAAGCAACATAGCTTCATCATGAAGCATGGTTTACTGTGATGCAGAGAAATGGCTGGGTAATACATAAGACACTCTATAGCTGACAACAAACAAAATGATATTAGCCATGTTTGCTGGTGCAGCATGGTAGGACGTAAAACATGTATCAGTTTTCGCACTATTGCAGGCTCAGCTGTTGTATACCGCAGCTGCTGCAGCATGATCCTGCTGCCAGTTTTTTCTGCCACTACTGCCGCTCATATTAAAGCAAAATCATTCCCATTTCTACCTTCCTTTAGGATGGTCATCTCCTTATAATCATTGTAGAACAATAGATGTGAGTAACCCATTCCTTATTACAAAGCATTTACATGTATGTTAGGACATGACACCAACAATTATCAAAGCACATTTAGTGGACTAGTGTTGTGGTGGGATTTTGCACACACAGCAAACAAGATGAACCTGTGAAAAGACCCAGTTAAAAAGTTGCATGCACTCTTGTTTTAAGAACCAATTTATTATGTTAACCCAACATTGCATGATTTGTGAACAACCCATACTACCAAATTTTCCATTATTTAGAGGCTAACAGAAATAACAGTTTATCATCCCTTTATTGTAATGGAATGGGGGTAGGAGGTGAGGGGTGGTGGACAGCAAATCAGGTGAATTAAGGTAGAAGATGGAACCTGACTGGACACTGTTATACATTTACAGTTACTTGTACTGAGGATGTTGATATGGCAAGCACATCATGTGGAGCTCTTGAATAGGTTTTGTGAAGAAAAATGTGAATTTTAAAAGGCAATTACCATGATGGTTTGATGGCAACCAAGTACAGAATGGAATGGACAATACAGTGGGGAAGAAAAACACGATCAGCAATAAGCTTGGGCAAAAAAATCTTGCCAACAAATTTGATCAAGCCAATATCTTAATTATTCACATTATAATGAACTCTTCAGATTTATGCTTCTTTTTCACTCATTCCATGGAATCAGATACCCAACCTGTTAACTCTTGAAATTTGGCTACAGAGGCTTGCACCTTCAAAATACCTAATGTCACTCAAAGCCTGTTAAACACTTGTGGCATGGCAAAAATCACCATAAACCAATATAACAAACTTATGCAAACTTCAGCCTTGTCTCTCCAGGCCCTCATATCAAGACCATGCTGGTCAACATTTGATGCTATCACCTCCATGACAATGTAACAATACTATGCCATGACAGCATTTTTGTTAGGCTGTCTCTTTTCCACTGCTGTAATTTTTTCGTAGCTGCTCCATCTTAAAATAATTTACTGGAAGTGTCACAATTGATTCTTACAATTCATGTGAAATCGTCAGTAATCAAAGGAGTAAGCTAAAACAATAACTCGAGCTTCTCAAGCATGGTCTTGATCCGCATTTCAATAAAAAGAAACAGAAACAAAGAGTTAGCGGTAAATTGAAACACCGGTTATGGATTTGATACCACTGTTATTTCTTGATAACAACATTACCAACTTTTCAAGAGTTCCATTGTAAATATAAGTGATGGAAAATAACTGCAGAGTAATAAAGCAAGTAAGACAGGAAAATGCAGCAAATACATGTCCAACTGCAGTAAAACATTACTGAGGAGGTTATGTGTTTAGGGATAAGAAAACAAATATATAGCCAAAGAAAGCACTGTGGTACTGGAGATTATACCACAGCACAACTTACGACAATCAACTTCATCCGAGCCGGTCGGACAATCTCTGCGTCCATCACACCTTCTACGCATGTCCAGACAGTGACCTGAGTCACACTGGAACTGGCTCTCTGGGCAGCGCCGGATGGGCTCTGAAAATGAGGCTATCACATATCAACACTATGTTTGTGTAATGTTATGGAGGAAATCAGCAGCATGGCACAGCACCTGAGTACAGTAACCAGTTACCCTGTGTAAATTTCTACAGAGGAATTCATGGATCACAAAAAAAAAAAAAGAAAAAGAAGGCTGCAAAATTAAATTATACTGTTTAAAAGGAAATGTATGCTCATGCCTTCATTCATCAAATGGATTTCACATCTTTGACTTTCTTGATTTACAAAATACTGTCTCAGATTCACTCACATACAGTTCATACAGTTTATTTTCATATCTTTGCACTGAAAATGGATTCTATGGTGCTGTGACAAAGAGCTCAGCCACCAGGAAGCACTGCGGCACATTCTTGTTCGCCAAAGCAACAAGTCATCTAGATATGCATCTCATGGCAAATACGTTATTCTGATCTATTTAAAATGTTCATTTAACTCACAGAAGCCCATTTCAGCGATTCTTTACACTACCTAGCTGATGCTTATGCAATAGTAAGTCACATTGGGATGCTACTTCTAGGATGATTGTGTTTTGGGCAATATTAGACTTTGCTCAGTAAGACTGGCAATATTGCATGTTGCCACTGCTATTCTCAAACATATGAATCCCTTTTGTAACATAGATCTATGACTTTGAAAAGTTGCAACAATAAAGTGTTTGCAACTATCTAAGGAGAACTCCTGGTTATTTTGTCAGTCACTGACTAAGTCTTTCACAATTTAATACATCGGCACTGCAGAGTATCTAAGTAATGAGATCAGTAAATAACCATCTTCATAAGCAGTTCACTATGACAGCACTGATCAATAAGCATTTAAAGAGCATAATACCAAGCTATGAGATTAATACTTCCAAAAGACCATAAAATAAATATTCTCAAGCAAAAGCCTGTGATCTAAACAGACTACTTTGGCATATTACTTGGCAAATGAGTAACAAAGTCAAAAAGTCATAATGGCTTGACACTAAACTCCAGAATTTTTATCCAGCCATTTATCAACGTTAAATGATAAACGAACTTCTTACATTTGCCAGAGTGTAACTGAGAGAAAGAATGGCTGCCTCTTATCTATGCAACACATAACACATGAGTTATGACAACTAATAGATAGACATGGATGTAAGCAGGATAATATGATCAAAACCTCATAGTGATGAAACTAGAGTCACACATTGGCAATCAAGGGATGAATCCACACAATCTTTCAAATGTGTACATGGCAGGATAGTGATTAAACATCCTGCTAATCTTCTAATACTTATGGTTAGTACAATATTTATTTAAGCATGTTTTACATTAGTATCCAGAGGGTGAGAATGACTTAGAAATGTGTTTATGGAACAGAGTTTGATATGCCTCAGATGAGCCTTAGCTTATCCCAATGCTCACTGAGAAGTAAGCTTTTCAAAAATTTTGAGAATGTGTTTAACCACAAACCAATATATCGCCACAGTGCCTAGAAAATGGCCTAAGTCATGAATGACTTTTGACAGAACTCTTGAGGAAACATGTTATGGCAAGACCAAAAAAAAAAGTCACTTTGTATCTTTGCACCTGCAATTTTAGTAGGAAAAATATTGGCCCATTTTCATTTAAGACATCAGCATGGGCCTTGAAATAATATGGCATCCTTATTAAAAAACAATATAAATCTGACTTAAGCCACTTGTGAAGCACAGTTACAATATATCATATATAATGTGCACTAGGCTATACTAATCTGCTAGTGCAAATATCGCAAATACTTTTGGTAAAATAATGGTATAACACAAAAAGTCATCCCGTGTCTGGAAGAATCATTTGAACACACATCATCCATATTGATGTACAAGATGGTAACTCATATGACTTACAGAGAAACATACAACCTTATACATCAACATGAACAAGAATATCACAAGAATCTATGGGCAAGAATATCATCAAGTGCACACATCATCACACTTAAAACCCCACAGACAGTTGTCTTGTCCCTGTCACTACATAGGAGCCCTCATGTCCTATTATGGAATCAGTACTACCTGTATACCTTCACTGTCAACAGCAGAAAAAAGGCATATTTAGCCATTGAGCAAATTACAATGTCATCAGACTGTTTTACTTTGTGAAAACATGCACTTTCTGAATTCAAACCCATTATCTCATGACTATAGTCACCTAATGAAAATGAAAAACAAATACTAAGATACAGTTATGCCTATATCATTAAAACTTAAAGAGACAACATTTGAAAGTGATTAGCTTTAGATAAATGTATGAGTGATAAAAGTGATTCAAAAAATTAGCACATTTAGCTAATTTAGCACACTTAGCTATCTTTTGCACATTTAGCCTCCAGAATTATTTCCCAGGCAAAAAAAAAAGTCTCATCATGTCTAAAATTAAAAGTTAAACAAGCTTGGTTATTCTTGGCGAAAATGAAATAAACAGGGACAAGGGAAGGAGACAGGAGAAGTTCAGTCTCGCTTGCATAATATACTTGTTTCCCCTATCGTCACATAAAGTGTACTGTTGTTTGTAGATTGTAAGTGAAATCATCATTTTGTAAACATACAAACTTCAATTGCTCAATACTCTCAGTAAACAAAAGGCTCATTTATATTTTTCTGTGGCAGTTGCATGTTAGAATCTTTGTTATGAATGTTGGTAATACACATCCAATAATTTGAAACCACTGAAATGATTTTAAAATGCTTTTCAAAGGCATGGAAAATCTGGAACAACCTTGAATAAAAGCTAACATCTTTAACAAAAAAGGACTATATATAAACTTTTTCTGTGAATTTTTTTTCTTGTGATAGTGGTTGTACTAATAGAATCAATCAACTACTCAATACATATATAAAAGCGCTGGAAAATTGGAATTTGAAGGGCGATTGTCATGGAATATAAATTCAAAGACTGCTAATACTAAAAAGGGTTTAGAGTGCATAATCCATATGTGCAAAAGTGTACAAACAGATAACACCCTTAACAACAGTCTTTGTGGTTGGTTAAATCTTGCACAAAAAGAAGAAACAAAAAAAAAAAAAAAAAAAAAAAAAAAAAAAAAAAAAAAAAAAAAAAAAAAAAAAAAAAAAAAAAAAAAAAAAAAAAAAAAAAAAAAAAAAAAAAAAAAAAAAAAAAAAAAAAAAAAAAAAAAAAAAAAAAAAAAAAAAAAAAAAAAAAAAAAAAAAAAAAAAAAAAAAAAAACAAAATAAAAAAAAAAAAAACCACACACAAAGCCTTAAACTGGAAAGCAGGTGCTGTGCTAATAGTGATTCAGTGTTATCACGAGTATAATACTCAATTATTAGAAAGAAAGAATAGCAATCCAAAAACCTGGGGCCTTCAAAGCACAATCATATATTTTCAGTCAAAATCTTTAAAGCTGTGATAAAGTACTTGCAGTCACTTGAAAGCTGTGTTAACAAGCTTAATTTATAAATTATCGCAGGGGAGATAAAAGTTTCTGAACAAAATTTTGCACAGATGGGTGAACTTACTACATCCTGCCTCATCTGACCTATCAAGACAATCTATCAGTCTGTCACACTGGAAGCCTGCATCGATGCACTGACCAGTTGCACAGCGGAACTGACCAGGGAAGCAACTATTTAATGGGGGAAGGGCTGAAACAATGGGCAGCAAAACCCAGGCACAGAAAATTGACAGAGTCAAGGACCAGGACAAAGAATATAAAATATAGATTTTTCTTCTCTTCAAGTCAGTCATAGTAATTCAACTGAAGTCTAAATATGGCAGAGGAACGACTATCCCTTCACTGGTTCAAACTGTACATAAGATTAACAAAACATCTGGAAATTGTCAGGAATTTTACGAGTCAATGTAAAACTGTTATTCAAAACTGAAAGCGCAAAGAAATAAACTTTGCAAAGACTGATCTTGTTTCAAATAATAACTCTACAGTATGTCTAAACAGTATGACACAAAAGGATGTGTCCAATGGAAGGTTTCTGTTTTTCCCAAAACTCAGTAATTGCCCTTTCATTGAAAAATTAGTTGGACCAACAAGTGTATTTATAGCCGCATTCCTTTTTAATGAATTCAAGCAAAATTTAGCCTTGTTCAAGAGAGCATGCAAAACATATGCATGAAGAGAAATTACCTTTCCATTCTTTACCTTTCCTCAAAAACACTCAACGGCCAAATACTGAGTTTAGGAGAAATGCTTTTAAACTGATTATTCCCTTCTCTATGAGTCACTGGTCATCATATTCCATATATTATTTAAACAGGTTTCTCTAGACAGGTTTCCTGCATGAATATATACATAGATTTACAGATTCTCTGGTTAAGTGCAATCTTTTTTACATATGCCATTAAGAGAACAAGAGATTAAAAAGGAATAAATGATCGAAGATGTAAAGATTACCCAAAGTTTGGAGGAGAGAGAGGATGAGAGGATTTCCCAGGACATCTGAGTAAATGCTACTGCCAATACACATCATCTTAATTTGCATTTATTGGCCCTTATGCATGTTCTAAAGTGTACACAAATCATGCACTGCATGACAGAACTAAAGAAAAGTCAAGCTGCTGTGCTAGGCTCAGCATTTTTATCCATTGGAAAAGCCACACACCCTTACCCCCAGAAAAAAAAACCCAAAAAACAAAGGCAAAGGCCAATACAGCTGGCAAAAGAAAGATGAAAAAATGCATAAAAAACATATGAGAGAATGGATGTGCCCATTAGATGCTGGTAGACAGTAGTCATGCTGCTGAGGCGATACTTAAATACTGTGCCCTTAAAAAAAAAATATACTGCCCACTTTAGGCATTAGTAAGGAGTGATGACCAGGCATGAACTCGGACATCTTTTGAACCTGCTGTGAGAAATAATAAAGAAAAACAGAGAACGAGACAAAGAAAGAAACAGATGAAGAAAGAAAAGAAATACCTACCACAATCTGCCTCATCAGAGCGATCCCGGCAGTCTGGCCTTCCATCACACTTTCGTCGACGGTCAATGCAATCTCCATTATCACAAGTAAATTGATCCTCCCTACAAGCTGGTGGACCTAAGAGACATGTTTTGCAAAAATAATGGTATTAATAAAAATAAAAGATTCAATTAAAAAAAAGAACAAAGACTCTACTTGTGCCATATGGAGCTCATTGCCTCAAAGTTATACATTGTAACTACTGGTCTATGTTACAGTGAATGCCATTAGCAAATAGCAAATAATGTCCGTGATGACCAGTCACAAACAAAAGGCACACCATCAGTATCTACCCATCCCATTATCATTATGATCATTATTTGATATCTTTGATTAAGAAAGAAACCCACATAACAGGATTATGCAGAGGAGAAACTGAGACTATATTTAATTAAAATAAATGCATTCATTATTGTTATCTTTATTATCATCATCATCACACCCCCCCTCACTCCGAGCCATCTGCCTGTCCGGTGGTGCGGATACTTTTCAATGATGTATTTAATAGCACATTCATATGTCATGCATGCTGCCAGTAATGAAGATCTTTATCACATCATATAACAAAATAATATTGCAGGAATGCAACCAGGCCATAGATACAAAATCAGAAATATTCTTTGAGTCCTCAGATACAATATTTTTGTTGAAATGAAGTCTCCAATGGCAGTCATAGAAAAAAAAAAACAGGAAGCAGCTGGGCCAACCTGAGCCTCTTTCATCCTTGATCATGAAATTTATCAGAAGGTCACCAAAGTGGTGCAGCACCCAAATCCCCTTACTGTAACGCCATATATTTTAACCATATATCTATTAATATCTGAACTGAGGGAGGAGTGAGGGGTAAAGTGTCTACCCCAAATCACAATAATGTAGCTATGCTGCCAAACTCTGACAATTTTTTTTCACAATGATCTAAAAAATTTAGCAGCATTCAGCAAGATACAAAATAGAAGTTTGAGAAACTAAAATATAAATATCTCTGTTCTCTCTTAATTTTGTAGAGAGTTGCAAAGCGGCATAAAATGAACTCTTGGGGCCGGGTGGGTGGTAAACTCCGGACCGAGTGAAATGGGGGTGTGGAGTCGTAGCTTATCCCCGCTTAGGATCACCTGTGCCGGCAGGCCAATGACTGGGCCTACTTTCAGGCCTCTGGGTGCAATGAGGTCTTAGCTGGCTACCCCGACTCGCCACTCTACGGGGGTAGTCTGCGTTCAAGGGGATGTGGGAATGGAGGGCCACCTGCCCTAAAAATCGGTGGCTCTGCGGAAAGCTCCCATTCTCCGAAAGGTCTAAGGCTATGAACGAGCACAATCACAAAGCTGAAATTACAAAGGAATCCATGACGTACTACTAGTGCCACGCTGTCACCAGAAGTATCGTTACCAATGGTATGGGGCCTGCGTGCAGTAGTTGTGACTCGATCGGCCCATTGGGTAACGATAAAGATAAAGATCCCGGACCGGTGTACTGTTGCAAGAGAGCGGGCTGGCAGAATGCTCACTGGATGAACACCCTCCCTATTCCGTATCCCCAGGGCAGCCCAGGCTGGTGTCCATTCAGCTCACCCCTGCCTCTGGGGCCTGGCCACTCTACCACTGGGCACTCAGCTTGCTTTGGACTGTTGCGAGATACCCTTTGAGAGACGGTGATCCTCCTGTCTATGGCAGTCGGACCACCTGGGGTGGAGCTCACCCACCAGATAGGAAAGAGTGTGATGGTTCGTACTTCCCCTGCATGAGCCCATCAATGACTGGCACGGTCGTTACGCCGTCAGGCATGTATGGCCCTAAGCGCTCGAAACACATGCCTCAACTGTGTTGTTTTCCCTATGTCACCCCCGCCCATGATGGCGAGACGGTAGACTCGATTCCGACCGCAGATTGGTCAAGCAAGACCCTTCGGCCATCTGCAAGGACCTAGATACGTTGCAGCGAGGGTTGATTGGCCTGTATCTGTGGCATAGAGCCCCTACATATTTTGCCGATCACGTCCGGTAACACTAACCAGGAGTGCTGATCGTTTCCAGTTGTTACCCCGTGGAGGTATGTGAGGAGATCTTGGGCCATGCCTTGCCATCAGCTAGGCCCCCCCCCCCCNCCCCCCGCTCGGACACTGGTCATAGTCTTCCTCATCCCGCAGATACCGCGCTTTTGGGAGATTCCAACTAGCGGCCGCAAAGCGTCGTCGCCATAGCAACTCCTCTGAAAGCTAGTTGTTTCTGTTTTCAGGGAATGATGACACGAAGGGGAAATGCTTGTTGCAGCGAAGGGGTTAAATCTACTTGCTACATTTTGTGCCACTTCTGTATTGTTCTCAATGGCTGTCCTCCTGTTATAAGAACTCTGAGGAGTGGGATCAAGAGCAGGAATATGGATATGAACAGGGCTGAAAATTTAAAAAAACACTTTACCATGAAATTTTCATGTAGAGAAGAGCATTCTGTCAGTCCTTTGCTGCAAGAACCATGATTTCATGAGTTGCACAATACATGTACAAAGGTAAAGAAAAGAACCTGAATTGGTCTTTAAATCAAGAAATTCATGCAATGACTTACGGCAGTTAACTTCATCACTGGCATCATAACAGTCCTGTCTCTGGTCACATCTGGCTTGCAGGGGGATACACTGACCATTATTACACCTGAACTCTCCAGCATTGCAAGCTGGAAAAAAAGTGATGGAATTTACAGGGAAACAAAGAATATTATAGAAATTTATATTTAGTTATTTATTTGCTGATGCAAACAATATTGCACTCGAGCCAGCTCTACACATGCCCCATTCCCTAAGTTAGAACCCTGTGAAGAGGTTCTGTAATAAATGTCCCTTTTGAACTGTGGTTCCTCCCTGAGCTTCATGTGGGCCTGCAACCTCTGCTCTCTTCCTCATGATTGCCAATATTATAGAATGGGACCAGCCTGAATAAAGGGGAGGATTAGGTAAGCAAACAGAAAATTAGGAACTACCAATAAATTTGTACAACTCAGTAATTGAAATGGAGCAAATAATCATAATTTTGCTACAGTGATTGAATTTTCATTAGACTAGGCTAATGACTTCTCAAACAATAATCATACAAAGATAGGAAATGGATATGTTTTTAACAATACATTACACTTACTGCAATTAAATTCATCAGAGCTGTCAGGACACTGTGCAAAACGGTCACATCTGTAGCGGGCATCAACACAAGTTCCGTCATTACACTCAAATTCATTTCTGCGGCAGCGTTCTGGAGAAGAGTTTTAAAGATCAGGACTTATGATATGATAATAAGAGCAAATGAGACAGAAAAAAAAAACACAGGCTGACAGAGCGTGTCTAGGAGGGTCCATGTGTGGATATTTACATAAGCATTTACTCTGCATATATGAACGCATATTGTGAACAGATGTGCCTCATAGTAACTGCAACCTGTTTTCTCATCTGTGCATTTTTTTAAAGACAAAAATAAGTAAAATAATTCTTGTAGACATTTTGCAGTTGAATGATATGTTTGAAAAATCTCCTCACTTAATCACAAAAAAATGAGTTGTCATGTGTTACTAATTTGGTTGTCACAATCCACTGCTCTAATCAGCCCCAATAGCTTGTGTCCAAAATGAGATCACATCTTGGTGTGAAGATCTGGCTAAGTCAGATAAG
Source organism: Ellobium chinense (assembly GCA_033807755.1). Lineage (NCBI taxonomy): Eukaryota > Metazoa > Mollusca > Gastropoda > Ellobiida > Ellobiidae > Ellobium > Ellobium chinense. The sequence goes on from JAWQUT010000221.1 coordinate 809,223, forward strand.
CTTGCAGGACAGGTTCTACTGTAAACTTCATACAAAATCATCTTGCCAATTTGTCAGACTCACCACAATCTCTCTCATCACTCAGATCATTGCAGTCCCCTCTCCTGTCACAAACACGACTTTCTGGGATACACTGTCCATCTCCACAACGGAACTCATTGTCACGGCATGCTGGAGACAATAAAAACACTTATGTGGGCACTGTAGGTTATTAAAAGTTTTGCTCAAGATAACACTGTCTCTACATCCTAAGAATGATCCGTGATTAGAAAATATGACAATTTATCCGTTACATTACCATTTGCTGACATCAAATAAGGATGTACATGGACTCATCAGTCTTTTCAACATCAGCAGTGTGAAGCCAGCCAATTATGAAGCGTGCTCATATCAAATTGTCCAAATTATGTATAACCTAGCAGACCCTTTGGGTGCAAGTCATGCTTAGGTTAGATTCTGATTCTACCACATCAAAGCTATGTATGAATTGACAGGTTATTGCAGCAATACAGTGGATACCATGACAATTACAAGAAATCTACCTTGGTGTGAATATTTTAACCTCTCCCTCCTCCCCCCCCNCCCCCCCCCCCCCCCCCCCCCCCCACACACACACGTGATAATAAAGTTTTGCACATTTGGCAAAACCAGACCATTGTTACTTATTTTCAGCCCATTGTTATTAAATTGAATTATTTCTCTTGAATCAGGATCTTTGCCTTCAATTATGAGAAATGTTGTGATGTAAGACAAATCTCAAGATCTGGGCAATCTCAATTAAAATGGATTTCCAGTGTGTCAGAATCTTGTGAGAATGGCAGAGCTATTGCTATTGTGTGTGGTTCCAAGAAATTATGTGATGTCAGATAAAACAAATAATCTGTCAATTCCAGACAGTCAATGTGATGATTTGAAAAAATCTCTGATAGTTAAGAGAAAACCAACATATTTTCTGCCAGGAAAATAAATAGCTGAGAATGATGTTGATGTTATTAATCTGAGAAAAAAATACTTACGACAATCTCTCTCATCTCTGCCATCCCTGCAATCACGTGTGCGGTCACATCTTTGGCGGGCTGAGATACATGTCCCATCACCACAATCAAACTCATCAGCTCTGCAAGCTGGAGAAATATACATGCTGTGTTTACAAAAGTGAGTAATGGGTCATTTTCCTGACATTAACCCCCTTGAATCTCTTCAGTGGCACCCCAGATATTCAGGTCTGCGTTTTTCCCTCTATCCTGTTGTAACTTTTAATATCTATGGCATATCTATTTCATAATTTCATGCAACAAATTCTACACCACATTCTCAGAGACAATTAGCCCCGCCATGCAAAAGTTGGTTCCCCACATCTGGTGGAGAAATGCAATTCAGCCCTACCAAATTTGAATGCATATAAATACAAGTTCAAGTTCAAAGCTTTATTTAGGCTAGCAGCCAATATTCTCGATAACACATGGCTTAATCAAAATTCATAATAATGGAAGAAAAAAAGTAAGAAAGAAGAAAGATGGGAAGAGAGTTAAGAAAGAAGGAAAGAAAGAAAGAAACATATATCTATAGTGGTAACTGATTTGTCCAGATCTTATTCGCTTCCCTCTCTCACCGCTTGCGGTTTCATAGGCAAATCAATAACTCTTTCATTCCTTAACAATCTAATATTATAAATTATTCCATCCATATACATGTACATGAACTGTTAGTTTCATACCTCGCACTTACACAGACTGCTATACTGTTACAGAAACTATAATTACCCTCCTTTTTCACTCAGCTAACCATCCATCTGTCCATCCGTCCGTTCTTCCATCCATCCATCCATCCATCCATCCATCTAAACACAACATAATACCACAGCATCATGTCAAAACATAGTACATTATTTAAAATACCCATGTTTGTTTCATATATGGTAATCAGTCTTATATTCAACTTAATAACTACTGCTGCTCTCAACGTTCAGAAGATGTGCATTGTACTGTTTACATGTTTGTTTGGTATATTTTAAGAATGTGATAACTTAAGATAGCTAATTTCAGTATTTGTGCTGGATCTTGGTTTTGAAGCATGCATATAAAACGAATCATATTTGGCTTGCATTTTAACTGGCTTGGTAGCTATCTATCTTGTAATTCTTTAAACATTCGACATTCAATGACGATATGGTATTCATCTTCTACACTGTAACACTATTTACATTTTCTATTGCGAATTTCAGTTTTCGGTATTGTCCATCGTCCTCTTTCTATCATAAAGTTATGTGAACTTAATCGTATTTTGGTTAGAGCTGTTCTGAAAGCTTTGTTATCAATGAAAGTAAGATAGTTTTCATATTCAAAATACAATACACCAATAAATGCAACTCCTGGCTGAGGATGGTTACTTGCATATGGGATATTTTCTTCCTTTTTTTTGTTAATTTCAAGACGTTCCCAATGTTATAATTTAATATATAGCATCACTCTGAACTGCTTATGATACCCCAGAAAAAATCATGTGCAAGCACAAGCATCTACAACTGATAGTATGTTCACAGTTGGTTCTCAGAATTACAAAGCCAAATAGCAGAAAATGGTGAGGTCATTTTGCTGAATTATTCCTCTTGAGTTAGGATCTTTATCTTCCATTATGAGAAACACTGTGACATAAGAAAAATCTCAAGATCTGGGCATTCTCAATAAAATGGGTTTCCGGTGTGTCAGAATGTTGCGAGAATGGCATGGCAGTAATTTGTGTGTTTCCAAGAAATGATGGGGTGCCAGACAAAACAAATCATCTGTCAATTCCAGACAGTCAGTGTGGAGATGTAAAACATCTCTGCCAGGAAAATAAATAGCTGAGAATAATGTTGGAGTTATTAGACTTCCGTTTCAATTTTCTTGGGGAAGGCCACCATTTCAAGTAGCTGCAATTATTTGCGCTATTTTTCCTGGTGTATTTGAACAACGCGCGCCTGAGCTGTTGTTTCTGGTAATAAAGGTTTGTAGTAGCCTTTTTGAATTTCTAGAAGGTAAGCTCGTCTAGTTGTTGACATTCATTGAGATGTCGGCCTGTGAAGTAGTTTGTTTACATTCTACCATTATACTCAGTGTGTTGACCACCAGTTCTCGACATGACAAGAGCTAGCCTCGATTAAACATGTGTTCATTAAGTCAAAAGATCTACTGACACCTTCGGATGGTAAAAAGCTTTCTGTTTTAGATATCTGTAGGGCTGCACAGGATTCAGCAGGCATCAAGTCAATCTTTGGATGCCAGACAATTGCCGGCCTGTTTCGCCTTTTTCCTTTGTCAGAGGTGACATGCTCATGGCTTCTTGCAGCAGGATTCTCATTAAAAGGGCAAAGAATCTCTGTCTTTTTTGGCGGACTTAGTTGAGGCCATTACTGCGGCGGGGTACGAGTCAGCATTGGTTATCCAGAAGGTTCTTAACCAGGTTCAAGAATGGAAATTGGAGTCTCTTTATTGTAAAACCATCCAAGCCACTTGTGAAATCAGTGACTATTCAGTCAAAATTCACTGCATATCTGTTTTCCGCCGAGATAGAAAAAGTAGAACAATTACCCCCAAACACTGATATGCCTAAGGAGCCAGACATGGCTGAGTGCCACAACTCACTCTCGGGGACTGATCAGCTGGTGAGTGGTTACAGTAGCGCATCTTCATAGACCCTTCTTAATGAGCTGGGGTGATCACGTGCTTGTCAAGCTATTTTTGGATTGGGACAGGGCATTAACTTCCAGTTCACAATGTCTTAACATATTGGAAGGGAGAGATCTTCATCTGGTGCTTAGACAGACATTCTTGGTCATGGATAATTTGTGGAATTAAACAACATAAGTTTGGGGGAGAGAAATATTACCAAAATATTACTACTGCCATGCCCTAAGTACTGAAACACTCGTAAACTGATTCTAATTGTTTTAGCTCCACTTGGTAAAAACTACCTGGCAAGAAATTTGTTTGCACCATGTGGCTGCAATTCTCATGTTACCAGTTTGCTCTATTTCATATCAACTCACCTGAAACAGTTTTCTAGGGCCCCTATGCATATTGGCAATTTACTGACATCTGAAAGCTTCACCGTAAGCAATATTGTGTAACATAAGGTCTTTGCATCAATCAGAACTAGCCCCGCTGCATGGAACATGATAGTTTTAGCCATGTTTACAGGTCCCCGGAAGTCAGTGTACCACCCAGACTGCTCATGACTATTCCATGAGAAAGGTCTATGCATGCAGTCGAGTAGTGCAGATAATTGTGTGTGTACTGGGTCCAATCAGAGTGAGCTGTCACTGTGTAATGTCAGTGAAGTAAACAATGTGAGTAAAATCGGAATGGAGGAAGGGGATTCCCCGACTATAGGCTTGGCTCATAAGGTGATCAGTGATCACGGGCAGGGAAAGAAGAACGTGTTCATTCAGGAATCGGCATATGGAAGAGGAGAGGGGAGGGGCCAAGGGCCAGACCTTAGTGCAGATACTACAGTGTGTACTAGGCCCAAGCGGGAAATGTCACAACATACTGCAAGTGACAGTGAAGTTGACAGCATGAGTAAGATTGGCAGAGGGGAAAGGGATTTCCCTAATCCGGAATTGGAGGCCATAGAGCTGGATAGCTATAACTGTGAGGGAAGGGAGAACTCAGCTGCAAGGGAACCGGCTAGTGACAGTAGAGAAAGAAGAGGCCAGGGGCAAGATCATAGTAAGGTAGTATGTTCGAAGAGCCGCAGTAGGCTGCATACTATGAGTAAATCATCCCAAATGCTCAGAGGCAATAGTTCTATCACTAATTATATTCACATAGGTGATAAGGAACAGAGATCGCTCTCATGAAAAAGAGCCAAAGATCCCAAACATCACTCATTTAACTCTGAATCCAAATATTTGACAGAGGGACCAGTTTGACCCTCCAGTTTCTACCTAGAACTGTCGAACGGACTTCAAATTTGGATAGCTCTTTGGATGGAACAATACCTTACATTTGGTTTGATAAATATAAGAGGGTTGAGGAAGCTGAATAAGTGAAATGTAATTTTTAATCTTATAAAAGGAAAGAAAATATATATATGTTGCTTACAAGAAACTTATGTAACAAAAGATAAGTATGAATGGTCAAACCAGTGGGTAGGCTGTTTATTCAGTTCACCAGGGACAAAAACACAGCAAGGGACTACTTGTACTTCTAGGGAAAAAGGTAGATGGAGGGGAAAAACTGTAAGAGAATGAAAGGATACTGACTGTACTGGTAACGAAAGGTGAAAATAAATACTTAATAATAATTACTAATGTATATGCCGTTGTATTTATTTATGTATTTAACTATAAATTTCTTACCTCTAAGCGGCAAATTACTGGAATGCAAAATATCACATACACTAGTCTGACTTCCTCCCGGAAAAGTGAAAAAAAAAAATAATATGAAGTTATAAATCTGAAAAGCAAATACTTACGACAATCTCTCTCATCTCTGCCATCCCTGCAATCACGTGTGCGGTCACATCTTTGGCGGACTGAGATGCATGTCCCATCACCACAATCAAATTCATCAGCTCTGCAAGCTGGAGAAATATATTACAGTTTACAAAAGTGAGTAACGGGTCATTTTCCTGAATTTCACTCCCTTGAATCTCCTCAGTGGCGCCCCATAATTTGAAATGCGTTTTTCCCTCTATCCTATTGTTACTTTAAATATTTATGGCATATCTACAAATTCTACACCACAGTTCCCAGAGATAATTAGCCCTGCCATGCAAAAGTTGGTTCCCCACATCTGGTAGAGAAGTGCAATTCTGCCCTCCCAAATTAGAATGCGTATAAATTAACAATAAATTCAATTCCCGGCTGAGGACGGTTACTTGCATATGGGATATTTTGATCTTTATCTATGTTAATTTTAAGATGTTCCCGATGTTATAATTTACTTAGCATCACTCTAAATGTGTTAAGAAATGCTTAGGATACCCCAGAGAATAATCATGTGCAAGCACAAGCCTCTACAACTGATAGTATGTTCACAGATGTTTCTCAGATTTACAAAGCCAAATAACAGAAAAGGGCGAGGTCTTTTTGCCCAGAGTGAAGGTCAAGAGTTATGCTCTTTACATTTGAGGAAAATTACCCATTCATCAAAACTGTACATTTAGATTTATCTCTGGACAGAATACGTAAATTTGGATTTCACAGCTGATTTTGTAATTCATAACTGATTTCATACGCAATCACTACATGATGTCAAGTTTTGTTTAAATAGCGTGTTTTGGAACAAAAGATTCAAACAATTTTAGAAATACATCACATAACATTGAAATGAAATTCTGAGACATATCAGTCACAAATCAGAATATATCCTACCAAAACAAGCTAAGAATTCTGAGAACTTACGACATCCTGCCTCATCTGAGCCATCTAGACAGTCCAGAACATCATCACAACGTCTTCTATAGTCCACACACTGACCACTGGTACAGGCGAACTCAGATGGGCTGCAGGTGAGCACTGAAAGTAATAAAAAAACTTTAAATCTTGTGCCTGGGTATGTGCATTTTTTTTTCTCCTCTTACCCTCTTTCAGTCAACCTAAGTAGATTTAAGGATAACTATGTGTTCATACAATTCACACTGGGCATACCTTCAAAACCTCCACAAATTATCCCACACATCTATCAGTAGAATGTCTGATTTTGATGAAGGTCCTTCTTTCTATATCTGCTTTTCCTCTTACCTCACCTCCCCCAACACCCTTATTTTTTCATCTAATTATACTGGAAATGTCAAGAAGACTCAAAGGGAATTTTGTGTTCATATGGTTCACACTTCTGATATTACAAATATGTTCACGAAGTATCCTACATATTTATTTCCATGAAAGTCTTTTTTTTCCTTTAATATCTACTCATCCCCAATAAATAAGCTAAAAATGTACAGACTAAGTTTCCAGAAAAGACTGTTGTCATATTTCAAGCATTCAAATCCATTCAAATCCTTAAAACAACAATGTCAGTTTCTTTTTCACAATGCACCAGTAAAACCCAGTAATTCTTGTTTAATCAAGAATTACATCAAGATGATTAAGTCAATGTCAGGCTGCAAAAAATATAGAAGTAAAGACATACAGATGTAAATAACAAATATTTGAAATGTAAAATTATCAGAATAAAAATTTTCCACACTGGCCAAGGTTTCTGATAAAAACGGATTTACAAAATGTTACACAAGTACCCCATGGGCAACTCAAAAGCATTTCCAAAGTTTCATGAAACAAAGGTACAAATATATCACCAACTGGCAAATTATGAGAGTAAAACTGTTGACATTAAGATCTAGACATATTTTATGAATAAACAGCGGGGGAATGCAGTTTTGACACCCTTGATACACAGCTTCTAAATAAAACCAAAGGGGACCCTGAAATAAAGCTCAGTAGCAAGACAAATCACCAATGTCCATGATGACAACTTGGAATGGCAAGCAACCATTAGCAAGGAAACAAGAAAAAAAAAAGATTCTCTCTACATGTATACAATGCGTTATAATGTGAAAATGGAGAGAAGCCAACATTTACCTTTCACCAGCTACTTTAAATGCCATTTTCAGAGAGAGCAGAATCAGAAAGAAAAGCTATGACATGTTCATCCAGATTAAAATTTTCCATCACACTCACAGATATGTAATTATATGAATACAGTTAGCAAGGTGTGAAGAATATCTGAAGGGTTCCATGACAAAATATGGTATATCCATTTGAAAGAGTTTAAATCTTTCCCATTTCAGCAGTACAAGCTGCTTCATAGTATAGACTTAAAACAAAATACATGAAAGTCGTGCTACATATCCATGAGGCCTTATATCCTTATGGACTTGCACACTGCATTTTGGCACAAAACCCTTCATCTGTACCCAGGGATGCCAGCCAAATTGGTCAAGAGTATTGAGAATCTTTGAAACTTAAAATACCTGAACTTTCACAAAACTCTCTTGCAATCTATAAATGAGTTGTGATGCATATGCCTCCCAATAGTGATCAGGGTGACAAATGACTGCAACTTATCAAATTTGTTATGGTCTGGAATGGTCTTGATCTTATGGGCATCGGAAAACTAAGACAACCAGAAAAGATATTATGCTCAAGACAGACTGTCACCCTTTCTCTATTTGGATATAAACTTCCCTTACTGAGGCATATGGTTTCCAGCCTCAGCTGTCATTTTATCTTCCCTAGAGCTAGGTCAGATTTATGTCTACAAACTCATGGCTGGCATCTCTATGAACCCAGTCTGTGAACCTAAATGTGCAGATTCTACAGCACAGATGTCTGAAAAGTGCAGAAATAAAAGTGATGAGCAATGTAATCCACCAGAAGCAATCCTAAAATCTGTAAATAATGCCAGGAAGTAAATGTTGTGAGGTAGATGGACTACAAGACTGATGAAAAGCAACCAGGGAACATAAAGCTGCACAAAGTTTTGCAATGCAAGTTTGCAGGCAGGGAAATATAGCAGTGCATCAAACAAAACTGAAAATAACATTTCTACATTTATGTCTATTAAACTAGTCTTTATATATCACTTTTGACTGGTAACAAAGTAACCAGTGATGTCAAAAATCGTTAAAAAGTTTTAGATTATCTTTTTCCCAAAACATGAAAAGTGTTCCTCCAATAAAATACTGTGGACAACAGAAGGGATCTCTGACAACCAAACCATAGTTTTCATTCATCCAGAAAGAACTTTGTAACCATGTTCTCAAACGTTAGAGAAGTGAAATTTTGCAACGGTCATTTACCATTAGCATCTTTTAGCATCTGCAACTATTACACGTAAGCAAGAAGCTCAGTACACAAAGGAAAAAGCAGGTCAACCTATTATAATAGTCCTGATTAAGAAGTGTATGTGCAGTGGGCAAAGTGAAAAAGCAATGGGTTAGACATACAAGATGTGCAACCAGCTTCATCTGATCTGTCAAGGCAATCTATTTGCAGGTCACAGCGCCGCCTTCCATCAATGCACTGTCCCATGCCACATCTGAACTGATCTGCTCGGCATGCTGGGAATTTGGTTAGTCAAACTACATCAAGGTACTGCAATTTTGTGTCATGTATCATGTCATAGAAAAATATGAGACTACTCTTGCTACACTATGAAATGTGTATTGCATTTTACAATACAGTATGTCAGAGTATAGGATAACTAAAGCTACTATGAGTCTTAACCTGAAGAATGATGACCATAAAAGTTTATACCCAATCTGCTTCCTTCTGAGATTTTATGTACTCTGTTCAACAGCCCAGAAATTGCGATACTATCATTATTGTAAGCCAAATCAATCTAAAGGCAGAGGAATCCAAGTTATATTTAAGTTATTTGCAATTTCACACAAAACAGACCTCTCTGATAAGTCTGCATTATTTCATAAACTCAAATCACAGCTTTACATTATCAAATGTCATAATATTTTGTGATCTTTTCTGTATGGCCTCTCACTACAAAAGAATCTGGAAAACAGTAAATGAACGTACTACAATCAACTTCATCACTGAAATCACGGCAGTCTTGCCTGCCATCACATCGTCTGCGTATATCCACACATCTTTCCTCTGTCGCACATTGAAATTCATTCTCTCTGCAAGCTGGAAGAACAGGGATATTATCAGACTAATTCTGTTGATGTCATCTTTTGTTTTCTCAAATTTTTATCAAAAATATGTCAGTACTGGACCAAAATATGACACTCTGCCAGTCCAATTCTACTACTATTTACCAGTAGATTATAACAGCATAAATCTCTGTATCATTCTTACAGATCTGTAGAAATAAAATAAAAGAGAACTAGAGGTTTTGGTACAAAGCGTTTGCAAAGTAATGCACTTGCATAATTGTTTTCCCTTGGACAACTGATTACTGTTATAATACATTTTCAGGGTAAAAGTAAGCTCTTTTCAAGTACGTCTCATGTCCATTTTTAAGTAATGCTTGAACTTTCACAAACTTTCCTGCAGCCTAGACAGTTGTTGTAATGATGGACAGAATGACAAATGACTGTCATTATGTTACCGTATCCTCTTTGGATGTGGAGGGAAAGACTGTGCCAGAACATGGTTAAAGAAACAGTGATCTGATAGATAAGAGACAAAATAGAAAATGAAAGAAAAATGAAAGGGTAGAAAATGCAAGAGTAGAAAAGGAGACAGGAAAGAGAAACTGAGAATCAGACTGACAGAAAGGATGGGGGAAAGTCAAAGACAGAAAGTAAGTTTTTATATTAAGATATATCACTGTATATGAATTAACCTTGGCGTGTGACAGTTAGGGTGTATGATGCTGACCGCTGGGTAAACACAAGGCAAGAATAGATCCCTGAATCTCTGGTCTCAGCTCCCAGGATGTATAGTTCAGACAGATAGTAACCAAGGTCCCTCATACGATAATCACGTATCTGTATGCGGTTCCCTGCTCCATTGCTAATTGCAGAGAGATTGGTGGTACGATCCTTGATCCAGTGAATATGGTGAGGTATGCCTGCCCCACCAGTCGCATTACATGCCATTCTAACCCGCTCACCGGGTCGCACCTCTTCTGGGCCAGTAATACTCAGTTCTGAAATGACGGCTTTATACTTGAAGTTACTCTATAAATCACTGCTCTCTTTGGGTGGATGGCAGGAGTGGCAAAGTCAGAATTGTGGCTACTTTGACATGGGAAAATTCATTTGTGGACGAGACATTCTGAAATTTATTGAATTTTTCTGGGAAAAAGCTTGCTACTGGTAAAATACAATGACATGTCTCAAACTGCAGTACTGAAGTATGTGCTGAAACCAAAGACACTGGTGATGTATAAAGAACATGTGTTCTCTGTGATGCAATACCATGCAGGTGTGACAATGCGTGGTTATAAGGGTGCACAGATCAAACTGTTAATAACTGTGAGGGTTTGTGTCAATCAGATAGAGTAAGCAATCACAGTTTATGGAGTGATTCAAGTAAGTTATATTCAGATATAATAGCCGTGTCAAAACATTAGTGCAGGATGTTAATCTTGGACACCTCAGACAATTCTCATTGCTAAGAAAATACAGTCAAATCCACTTAATTGCAATTCCTTCAAAGAACTGAAAAAGATGTGATTATTTAATAGCTTTTACAAATAAATTGCAGTCTTCCTTTGCAGAATGTCGTGGTTATGTATAAGCTGCATTAATGGGCTGCAAATGAGAGGGATTCACTTTATGTATATGTATGTGATGGATAACAGGCACCAACCTACGGAATGAAGCCAGTATCTTGGTGTTATGGGCATTACAGATTCATGCAACACCTCACTGCACTATACGGTCTGTGTAGATAGCTCTTTCAAAATGAGGTGATTTTACAATGAGATAATTTTTTGTCCTGAACTTGACCATTAAGTGGCTTAGAGTTTTCAAACATAAATGTCTGGCCAGGGCTAGGTGGCTAGAAACAAATTCAAGCTTACGAAAGATATTCATCATCACAAAGAAAGCACCTCCTTCATCTGAAGATTTAACAAATATCTGAAAGTAAAGCAAGACCGCTTGAAAGGTTTCTTCTTAGTCTACCAAGCTTCCTCTTTGTCTAATGATCTACAGCTGGCTACAGATACTAGCAGTTACTACCAAACTAGAGCAATAGTTCATGTTAGTCGAACAAAAAAAAACATAGGACCAATAGAACAATGACCAGTTGTGATGACCACTTACCACAACGAGAGCTGGACTCATCAGAGAGGTCAATACAGTCAGGGATGCCATCACATTCCAGACGAGCATCAATACAGGTGCCATCATTGCATCGGAATTCTCCCTCTCTGCATCGAAGTCGCTCTGAACCACAAGCAAAAAAAAATAATTATGAATCAATCACCCATACTTTGGTCTGCATTGCAGTCCAGAAATCACTTCTTAGGGCGTAGGGGTAATTTCATATGGGCTCCATCCCAACTTCCACCAGCAGCTTTTCCATCTGACCATATCTCTCTTCCTCCTCTATCCAACTTTCTTCCTTTATCTCCTAATGCCTGAAGATTCATGCTGTTCACAAATCTGCAGTGCTCAACCTATTGAGAGGCAAGAATCTATGGGATGGCAAGAATGCAAAAGATGTTCCTTCACAATTGATCTTTGAACAAAATACATGGAAGTTTGTGAAAAATATTGATAACATTGCTACAGTAAGCATTCAAGTTATAACAGATAACCTAATCAATAACAAATTCCAAGACTCAGCAGAGGAACACTGCTTATATGAGTAAACATAAAACTGTATGACTAGCAAGTATAATCTGTGAATGGCATCAGCCATTGCTAAATATCAACAATTTCTCAGAAAAATTTACAAAGAAAATATTGAAAGTGTAGCCTTAACTGATACAATTTTTAAAAATATGATAAACAAGAACTGTAGCACTTTGGCTACTCATACCACAGTTCTGGTCCTCATCACTCCCATCAAAACAGTCCCTCGCACCATCACAAACTCTCCTTGAGTCAATACAGCTTCCACTGGTACACCTAAAAAATCCTGGCAGACAGGCTGGAGGAACTGTGGGAATTGTTGGCACTGGGGAGGTCCATGAAAACAACTACATAAGCAAGTGGCACAGCGCATTTTATCTGGTATGAGAGTCAGTCTTGACTTGATATCAGGTAACATTTTAATAAAGAGAAATGCAGACTCTCCAATATGCTGTGACTAGCTGCATAGTGATGTTTAGTAAAAGAGAGACATATCTACAAGAGAGTTTCAGCTGATAAAATAGGATGACTGTGTCATTACAGACATGACAGAGTACATATGCCAGTCAAAATTGAGGCTTATGTCACTAAACTAGGAACTGAAAGGTGAACAGGTCCCCCCTGTATCAATTTTTTGTCTTTCACATTCTTATATAAATCAAGAGTAAATCTATTCCTATACACAAAATAAGTGATGTACTGGGCAAATCCTCAGTAACTGTGAATACAGCCGAGTTTTGTTAGGCATAAAATTTTTAGATGATGAAGAAACGTGTTATTCAGTTATGATTGTCTCAGAATTTTTTCCATTGCATGGGGGACCCTCCCCTTTCCCCATTTCAAACAACTATATCTCAGACCAGAATAATGCCAGTCAAACAATTTTTCACGTAATGAAAGTACACACATTTAGCTGTCATGTCATGCCAACTACTTGATTAAGCCAAACAGTGACAACTGTCATTTTGACTGGCTGCAAGACATAAAGATCTACCATTTCTCGTTCATGGCATTAAGACTTCCTTTCTTTAGTCAAGGTTTAACAATATGAATGGAGGGAGGTTTGCCGAGATTATATCTCTTAATAAGTTAACATTTTTACCAGTTTTTTTTTCAAACAAGAAAAAGTATCATGTACTGATACTCTGAAATTGATCTTAGTGATCAATCACAGAGAGTGTGGATTAAATGAAGGGCTGCAACCAACCTTATAACGACTGCCAATTACTATTTCAACTACAAAAAAATCATGGAGTTTTAATCCCAAACACTATTTCATTTAGGTAAAATCATGAAATTTTACTGCCAAACACTATTTCACCAATAATAAATCATGCAGTTTTACTAACAAATTCTATTTCACCTATGAAAAATCATAAGCTTTACTGTCAAATGCTATGGCTCCTACAAAAAATCATTAAGTTTCAAGGTTGACTTTCCTGTCTGTTACCATGACTCTCCCTCCTCTGTCCAGCTTTCTTCCTTTATTCTCTAATCTTCTCATGCCTGAATAGTCATGTCCTTGGTGGTGCTCTGTCTACTGACAATAGACAATATGATTATCAAACAACAAATTCCAACATACAAGACAATCTGATTTTTCAACAACAATAAATGCGAACTTACAGCAGAGATTTGGATCCTCGTCTGACAGGTCCTCACAGTCTGGCAAAGCATCACATTTCCTGTTCTCAGGAATGCACTGTCCATCCTGGCAAGTGAACTCATCATCCCGACAAGCTGGTGGAAAGAAATAAAAATCAAAATTTGATTCTTTTCCAAGAATTCTCTTTTCTTTCCCCTCCCCTTTTTCAAAACGGTTTCCTGTTATGCTATTTTTGTATTGCTCAGAGACTATCATTACTGTTCTTCAATTTTCTCAATGTTCTAGCCATGTGAAAAACATTCCTAAAAATTCACTTGAGAATGTGCTCTTTCAGAATGTCCTTTCAGACATTTGCAAGTCTTGAAAAACAGAATCTGCCAGGCCATAACATCTTCTATAATCATCATCAGGAAGATCAAATGTATCATGTTATTCATAGCAATTTTAAGATTTTTTGGCTTTTTCAACCTGCCAAAGCACAATAGCAAACAACAACAACCACAAAAAAAAAATGCAATATGTTAAATAGCACCAAATGACATCACAGCACATTGATTATAGTGTGGCATGAAAAATAATCATTAAATTCTGATTTAAGAGCAGAGACTTGGTGACAATATTTCTTATACATGCTACAAAACTTTTAAATTTTTCTGTTGTTTGTTTGTTTGTTTGTTTGAACAGCGCTTTTTCTCAGTGACATCTGCTGCTGCATGCTACACTTGACAGTCTCTTTCCTTTTATCATATTGTCGAATTGAAGCCACTGGAGACAGTCAGCAATCACCAATTGTAATGACACTTTTGTACCTGTAGAGATTACATACTGGGGGTCCTTGACTGCTTGTGATGGCCGGATGGCCACTGTAGATGATACAGTTGATGGTTGTAGTTGATAGTTAATTGTGTTTACTTTCCATGACTGTCACTGAAGTTTCCATTATTATGTGCTGAAGGTACCTCTACATTGACAATCTACAAGGACAGGGTGCTTCTACACAAACTTCTATGAATAACAGTGTTCCCTAATTATGTTTTACAGTGAAGTGATAATGTGCTGCGCTCTGGTACAAAGCAAAAACTTGGGCATGGATTGCGGAAGTCATGTTTTCAAAGCTAACAGTAAATAATATCAAGCAAATTTATAACATCGAACTTTACAGCTGCTATGTTAAGAAAAGAAGCTGCAGCTCTACTCATTTTGCATAATATTATAGCTGTGGGCTTGAGCTCAATACAAAGCAGTAGTCAGGAAGCTGTCTCTGCCAAAAAGCCCCTTATAATAAATATACAGCTGAAATAAGAAAGCAAACATAAAAAAGACCAGCCCTTTATAGTACAGATATTAAAAACAAACCTCACTTTCACTGCAAAGCATTAGAATTTACTAATTTCTTCATAAGTAAACTTATGACTTTAATATGAGATTCCAATAACAATTTAACACCTTGCTAACACTATTGCACCATGGATATGTCTCGAGAAACATGTGTCCAATATAGCATGTACTTGTAGGTCACACTTTCTTTGCTGCATACTTTGAATACTATTCAATGCAAAATCTTAAATCAACATCCCTTCTTGTCTGTCACCTTTGACTGGATTTTTTTTTCGCTGAAAATGTTCTTGCTCTGATGACATGGAAATACATCATGAAGGAAACTCAAATCCACATGAATGAGTAAGCCATTTTAAGCACACCAAATAGGAAAACCAAAACACTTCGAAACACACAAAGAGGCTTGATGCTAAAGAAAAACTACAGAGAATACTTGACAGTGAGGGCACTGGCAAAGTCCAAAGAATGAAGAAGTCATTCACATTTCTCTCTCTATCCTATCCATGCACTCTCTCTATCTCACTCTCCCCTTTTGGTATATATTGCTTTCCCAGGACCAAACAACAAACATGCCAATATACTGATACAGCCCGTATACAAAACAGTAAGCTTAGCCAAAGGAAAAACATAGATCTTTTTCACAACTGGATAGTGTCTCTCTTGACAGTGTCTTAAGGTTACATTTTATTCAGTCATGTCAGCATCACCTTTACTACATCTAAAATGACTTGATCAGTGTGACTTTTGCCAAATGCAATACAAAAGTACTCAGAGCCAATTACTGGCCAACAAATTGCATCTACATTTAGCATTCACTACTGGAAACTGCTTATAGTCAATTATGTCAACTTGAGAAAACACTATTCAGCTACCAACAACTGCATATTTACAAAATATTGTTACGCTTCATTCTTACATTAACTATTATGTGGACTTCGAAAACCTTGAACTATCACAATAATGCAGCCACTCTGACATTCTCTCTTTCTGTTTGACTATTACAAGTTTAATGATCTCTTTAGGAACCAAAGACTTTGAAATAATAGATCTTGTGAGCCGCACCCAAAATATACCTAAATGACTTATTAAGGGGTTAAAAATCATGAAGCAGCTTGTTAGCATGTTACAAGTTTCACATATTAATCTGTGTTATGATGTCAGATGTGTTATCATGACTGTTGAGCTGGCTAAAAGTCAGGGATTCCAAAAGTGATCTGGGTTAGCTAGTTGAAAGTCATATTATGATAATGCAGTGGTATAAGGAGTCAGAAGTCATGAGAACATCAGGATTAGAGGATCTGGTGAATCTGTATGTCATCTCCTATATGATAATCTGTGTCATGCACAAACTTGTTAGTTACCACCAGAAGTTAACAATGATAAAAAATATGGTTGTGATCCAGCTATCATCAGAGACAGCAACTGTTACACATGGTGTTGTGCTGACTAAGTACCATCAACTCCAAGTCCTCATTGTAAGTGATATTAATAATAAGACTTCCAGTAATGTTAGAAATGAGTGGTTTCACTTCAAGAAGAATATTACTAAAGAACACTTAAAAATTCAGCTTAGAATCAGTAATCTTCATAGAGTTATAGGAATCAGAGTGAACAGCTAACATTGGAATTTGCTTCATATTTTGAGATTATAAACTTGAAATACAGCTCTAAACTTATGCAGATCCTGCCACTGATCCTGCTTGTGAATCACTTCTAAACCCTAGAAAAGATTTAATAATTGTGGGATGGATGGATCAATACACACTTCACAAGAAAAAAGGTCCCTGCATACCAAAGAGTCTTAAAGACATTGCGCTGCACTTTTTTAACTTGGCACTGAGGCAAAGAGCTAGAATCCAAGCGTTTCTGGATCAATGACAACAAAAAGAACAACAAGACATTGTGCTCATCAGCATGGTCAGGGACTCAGAGTACTGTAAAGCAGTTGCACATATATAGCAAATCTGGCTCCACCAATATCTGTTTCCAGATCAACAACAACAAAATGCAAATACATGTACACACAAACTTGATGATCATCATGAAATGGCAAAGCCTATGAAGCAAAAGCAACAAGTGTCCATGTGAAAAATTTTCTGAAATTAACCTGTTAGAAGACTAGTTGAAAAGTTGTGATCCCAAGTTGTGATGTTCGCTCATGAAAATAACTAAAAGGATAAAAAGCTTTTTCCTCAAGTGAAGAAACTGGGTTTTTTTTACGGACACTGAATATGGCACAACAAGCAAGTCTGCTGTAGCGAACGCAGCAATTCCTTTCGCAGTCAAAGCCTGAAGAGATTACAAAGTAACTGGTCTCATGCTTGCATTAAGCAATTGATGGCTAGTAGTTCACATACAGCAATCTGTCAGACAATAAATATTCAGAGTAGTGACTATAAAGCAAGAGAGAGGGGGGATAAAAACAGATGACAGTCAGTAGGTAATACAGCCCACTCAATGTAAACACAACTCCTTGAGGCATGGAACAAGTTGTGATGAAAATGATAAGCCATTGTCCAGTGACATTTACACAGAAAACACCACATTCAGTTATCTCAAAATGTAATGATTAACTAAAAGTTGCAATTACACGAGTTGCAAGAATAGCCAAGACATTTTCTGCTAAAATGCATTATTTAAAACATTTGGTTTGGACCTTCTTCTCTAACAACCTCTTTATCCTATATCCTGGCAGTCTTTCATCACTGATCCCTTTTTGTCAGAGCTATAATGACAAAATTTCTGGTTGGAAAGACATAAAACCTGATCTTTTACAACTTACTGTGAAAGCACCAGTCTTGGTTTTCAAATATTCTCAGCAACTTAACTGCATTTTCCAGAACAAACATTGCTGTTCCTTCCCTCTTGTAACAAATTAATGAAGATCATAAGGCTCCCACACCAAAATTTCAACCTCACATCTCTTCAATGTTAGTAACAGTTGGACATGGTGTTTTCCAATATGATGTGTTTAGATGTAGGTGTAAATAATGTAAACCATCTGACAGATTACAGTACACCATCATTAGCCCATGCTTGCTATAAGCAAACTGCTGCTAAATTTATTTCAACTTACGACAATCTAATTCATCAGACCTGTCAGGGCAGTGAAATACTTTGTCGCATCTCTGATTCAATGGGATGCACTGCCCGCGTTCACATCGGAATTCACCAGGTAGGCACGGATTTGAAGCTTGGTGTAATAAGCATTAATATGAGCATGCGTAAATTAGGCATGTGGGCAATCAAGTGACCAGTATAACAGATTAATGTTAATCAAGCAAAATCCTTGGAGCTATATTTTCTCTTTGGGTGCTATTAATCTTTCATGTTAAGATCGGAATAAGCTATTTCATGTTTGAAAGTAAACTCTCTTGCTCTCAGGAGCAGACTGTAAAGGTCCTCAGACACACTATCTGTATAGTGAATAATGTGACAGATTTGGGCCACACAAAGGGCTCTTGTAACAAGGCCTCCTTGATGCGTATCTCTTAAGCCAAAAAACCAGTCTGCACCTGTTCACTATCTCTTTCTCACAATGTTTCTTTCTCTCTTGTCTTCTCTCAAATTCATAAACAGACACCAAAATAAATCAAAATATAAGCAATATAGAAAAACCAAGTAGGACTTGAACAAAACACAAATGTACCCAGCTCAGGAAGTTCACAAATGAAAACAGCAAAATGATACAAAGTCTTACATTCTCATCCACAGCCCAGACCTAAATACAAGCAAAGCTTTAGTATCCTAATTATCTTTGATGAAAAAAACAACCAAAGCATTATTATTCATTCCCAGTAATTAAAAACTTATGTGGCATGTAAATAATAACATATAACAGACAAAAGTCCTCTGACAAATGAGCAGCTGAACCCAGACAGCATGGCTCTGATCCACTGTGAAGTGACAACATTTAAAGCACAGTGGGTGTTGGTATCAATTTTTTTTTTTAATTAAGCCAAGGGCAATTAAAGAGACATGGGCACTTGATTATCTGTAATAAATGATGAGTACAGCATAAAATAAAACATGTTATTATCAGCATATTAGTTAGACTGTTAGATGCCTGGTTAAGGTAAAAAAAAAATTCACGATTCAGCTTCAGGCTTTCAGCTTAGTATACATTATCTTAGTATTCAGCAAACTAAAAAAAAAGCAAAAAACTGATAATTTATTATAACTCATATGCTCATGAGTGAAAGCTGAACTTTGTGAAATAGAGAGCGCAAAGATCCACATGCCCTCTCTGTAAGGAATTTGCTTTTTCCCTTGGCACCTGACTGTAGATGATGTGAAATACCTATCTGGTATTTAAAGCTCATAATAATCATACCATTAAATGGAATGTCTGTAGTAGTGATGGTAAGATAATAACTGTTTGGGCTTGTAGGATAAGAATTTCTGTTAGGATAAGAATAAATTGCAAAGTGATGTGCTTTTGGCCTAGACAGTGTTTATACAAAGTAAGGAAAATTTAAGAGGTAATATTTGATAGTGATCATTTATTCTATCAAATTGTACAGTCATTGTATTTAATTTTAATTTGAATTCCTGGAATGAAGGCAATGTCCACCTTCCATTAGTGCACTTAATTCTCTACTTCTAAAAATATTTGACTAAAGAGAATATCATGTATTACCCATGTTACTGCTGTGCAATAGCAATATACTCTCATTACATCAGTTTATAAAATTCTATGACCATTAAATATCAATAATTATCTCAACCTTGCAACATTTTGCCAGCATGGAAGATTTTGCTGATAACCTGTGCATTGTCAAATCTGCAAAATTCTCATCAGTAAATTACAAAGTGTCCTCCAGAATTTGGACATCTGATTCAGTACACCACTTGAGAGCTGGTGTAGTTAACTGTAGTCTGTGTCACGTGGCTCAAATAGTGGTCGTCAAATGAGTATATAAAGGTTCCAAGTAAAGATAAACACAGTAACTGTTTCTGTAAATCTTATTCCAGAAAACCCGTGAACCATAACGTGCACAAATTTTAAGTCCAAGCAGATGTTAATAGCACTACACAGAAGTGTAAAATTATGTTAGAATCAAATATTTTTTTTAAAAATGTATAAGAACCGCTAAAAATTAATTAACTTTGTCATTTTTCTGTTATGAATTACAAGAGGGCAAAGCCAGGAGTAAAATTTAGTGAAATCAAAACTAAAGTTTGAGCAAAGCTGTGAGGATGGTGTTGGGGTGGAACCATTCTCTCTTGTTTAAGATCTTGTTCTAAGAAGAAAACATCATTTCCTAAAAATGTCAATTTTCACAATAGGTGCCGAGCGTGTCTAGGTGAGGACCCTAATCTCTGACTCCTACAGTACTCTCTATCCAAGATACTTACGACATCTATATTCATCATCCCCACCAACGCAGTCTGCTCGACTGTCGCAGCGCAGGGCAGCGCTTATACATGTGCCATCTAGACATCTGTACTCATCAGAACGACACTCTGAGGCTATAGAGGAGTTATAGATGCATGTTTACACTACAAGGGACGCACAGGTACATGTTAACACAGCAAGGGGAACACAGGGTACAAGTTAAGATTAACTACAGCAAGAACAGAAGATTAGAAAATTAACATAGCAAGAAAAGTAGAGGGTGCTTGTTAAAGAAAGGTTATCATAACAAGGAAGTCAAAGGCTGCATGTTAACTCAAGGGATGGATGGACTGGAAGAGAGTGCCGTGTTAACACAGCAAGAGAGGTAGGGCTCATGTTAACAGAGCAAGGAAGGCACTGCTCTCTTAGTTACTATGGCTCAGCAAGCAACTGCCAACATGCACAAATGAATATGGAGCCTAGCTTTGTATGGGGCAAATGAAAATACTGACACATGACAATCAATTCATTTAAACGCCTGCCCTTCTTTCCAATTTCTGAAAGGTTACATGATGCTTCTAGGTACTGGCTTTCTGCAATAGCTTTGAACAGTTCTTTTAACCATGTTGGCATATGGTGGAGGTGTGCTGCAGCTTTGGTGATTACAGCCCTGACTGACACCATTAGATGTTATCTGAGCTTTATTTTGTGAAGCTTACACAATCATGTTACAGTTATGTACACGAAGTATGTAACATCAGCAGGTTGTACAACAAAAACCTAGTATAAGTTGTGGGATATGTATTCAGTATGAAAGGAATTCCTGATAAAACAGATCTGGGCTCATTTCAGAGGAAGCTTTTTATGGGTACATATGCAAAATATTGATGATGTGGTGTTATCATGAACTGAGCTAAAGTCAATGTTGCCATCTGACCTCTGTCTGTCTCTCTTAATATTGCCTTAGCGCTTGGCAAGAGAAACTTCCAAATCAAGCATATTATCAGGAGATCCTTTTGGCAGCTTACTACATATCCCTAGGAGCAAAAAATGATGTCACCTACCAACAGGTCCACAGTTCTCCTCATCTGATCCATCTGGACAGTCAACCTCAAGGTTACACAGAGCAAACAATGGGATACACTGCCCGGTGGTACGGCAGGTGAACTGTTCATCTGTGCACTCAGCTGGAAGAGCATAAAAAGATGTTAGTTTCCCACAGTCACCAGTGTCGGAGATGCCAAATCAGCAGGTAAAAGCTTACTGAAACATAATGTGTTCAAAGAACAAAATGCAGTAAAACCTTGCAAACTCGTGTTTCAAAGGCCAACTCCAAAAATTTTGAGATTGAAAGTAAAATTTGATATATAATGCCCTCAGGGTCAGAGCATTACCATACGCATAAAATATTGAGAATATATGAGAAAAGTTTCTGAGCAGATGAGATTCAAAGTCGTGAGGATTCAAAGTCATGAGGTCCTACTGCATATAATATATTAAAAAATGCTTACAGACTATATGGTGGACAGTTCATATAAATTGACATCTCTGTCATTTACAGCAAGAAAGGACTTAGACCTGAACTAATAGCTAAAGCTGGCACAGAAAGATGGAGACCAATACCAGAATGTAGAAAAGGGAAAGTGATGCCAGCACACTGACAGAATTGACAAAATGAGAGAGACACTCACAAATATAACCTGTGGTCTGAGGATAGCATGTCCTCCTTACCTATGTGTGTAACTCATGATTCCCTTTATTTGTGGACCAATCCTCTTTTATAACTATTCTGTTTACGATTCATCTTTATTCCTTATTCCAAAGTCATCTTCAAATCATTTTAGTTATCACTAACACCTCACTAACTATAATCATTTTTGAGAGCAGTTCACTCTCTTGCAACAGCAGTTGCTTTCAAAGAAAACTTATTCCCAGCTTCAGATGAAAATTGCCCAAATACTGACAGTTTGATGTGTTCTTAACATTGCATCAAGCGTTTTTCCTGATGCTAGTAAAAACAATCAAAATGATAACTAAGAGTACTAAATATCTTTGGTGTAATTCCTATATGATGCCAGATCTGAAACATTCATAGTGAGATTGTACAGTAAGTTTGCAATTATATTACTTACTGAGTGCAAGAACTCCAAAATTATAAAGAAGGATAGGCCACACTATAAATTCCATGAAAAGTCTACAACTGTCTACCCAAGACGTCCTGAAATCCTACAGCATTTAATTTTGAAGACCACAAGTTAAACAAACAACTTCTCAAAAGTTGTAAGATCTGCAGACTCCACCTCAGAAGTTTAAAACTGTAGAGAATCTACAGAGATACTTGACACAAGGTTTTATACTAACAACAATGATGAAAAAAAAAGTCTGATTGCATGACGAAACAACGGACCCTCCCAGCAATTCCATTCAATGCACTGAAATTGTGAGAACAGCAGGATGGCTCTTAAACTAGAAAAAACATATATCAGTGTTATTAAACTATTGCTTACACTACTTAAGATAAAAACTGGAAACTTTCAGCACAAAATCTGCAAATGTTTAGGAATGGCTGTCATCAGCATGTTTCAGCAGCAACTCTGACCTACATGAATCCAAGAACTCATGGGACTACAATCCTCTGGAGCATGCGTGCACTATGGGAATTATTGCCTCACACTGAAAGGTCTATGGCCTCTTGTGCACATACCAACTTCATAAATTGGCAAAGTTGGTGCCATCTGTCCAGTTCACCTTCTTGTGACTGATCTCTGCACAGCCTGGCTAGCCAATTCAAGATGGTATGCACACCACAGGTCAATGTGTGGGTTTATTTCTTTTTTTTTGCATCATTAGTGTGAGCTTAGAGAGGATACGGTACCTTTCAAAGTAAGGATGGAATAATCCACCTCATTTCATTTTACAAGAATCAAATTTTCCAAATAAGGGAATCCCATAAGTGCATGGCCTCCGGGTGATGTGCCCAGTTATCAAGCATTGAAGTATATTTATTTAGCGCCAGCCACAATGCAAATTCTACTGTGTGGGTCTTGAACGTAATTAAATATTGTCAATGAACCAAGCAGGACATGCAGAGTAAATGTGGCTAGCTCTGCCAGTGAATGTTTTTATCGATGGAGGTTCCAGACAAACTTTGATTGTTATTGGTTAAAATGAGAGTTGCTTTTGTCTTGAGATATCAGCGAGTCCACTCTTGTCTTGAAATAACAGAGAGTCCATTGTAATTCTATGTTGGAAGCGGGCATCAAAAGCACTTGCACGACTCACCCACCTAAATACGAGGCAGTTTTAGCCTTGCAAGTAATGTTTTAAGACAGCCTACGGATGGTGCCATCATAACAATCATATCTGGGCAATTTTAATGAATGAATGAACACAGATGGTACTGGCACAGTATCAGTATGAATTATTCCATGTTTGAAAGAGCATGGCAATAATGTCGCTGTATTATTCCTCCTCATAAAGCATACTAAAGCTGGCAAATGATATGAAAAGCAATGACACTGGCAAATTCAAAGCATTATATTGGTATCTGCACAATAATATCACTAAATCTGGAGCATAAATAGTGCCACCACAACAAATAATTAATATCTTTAGGGGGCAAGATTACCAAGTTGACAAAGATATCACACATACTTTTCTCCCCAAGGGAAAGCAGAAAATTGGGACACATACTTTACCACACAGCACTAGCTTTAACTCGCATGGGAAGCATAGTTTATGTATAAACGTATATACAGAGATGGAACCTTAATATTCTTTTCTTTTTTTTTTTCTAAGTTTTTAGATGCAGTACTTTCATCTGTGTCGTTTATTCCTGCTGCTGCTATTACTGTTGTTGTTGTTGTTGTTGCTGTTGTTGTTGTTGTGGCAATCTCATTTTTTTCTAAACAACACAATTCCAGTGTAAACAGAACCTGTTCCATCCCTGTATGTAAGAATGTCATACAAATTTGCAGGGAATTGCATCATACTTTACACACTCTGACTCTATTATACATGACTGCACCACCACACTATACATCTGGGATCACAATTGAAAATGTATGAGGATAAAACACAGCAGAGTACAAAGATATACACTAAAAGCGCCAAAGATTTAATGTTATAACACTGCAGTAAACTGAAAAAACAGTTCACCAGTCACATCGCAAGACTGTCAGACAACAGTGCTTCACCGCAGCATGTGGGAATACTATTCTGTGACATTATAACACAAAACCACATCACCATACCACTTGAACATATTCATCTGGGATCACTACTTACAGAGGATGAGGATGAAACAAAGCCAGATACATTCATGTATATCAACACTAAAAACACTGCAGTAAATTTGGCAAATTGTAATTCAACAAACACATTACAGCAGCAGTGTTTGACAGCCGGACACATGTGTACTGTTCTCTAACTTTAGGGTACAAGGCTACATCAACAAACCACAAGACACTATGCACAGGACCACTATTCACAAGAAATAAGAAAGACACAGTCAGACATTTAACATGTTCATTTTCATTAAAAGCATGGATAGTTGCATGTTATTATACATCTCAGTAAATTGACATGACAAATCTTCACCAGACATATCACAAGACTGAGAGATATCAGCGCTTCACTGCCACATGGTAGGGATGGGTGTGTACTATCACAAAATGGAAACCAATCAGAATTACATACGTTTATAACATACATCTAAACATGAGTAAATATTAAAATGTTTTACCCATTTATGAATAAAAGTATTGGACAAATCAAACTTTCCATGATTTTTATTTTCAAACGCTTTCCCCCTATATTTTTTTAATGTTCTCCCTTATGATAAGCTAAGGAAAATGTTCAGTGTGGCCTAGGCATTAACCAAATTAATTCACTCTAAAATTTTATGGATTTAATTGCCCACTACTTACACGTACTATCATGTAAATTTCATTCATCCTTAAGACGATGGCCTTTGTCATAGAATGGCTCTAAATGTAGAATTTCATCCTCATAGCTCTCAAAGTGACCAAGGTTAAAAAGGCAGTGGAAATTTTCCCATCTA
Source organism: Ellobium chinense (assembly GCA_033807755.1). NCBI lineage: Eukaryota > Metazoa > Mollusca > Gastropoda > Ellobiida > Ellobiidae > Ellobium > Ellobium chinense. The sequence continues at coordinate 834,822 of JAWQUT010000221.1, forward strand.
TTCACATAATTTGACTCTGCACATGTAGATATCTTATTTCAATGTACAGTATTGTACCAAGACGTTTATGCCGGTGTGTGTGTGAGCAAATGTAAGACCATAATATTTCAAAATTGTAACCCTGCACAAGATTGAGCCCCATAGAACTGTTACTCACTATTTGTCAAGTCTATATGGTTAATGCTTTTGCAATCAGGCAGATACACTTTGCACAGAGCAAAAAGAAAGTCACAGACTTTATAGTGCGGCATGCTACATGCAAGCTAAACTGTCTGCACTGAGAATGGTTTTCCCTTAGGTTTCACAGTGCCAGCTTTCAGTTTCAAAGACTAGATAAACCATCATACTCCCTTCCAAGAACTTCTTCACTTGCCTCTCTCAGCAGATTTTTAATAACACAATGCTATAACTGTGCACTGAAGGAAATCTGATGACAAATAAGCCCTCTATCTGTGTTAACGAACCATTTAAGGATCTATTTTTGAGTTCTGTTATTTCTTGTTTCTTATCTTGCTATCCTAATGTCCTAGGTGCTACTCACTATCTCTTTCTCCAGGTGCAATTCCTCATCTTTAAATCTGGTAAAGAAATTTATGCTGTTTGGCATAAGTCTACATGTAAAACTTAAGTCCAAGCCTGTCCCTCAAGCAATAAAACTTATCATACTCTTCACAGTTGGAAGAGTCTTAGAGAAGCTAAAAGGTCTTCACTGTAGATTTGCTCCAGTTTCCAAGACTGAATTTGTGCCTCACATCAAACCCAGAACTGAATTATTATATCATTTTAACGCTGCATCCACTTACAACCTATCTATAGCGATGAGTGCAACTATTCATCAGATTCAAAATTATCAGATAATTCTGTCTGGAAGTGCTGGCAGCAAGAGTCATGAGTTTCAGTAAGAAGTTTGAAAGTGTAGACAAACAGCCAGTAGCAGTTTAAAAATTCATACAGACAGCAAATAGACAACATTGTAGGAACAAGTTAAGGCCACATTCATACATGCAACCCCTATCACATGCCAGCTGATAGGAGATATCAACATAGCCATCCCATCAAGCAGCCGTATCACGTGTTGACTCCAATGACCAGATTACTTACTGCATCTGATCTCGTCTGAGCCATCGGGACAATCCAGTTGTCCATCACACCTCAAAACACGGTTGATGCAAGTGCCGTCTCTACAACGGAACCTTCCTTCTAGGCAAGGTTCTGGCTCAGAGGTTCCTGGTTAGAAAAATCGCTGAACATGCAGAAACATCATGCAGTTTTACAGAATTGTGGAAAAATATTAAGGCTATATTTATCTCATATTTAAAGTGTCAAAAAAAGACCCTTAAAAATACACCTGTGAGCTACCCTGATATGTCCTGGCCCTATCTCTTAACTCACTTAACTCAAAAAAATTTAAAAAGTCCCCCAAATTTTGTATTTAGAAGGATGGAAAGTCCTTCAATTTAAGGAAAATGTTCAAATATGCCAGGACATGACACGAAATGCTACCACTGTTACCTATCTATATTTCCTCAGAATTCTGATTCTCCAACAAGTATATTTTTTTTTCTGAAACTTTCAACAGGTTTATTTTTTTGGCCTTTAAAAAGATTACAAACAATAGGAGTGACGGTCTGATGTGTTACTCATGTGAACTGGAAAAGTAAATAGAAGTGTAAATTAAATAGTGTAACAGGAAATGAGTGAATTGTCGTGTAATGTGAGCACTACATTACAAGGCATAATTGTTGCACAAGGTGAAATTAAGAATGCAAACATTCACAAAAAATAAAAGTGAGTGTAAGCAATGCAAAATCAACCAAAACATGTGCCAATTGGATTAACAATAAGCTCAGTTTCAGCAACAAAGCACACTCTTTTCTCAGAAGAAATCAAAACAACTCAGAAAGTCCGTGAAAACTCAAAACCTTGTAGTAAACTTGTAGTGAACTTCTTCCCCAAGCAACAATTTTGATGTCTTACTTAAGCATGCTTCACTGTTAACAATAAACAAGTTGTCATTGCCTCGTTGCAATAACCATGTATGGTCATAATATTAAAAACAAAAGACAAAAACACAATAAGGATTTTCTTGTCACAGTGTGAGTTTACTTATCTACCGATTTTGCTCAAATTTGTTGTGTGAGTCACAAATTTAGTGTAGACGGTCTTTTTTAACCCAGAAGTACCTCCTGTCTCTGAATTTATAGAAAATGGGTTTTGTCAATATCCAAATGACTTTCCATTTTTAAGACTGGCATCCATATACATGAAGTCAAATTAGTGTGGTATTTGCAGCCAAGTTGGGTTTTTAGAAAAGGAGCTGGCTTCATTTAGTGTTTTGTTTTATTCTCAGCTTAACACTTAAGTTTACATATAACTGACACATTTGAGCACAATAATTATTAAAAAGGAGCAGTGTAAATATATGTACATGTGGTTTGGTTGTTTGCTTCACACGAATAGCTCTGCACATTTGTAGTGTTTTGACTAGCACAGAAGAAAATAGAAGCAGATACAGGGTCACTACACTGAGGCAATGATGTTCTCTTTCTTTTACAGAATCCTAAGAATGACACCTACTTCCGGCATACAAGCTACATTCACTAATACTATTAGAGGAAATAAATCATCTCAAACATGAAATTTCCTCGGCATGGCAACTTTGCAGGGAAACTGGTACATAACCCCATCTTATTTTCCCGATGAAGATCAACAGAATTTTGCAGGGTTAGAAAAACAAACTAGGACAAACAAATACTTTGAGACACAACTGTGTCCCGACCATCACACTGCAAGACTATAAACTGGGAACACAGACCTAAAACAACACAGACATTTTAAATATGTCACTGAAGATTGAAAACAGAACAGGCAAGAGCATGAGTGTGAAATAGAACATATTCTCAGAGCAACCAGTTGTTGTCTGACAAATTTTTTTCATGTTCTGACAGTGGTGTACAGGACAGACAGTTATGAACAAACAACAACAAACAACATATCATGACTGGAAGGATGGTGGAAGCTTATCTAACTATTTAAATGATAAAATACAAGCTAGCTTTACAGGTGTTATTTGTAAGGACAGACATAGAAATGTGTTATTCACCTATGGCTATCCAATCTACAGTGCCAAATCAACCCCCCCCCCCCCCCCCCCCCNAAAAAAACTGAAAAAAAAAAATGACAACTTCAGGTAACTTGATGAAAATGTTGTACCAGAGGAAATGACTAGCAACCAAGTTACAGAGAATTCTGCTGGGAAAGAGAAATTTTTCATTTAAGGCATTTACTAGTTTGCAAGTTGCTCATAAGAGTGAAGTCAGCTGGAGACTGGCAATTTTCCACTTATGACATTGTGACTTCCTACACAAAACCTTGAAAGCTTGTGCCAGATTCTCAGAGGAGTCAAAATTTTAACCTCTGATAGAGACAATGAGCAGAGTTCTGCTGCAAAAAGTAAAATTTTCACCCAGTCAAATGTCCAAATAGATGATATGACCTGAGTAACATTCTGCAGACCTGTTGATAATTATGACCTGTGAAAATAACCAAATAAACAGCGTTCACCCACTTACGGCAGTTTTCTTCATCAATACCACTCGGGCAATCTCGTTGGCCATCACACTGATACTCAGCTTGGATGCAATAACCATCCCTGCAGTTAAATTCATTTGGACGGCATGTGACTTCAGTTACACCTGTAAATGAATTCATAAACAATTATGCATTTCATTGAACAGAACGTTGATTATGTAGAAATTAACTGAACTGTGTCTCTACTAACATGGGGATACCAAGGTTTGACATGGCATTCAATTTCCTATAATCCTCCATTATTCACTCATGTTATCTAGACTGAAACCGTTGAAAGTTTGACAGAAAATGTAAATGTTGATGACTGAAATACAGGATACAATTACCCCTCTGCACCCATGGATGGTTGAGTGCTAACATCGTGATATACAAAGAGGCTGCAAAAGCAGCTAGGAGAAACCAGATCTGAGAGGCTGCTACAGAGGTCCTGCACTAAAATTGCGAGATACCCAGTAACCACAAGAGTAATCAAGGGATACCTACATTCTTTCAGAGTGTTCCATTCTTAACTAAGACAACCAATGAAAATAACCCTTCAACATTTCATGTATAAAGTGTGTAACCAAACACGGACCTATTAATATCATGCATGTTTGATTGTGTGTGTGAAGGTGGAATACTGGAGAGAGACAGAGTGAAAGACAGCTTATATGTAATGATTTTACCTGTACGAATATGAAAACAAAATATTAGCTTTTGGAAAGTTCTGAGCATCTGCTAAGAAATCTGATATCAACTTTATAAGGTATTTGGGCACATGAGGTAAATATAACATTTAAAGAATACAGCACCAGAGTGGAGTTCTGCTACAAGTAGGTCAGGAATGTGTGTATGTGAGGCTGGAGGTCATGGCATTCTGCTGTATTTCAAAGATAGAGATTTTTTAAATTCAAATTTTGTCAGGATGCCAGGTATTTTTTAATCTCAGGAGATCCTGATTCAAAGGTTTACTAATTAAAATATGGAACTGCATTTGGAGCAGGAAAGATATCAGAACACAGCATTTGTTGGAGAATAGCAAACAAGGCCTGTGAAAGAAACACTTTATGGAGACAAAATGTCAGACAAGGAAACACTAAGAAAGGATCAATATGAAGAGAGAAAGAATGGAGGAGAATAGTAACTCACAATGAGACACTGCCAGAAAGGTGAAAGGAAGAAAAGGGAGAAAAAAATGGGGAAAATGAAAGAAAAAAAACCATTTTTTAATGTTTTATTGGACTAGGGACGGGGCATGGTGGAAGGAAGGGTCAAACATTACTTCGATCCTAGCCACATGTGATCAGTGCAATTTACAGTGGTGAAATGGTTCCTTGAGGACAAACAGAACATTCAGAACATTCACACAAGAGCTTAGTATGTTTACAGCACCTGGAATAATGCCTCGGTAATCCATTACAGCCCTGATGGAGAAAGTTGCATTTTCAGGTCTATGTGTAATTGCGTCAATGTTGAAAGGCACAGCCTCCTCAACCATGTCATCATAGAACTGTCAAGAGAGACGGACCAGCTGATCCTTGGCTCGTGCCAATACATGAACATTACAATATATACATCATTCCCATTTGCTTCATTAAAATTTTCCAAGGCACTTACTTTCATGGCTCAATATTTCTGACATCTGAATTGCATTTAAACATGCAAATAATTGTTATTTCTCAAAGTGTGTAAGCACTTAACCTTTATCCTAAACCTATTATATCTGCTTTGTACTGTATCTTATATAATACAGCATAATATATATTGTTATTAACTGAAGATAGTCACAGTTCCATACAAAGTAATATATGATTTTTATAACTACAAAATTCATGATACTCAAATCAAGTGAATGATCCATGCTGTGTCATCCGGAATTTCAAAATTTCCGAGTTCCTCTTTAGCGCAAAGGGATGAAAAATTACGCACAGAATACATTTAGGATTTACCTGAAGTTAGACCTTAATATCTGGATGTATATATGTACTGTACAGAGTATCTACCCCTAAGCAAAATCTATATTTCACAGTAAACTTGCCATGCACAAATGGCTGAATACTTCATACAACAAAACTGTTCATTGATTTCTTCAATATTTAAAGCATTTTATCAGGAAAGTAGTGTAAAGCATTTTATCAGGAAAGTAGTGCATTTTATCAGGAAAGTAGTGCTATTATCAGGAAAGTTGTGCTACAAGAGACAGGCCAAAAATCACCAGTGGCAGCATGGTCATCATTAAGAGACAGGCCAAAAATCACCAGTGGCAGCATGGTCATCATTATCATTATCATCATAAATATCACTATCAATGTAATTACCACTGAATTGATACCAACCTGAGCATAGTAGGTCTGATACAACTCATTTGCGGCTACAGCGTCATCAGCTAGGGTAGCTGTAGCAATGACGTTTTCAGGTGTGCTGCGGGGATAAAATATACCAATAAAATCTCCAGGTTCCACAGGAATGGGGTAGTCCACTTCTACCAAATTCACTCCAACAGGAGCATCTGGGAGTTCTGTTTTCCTGACCAGGACAAATTCAGAATCTGTTCTTTGCCTCCAGACACCCACATATGCTGTGCCTGTAGGAAAAATTACACAAACATTAGGATATAACTACAATATAAGAAAGAAACAACAATTAAAAATTTCAAACTGAAGATGTTTTCATATCACCATATCATATTCATATGAAGTATCTGTATGAAATTATCGGGCCATTCTTTGAATATTTCTTTCAAGTAACTCGAAACCTTGACAACATGTTTGTAGCACTACTGCATTTTTAATATACAACAATGAGACCACTACTTTCATTCCTTCAAGTTACCAGGACTTCAACAACTATCATCCATCAAATCTCCATTACATCCAGAATATCTACTACTACAACAAATTGGCATTTCTTTCCCAATTTCTTGTGATGGATCATTCACTCCCTTACAAAACATTTCCATTATTATTATACACATAATAGATGAGACAACAAATCCACAGGTTAAGGCAGTGTATTACATTAACAAACAGCAAGTCAGCTGACCAAACTGACACAGACTGGCTCAGCATCTTCTCTAGGTCATATGGGTTTGGGGAGACGATTTGAGAGGACATCTGTAAAGCCTTAAGGAGGATTTTAGGTTTTTCTTGAATAGTGCTAACTTTGGATCACAAGAAAGAAAAGAAGACAGATGCATGCTCAATGTACTGGACGGGGCGATTCTGAAATTTAAGGGGTGAATCGCACAGTCTGGAGAAAACTGCTGACTTATAATTCAGACCTGCAGCAGAATTTGTCATAGTAAGCTTAGAGATTTAATTAATGCAAATACAAGAGATGTAGGAGATATATAGCCATGATATATGTGACATCAACACAGATCATCACCGCCAAGTCATCCATACAAAAGACATCAGATCCAGAAAACAGTATGGCAACAAGGGCATTCTTGTTGCAACAACCTACAAAGAATTACCATTGTACTGCTATCAGTCTCCAAGACAACAGCCAACAACAACAAACCAAAAACAAAAAAAAACAAAAACAAGTGGATTGCAAGGATTGTAAACAACACAAAAAGAAGGTGCTCCTTCAAGAAAAAAAAAAGGAGGGAAAAATGACAACAGTGATTTTAAAAAACAGAGTAAAAAATTAGGTAATCACTTAATATAAAGAGGAATACTGACAACTATGACTTTTGATGAATAGAACCTCCAAAATGAAAGATTATCTCATGACAGGGCTTAAAAGAATGGCACGTCATTTAATGCAACGAAAAATGGAATAACAGTAATCTTCATTTAATGCAACGAAAAATGGAATAACAATAATCTTCATTTAATGCAACGAAAAATGGAATAACATTAACAATAATCTTCATAAAATAACCACGTATCAGAAAAGATATCTATTCATATTCTAATGAAATAGGAATTTTTCCACACCAATTTACAAAGAAACAAGCAACAAAAACAGGTAGTCACTAACCATCTTCTCTGAGTCTGTAGTACTCCCATCCCACAACGTTGCCCTGACAAGGAAAAGCATTGTTGATAAGAAGGTTGGCCCAGTTGTTGGCCCTTCCGGGCAAGGCATCAGGTGTACGTCCAACAAACTCTGGACACTGTACTTCAGCTATTGTGGGAAGGAGTTCAAAGAGTTCACAGTTACGCAATGCGCATGATGGTATGAGACAAACACACGAGTTAAGAAAGACAAGAAATGAACAAGCATGTCAAAATCTGATGATATGAATGACATATTTGAACCAGTTTGAATCTGGGAAATTATTTGGAGAAAATAATGGTAAGCCTACTTATAAATAATACCTAGAAATTCAACTGTAAAGTACTACTGTGTTTTTCTGTATGGTTAGACTATTGCTGGCATGCGACAGGTCAGCATATCAATGGGTCAACAAAATCCTCTACAAAGAAAGTAGCGACGCATGATGGCATCGCCTAATTGTGGAGTTTGGCTCTCACGTAGAAAACTAGAAAGACTGTTGCAAAAGCCAAACGTTCATGTGATCAAAAAATGATTATTCAGAGTTTTGCATCGTGTTTCTTTTTTGTGCATGGATATTCCATCAACCAGATTACATGCCAAAATGCAATAACAGTGAGCCTAACACATAGTAGCATGGAAACAGTATTCAAAAATAAAGTCAATGGAGATCTGTCAGCCTGAATAAACTGCATTGTGTTAGTTTGTCAAATCCGCGGCAAAGGTGAAGAAAATAAAACGATGTTGTTTGCCTTAAGAATTAAACTACATGTATTTGAAATAATCTTCAGTAAGTGGACTCAAAACCTAGCCTCAAAGTTAGACAACATTTATAAAACTTGGCTGTGTGTCTGTTAAAACCTTCGATCTCAGAAATACTAATAACGCAGTAAAAAAAAAAGGCATTTATGAAACATATTATTGATAAAACTTTAAGCTCTAATATTAAGGAAGATGGCTAAACATAAATATAAAATATGTATGAACATATTATAGCAATGCAAAATCCTCCTATCTGGTGTTTATAAACCTAATTCCTTATGCTTAAAAAAAATACATTCATTAGAGAAAAGTGCTGCTTTCTAGATCTAATCTATCATAACAGCAAAATGGAAAAAAAAAAACCAACTTAAATCGTTTTGTGATGACGTGAAGCGTCTGCATTGAAGCTGTGAACCACAAACTCATCGCGTGCTCGTGCTCGGTAGCAATTTTTAAAAAAAAAGTCTTTAGATGTGAAGTCACAAGCAAAAGCAAAAGGCTGTAATAAAAGTGTTGGGTACATCTACATTTCTTACAGAGAAAATCATGCACAAATGCTCTGAAAGTGATTTCTCAAAATTCAACCCATACTACAATTATTTCACAACGATAACTGCAGGTATCATAAACCTGCATGGGACATATGCTATCACACATAAGTAAGATATCTAGAAATTAGTTGGATAAATAATTAGATCGAAATCTAGATCTATATCATAATATGAATCTGCTGGGTTCGATTCTAATAAAACACTGTGATCCAGAATGCAATCTTTGGCTAGTCAAATAACTGCACTGCTTATATTAATTAGGCCCTACATCAGTCCAAAGGACAATGCAAATCGTCTCAGCAAATTTAAAATGTCTCTACAAGAGATCTGTTTCTAAATGTTACACTTTTTTTAAGGGAATATAGAGGCCAGAATCATTCAAAACTGAAAACTGAACACCAATGTAGCATGCAGAAAAAATATTTTATAAATTACACAAAGCGACTTTTTTAGAAGTGCGAATATTGGCAAGCAAAGTGCGAGCATTCTCTAATCTATCGACCACCAACAAAATCGTGCTCTTTGTTCATAGACGCGTGATCCTGCACCAAGGCCCAAAAATGAAGCCGTGAATTCTTGACAAATAACATATAGAAAGGATCTTAAATATTGCATCGAACTTACAACACCGTGATTCATCTTCCCCGTCAGGACAATCTCGTCGTCCATCACATTCCCAAACTTTTGGTATACAAACCCGACTCACTGTACACATGATATCTTCCGAGCTGCAGTCTGTACAATCGTCGTCATTTGTTGCAACAGTATACAGTGAGGAAAGGTAAAACTTATAAGTTTGACGGTTGAAAATGTGCTGACAAAAATGCATGCGAACTGTGTAGTCGTTAGTGCTGCTTCCATTTTTGTTTTTGGGTTGTCTTTTTTTTTTATAACTTTTTCAGCCATACACGTACGCTTTGCCTGTGTCGTTCTCTTGCTGGATAGCCTAACGAATGTTGCTTTCGTTGCTGTTCTTCTTGCTGCCTCTGCATTTAGATACATGTATTACAGATATATTGTTGTTCTTGTGGTTGTATTTGTTGTTCATGCAGTAACGTCATCACTGTTGTTGCTGCTTGGGCAGTTGTTAACTGAAGTGGGGACTGCCAGTAAGATTTTAACAGACACATGCCAGATCAGCATGCAGTGTTAAGCACTCTGTTTACAGCTTAAGACACTCACACTCAGTAAAGTTTATACCACTCAAAAACACTTTAAGGGCCGCCGTGATATTATATATTTTTCTCAAGTTTCTAAATTGGCAGGACAGAAATGATTTCAAGTAGCAGGAATGGTATGCTATCCCTCGAGATATTTTGAGAAGTTCAATCCTTTTTACGAGGCACATGTGTTTGGGCAATATCCAGACCATTCTGATTTCGCTACACTGTAGGCCTAATGATCACCTTTATGAACGATGTATACACATTTAAACTCAAGCTTTACCGAATAGAACGGCTTGTTCACAGAGTGGTCACAGAGGATAAATGATCACAAAATTAAAACCTGATCGCCCAACACATATAGTTTATTTCTCAGCGTAAATGATATTTAGGCCTACATTATATGGCCCACAAATTCTTTTGAGTTGTAATATTATTTTGATTTCTGTCCAACAAATTCTGAGCAAAGATCAGACCTAGTGTTCAATGTTCTCTAAGAATCGCAGGCATTGCAATTTACAACAGATGCTGCGAATACAGCATACCAAACAAGAAAGATTTGTATCAGGAACCACTACAAGACCTATTCAATACAAGTACGACGTGCGACATGCAAAAAAATCTTCGTTTTGTTTCACAGATTCAGTGGCTATTAACAGTGTCTGTCATGTCTCATTTGAATTTTCACTGCAAACACACAAACTCAAAATGCTGACTTTATATTAAAAAAAAAAAGAAAAATATCTGCACCTACCATCAAGAGGTCTGAATGAAAACCCATCTAGATCGACACTGTTGGATCCAATTGCTCCACTACGGATCGCCTCTTCCAGCACCCTTCTCAAATCTTCCTCACTGGTAAATCCTTGAGATCCTAGGTCAAAGGTCACAAATACTGACCCCTGGCTGAAAAATCAACAAATAACCTATGAAATCAAAATTATAAGATTAAAAGAATGGCCTCCTCTTTCTCACACTCGGCTGTTCGGAGTAACTCATAGCATGTGCTCTCTAACGGTAGCCTGATATAACCATGTACTGTTCTGCACATGTGCTCAGCCGGCAATTTAAAATAATATTAAAAATTCTTCTAGGGTCAAATGTTATTTATTTTACTTAAGAGGAGACTCGCCGACACTTCACGTTCGGGTTAAGCTAGTGCGGGGCCTGTAACATCGACACTAAACTGGACACCCCGCGCCGACATTACATGAGAGAGAGAGAGAGAGAGAGAGAGAGAGAGAGAGAGAGAGAGAGAGAGAGAGACAGACAGACAGACAGACAGACAGACAGACAGACAGACAGACAGACAGACAGACAGACAGTAAGTAAGTAAGTAAGTAAGTAAGTAAGTAAGTAAGTACCAGTTATTTTCATTATTCGTATTGAATTTTTTATTTTTGGGGGGTTTGGTGTGAAGTACCCGTCGCAGACGCTCGCCTTCCGTAGTGTGGTTACAAATAGCGCATGAAAGTGTGTCGATAAGCAAGAAGTTTGGTCAAGGATACCCCATTTCACCCCGCACCTTGTACGCTATTAGTGCGTAGCCCTGGAATATGTGGGGCCAGTAGCACTTTTGTTACTAGACCAGGCTAATCCGCCACCGTAACCTTAGTGTGAAAGAATATGCCGCTGTGTTCTGTGGTTTCATATACAAATATTATTACTATCAATACACATGAGGCACTAATAAATTATCGAGCTCACAGGACGCTGCTTGATTTTTGTTTATTTTGGTAGGCCTCCTGTGATCTTATTTTGTGGCTGTGAGAAAAAAAGCTCCAGAGATATGTTTTATCATAAAGCAAAAGCAGTTAGATCTACTGGTCTAGGCTTTAGAAATGATGAAATTTCGGGGTGACATTTAGATTTAGATTTGCGCTGAAAACTCTCAGAGTTCAGAACGTTTTTAGTTAAGTACCGTCTGATGTAATATCATCCTGGGACAAAGTCTTAAAAAGGCTTACTTGTAACACACACGCACATCATATTCCATCACAGACATGGGGTGCAGCTATTGCCTAATGCCTCATACAGATTATGAAGACACGTTTTCTAACACACTTCAGCCACTGTGGTCTTCTGTTTCCTAAATTACACTCAGTGTCTGAGACACCGCATCAAGTGCATGGGATAGTTCACAGGGCAATACTTCATAATCATAGTTCGTTATGCTCATGACACGCTGGCTCATTTACGCTGCCATAAGATACTATTCTATATAGACTTAACATGGAAGTCCAGTGTTTTCTTCTTTAAGTTTCAACACCCCCACCTCCCATCCCCCAACATTCACACATCACAAAAAAAAAAAAAAAAANAAAAAAAAAAAAAAAACACAACTGAGCGCCCCCCTGATCTTCCCTCTGTTTCCCCCATGCACTTCAAAGTCTGCATTACTTAAGAAAAACTTAAAATCTCTCTAAAAATTTGCAAATCCCCTCTCAAATTTATCACCGGGAGGGGGGGGGGGAATAATTATGTCTTCGCCAATTCAAATGACCTGGAGAAAACACTGAACGTTTGTATATAAATCTAGACCAAGGCTTGGCATGCCGGTGAAAACAAAGGGTCATGGAAGTAGAATATGCTCCCTGTATAATGGTTTGTGAACAGGGGTAGAAGAGCTTGAGAACATTTTTCATGCTTTCCCGTAGTTCGTTAATTATCTCACTTTATCTCTTCTTTTCTGGTCAGGCTGAGCCAGATCTACAGAATATCAAATTTTATCAGCTTATCCACAGAGGGTTGTGTTGTTTGCACCCAGCACTACATTTCATTCTTGTTGATCCCGGAACTCCGCCAAATTTCCTAGGCTTTTTATCACTACATTCCCATTTGGAGCTTGTTCAGAGTTCGGGGCAGGGTTGGGGTGGGCAGGGATAGGGTTATGGCAGAAACAGCAATTCTTGGTACAGTCCACAGACATTATCACTGTATAGGAATTTTCTCAGATGTGCTGTCCTTCCCTTAATCCTAAACTAAGTTCTATGGACCAAGTTCTAAGCAGGAGTGTCATAACGTTGCGCATGAAGGAAGTCAGTCAAATGTATGCGCTGCCAGTGTCAGACAGCCTAATTATGCTTCCAATTAAGCTTTAGATAGGTTTATACATGATTCAAGAGCAATATCATGGGACGCTCCAAAGGGCTGCGCCGATGATTTGGAAAAGGGGTCGAACCCAGGAAGTCCGTCTTATTTCATGATCAAAGTCTAGAAGCTGACACACTCCCGAATTTGCACGTTCTAATTGGCAGAGGACGTAGCGTGCCGTGTGCAGATTATTCAACCTTCTATTAAATCTGCGAAGTCATGTTGACACCTTTTGAGCTCTATTTCTGGTTAGGAAAGCTGATGTTATAATTATTAAGGTAAAGTGGTTTATTTATATANATTATATATATAATTATAGTATAAGGAATAAGGTCCTATCATAGCCTATAAACTCTGCAAAAATATTTGTCCCAAGTAGGGCAACTGCTATAGGGAACAGTAAATATATTCCGGTAGAAACGTTGTGAAAGTCAAAAGGCAGAAATTATAATCATACATGATATCACCAAACTTATTCTGTTAGTCATAGTAGACCTATTTGTATGCAACAAGATCTTAAATAAATGTGTCGGAGCAAAGCTCGACATATCAATCACAGTGTAATTCAATTTCTGTCTCGTTTGGGTCTGAAAACACCACTTAATGAATGCAAGGATGCATTAATTAATGCATATGGCCAAAGGCCAGGAGACACGGTGTTTCACATGATAAACTGTTTTGATACGACAACTTTCTTATGGCAAACAAAATAAATATCTGGCGGATTATCTACCCTGTTTAGATCTATATTTTAACCCTCTTATTAATACTCCAAACAACAATCCGCATTGCCTGTATGGCACTTGCCTGCCAGATCAGTGTGGCACTAAGTTTAGAGAAAAATTTGCACAGTGACTGAAAAATGTGCATTGTGTCATTTTGTAGACAATTTAGGGTCGTAAAGGTCGTGGTTTGGACCCTAAATTTACATAGCGGAGTGCTTGAGAGCGACCCAGTGATCTACTGGTTTTCGACTGAATTGTGCCCTTTCCATCGTAAATTTAATAAACGGCTCCGCACAAGTCGGTATAACGGAATACTTTTAAATTCAAGCCCTTTTGGTAAGTGTTGCCATTTATATACTACCATTTACAGACAAGAAGCCTTGTTTGCGTTAACTGTTTGATTTAACAACTGTTTGATTTATGTTGATACTTCACCAAGCAAAGTCAAACTTTACTACTACAAAGCAGACTAGATCTATTCTCTGTACAGTGACTTGAAGGCAAAAGAATTCTTCATGCAGAAAGGGAGGTAAATTGAAATGGGGGGAGGGGGGGTGAGTTTGTTCGATCTTGAATCCTTTTGCAATCTGAGCAGTAGAGTTGAAGACCTTTTTTCGTAGCCAACAGTCTACATTTTGTTGAAACCGAATGATTTCCCATTGTGGAGATACCCCGTATCACTCGAGTTTCAGACCACCACACAAACATAACATATTCGTTAGATATTTGAAATTATTATATTCGGATAAGCCAATATACTTCATAGCAGGGGAGTGGACAATCCGATATCTTTCAAAATTATATCAAACCAAATAATTATGATGCAGAGCCATGTTCCATTCAGCTTCAGTCCTAAAGTGAGATACAACATACTTCTTTTCCCATCGACTCATTGACAACCAACCATCTTTATACAGAAGATGAGTACATCGGCTCATTCGTATTTCAATCAATCAATCAATCAATCAATCAATCAATCAATCAATCAATCAATCAATCAATCAATCAATCGATCGATCGATCGATCAATCAATCAATCAATCGGTCGGTCGGTCGGTCGGTCGGTCGGTCGGTCGGTCGGGCAAGCTGGCAGGAAGTCTGTATGTCAACCAACCAACCAACCAACCAACCAACCAACCAACCACCAACCAACCAACCAACCAACCAACCAACCAAACATGCTTCATAAGGCTTTGGACGTGAAATGCCTCTCTACTCACCTAAATTTTAAAATAGTGACTATTTGCTGCCCTGGTATATTCCTAAATAAACTTTCTATATCCCTCTGTAATCTGGCGGCCATCCGTTGGAATTCTTGGCTGTCTCTGTCTGCCAGTCCAGGGGTGTATATTAAATTTGAAAATCTTATTGTCACTCGGAAGTATCCTGGGGAAGAATCAAAAAGAAGACACAGGTCATTGTTTGGCTAATGGTTGATGAGATAGCCTATGGGTAAAACCATGCTGACAACGGAACCCGACGGTCAAACCGGACCGTCTTCGGCCCGCAAAATTGGCCTCCCTTGCTGCCGCCCGACGTCTTGAGACGACACCGGTCAGACCGTCTCCGATAGAGCGTGTTCTATCTATTCTGACCGTCGGGCGCAAGGGAGGAAATTTCAGCTACATTTCCTCTGCATAGTTGTGTCCGTTTACCCGTCAATTGTCTATAATTAACCATAGCGCAAAAACTTAACTTCTTCGAACGAACGTCGAAAGCGGCATTGTCACTTGTTTAGAAGAAAGTCTTCAAGATGGATGATGAAAAACTTATTCTAACGGTAGAGCAAAGATCAGCTATTTTTGACAAACGAGAAAAATTACATCACAACATTGTTAAATAAGTGTTTGGCGATGTCTTTCCATGATGTGGACCCCAAATCGTCTATAAGGGTATATTTTATGTCCTTTTTCGACCACCACCACAACAACAACAACAACAACAACTTTCTTCTTCTGCTACACGCTATGTTTGTAGTGGTATCTTACCGTCGGTTTCTGGCGTTAGCATGGGCGGAGAAAACGTTAGGTCCGATCTGATCGTCGGATACCGGCGTCAGCATGGTTTTACCCTAAGCGGCATCATTGATGACTTCGTACGGATTTCATTTGTTACAATGGAGTGCGTAGATCTAGTCCTAAAATGTGCAGTGACAAGCCGCCGTTGTGTCTGTTGTTCGCTGTTACTAGTGTTTGTCGTTTCTATGGTTACTAACAGTGCTATGACAGGGGTTAAAGAACAAAGTTTTTATATCATACTGCCCCTTGGTAGACTTGATTCGACCTAAAAGTTGGGGCCAAGACTTTTTTGGACAAGCCGAAGAGACCGATCACGCTCATTAAATCTACATTCTGCAAGGATTCGGCAGATTTTACGGTTGAGAAATAATAACACTGGTTAAGATAAGATAAGATAAGATAAGATAAGATAAACTTTATTAATCCTTCCGGAAATTTGTCTTGAACAAGTGCACAAAGACAATATTATTATATTAACAAACAATACATCAATAGTGAACTCTGGTAGACTATAAAACTAACATACAATGTCATACTGACTCATAATACGCAAACATAACACACACACAAACACACCGCACACATACTCACGCACACTCACATCCGTACACACACACATACACATACAAACCACACACACACACGCATCATCCATACACACACACACACACATGAGCCCACACACACACACACACACATACATATATACCTACACATATCTACTAACTCTCACATTCTCCCAAACACTTTATATACTATTACTCCTATGTTTCTTTGACGTTGAAGGTACAAAGGATTTACTGTACCGCTCGGTTCTCGCGTAAGGTTGTAAAATACGTTTACTTCTTTGAGATTTAATATATTCGTCATATAGGGGGTGAGTGATATCATGAAGTATATTTCTGGCTTTCTTCACGGATATTTTATCATACAGATCATCGAAAGATGGTAGATCATTATTGATTATCTTTTCACATTTATGTATGATTTTATTCAGTCTGTCTTTGTCTCCGCTTGTAATACCTCCACCCTAACAACTGATCCCAAATGTTAAAATACTTTGAACGATGGCATTGTAAAATATGGTCATTACAGTTGCGTTCACATTAAATGTTCTGAGTTTTCTGAGAAAATACAGTCTCTGGTTAAGTTTTTTACATAGAGAGCCAATATGTGGATGCCAATTTAGCTTCCTATCGATGGTAATACCAAGATATTTATATTGTTTAACCACATCCACAGATTCGTTTTCTATAGTTAATGGTAGCGTTGTATCTTTCTTAATTCTGAAATCGATTATCAACTCCTTGGTCTAACGTACGTTCGACGTCAAGAAATTATCTGTACACCATTGCGTGAAACGCTCCACTCCATCACGGTAGTTCCCCTCTGAGTTGAGCAGAAGCCCTTGAATAGTTGAATCATCAGCAAATTTAATTAAAGTAGTATTTGCGTGGTGACTACGATAATCGTTGGTATATAGTGTGTACAATGTCGGGTACAATACGCAGCCCTGGGGCGACCCGGTATCCAACGTTAAACAAGAGAAACAAGTTAATAATTTTCTTTGCTACTGTGGCTGCTGCTGCTGCTGCTGCTGCTGCTGCTGCTGCTGCTGCTGCTGCTGCTGCTCCTCCTCCTCCTCCTCCTCCTCCTCCTCCTGCTGCTGCTGTCATCGCTGCTGCTCACAAGTTCGCATTTCTCATCAGAAATCACTGAGGTGTCTTTCTCACTGGGATGATAATAATAACGCGCTAATCCATGCAGAGGTGTACTTTTCTGTATCTGAAGGCCATAAATTCATTGTTGCCGTATTTACCTTTATGTATGTGCCAAGAATGGGAGTTAGCAATTGAACTGCTTGTTGTTACCGAGGGTAATAAATAAGACAGCGAGAATTGGCAAGGAGCATAGATTTGACATTTTCTTTGTTTAAAAGAAAAAAGCGAAACACAAAAACGACACACATATACAAACCCACGGACAATGAAATGCTCGAAAGAGAAGGTAAGGGAGTAAGCGTGTAATAGACAGACAGTGTTGTAATCACATCAAAAAGATGACAGAGAAACTGGAACACACAGAAGTCATCGCTCCCTGTCCCGACCCTAGAAAAAAAATGCTTGAAGCAACTTTTTTTTGTTTCAAACTTTCCCCCTGTCCCATCAAACATGGTCAACCAAATAAACGGCTCTGGAAATGATGATTAAACAAATGAAGAGAAAACAGCTCCTTCTCCAAGAACTGGTGACCTAAGCTCCACGTGGCTTTAAAATCCTCATTTAGCAGTAGCAAGTGCTCCATTAGGCGTGCTTCACATCAATAATCTCTGCGCTCGCTGAAAGACTCCACGAACAAACAAGAGGAGGACAAGGAAAGATGCACTTACAAAGAGGAATATCCAGAGATTTGACCAAGGGTCACACATAGCAGCAAAGTGATTAGAAGGTAAAGATATGATATTTGCCTTTTTGTTAAGCTACGCAAATATGTAACCTAAGAAGTTTGCCGTGCAAACAATCAGCAGAACATAGATGACTCCTTTTATCGTCATACCAACAACTTGCCAACTAAGCGCCTTTAGAAATCGGTCTAGAGACAGAACGGTTCCTCTTCACAGTAGATCTTAACCACATCTTTTGCATCCTAAGCAAAAAATTGTTGACAACATTCTACAGTTTATAGTTTACCTTTACTTCCGGCTATCTCCAACGTTTCCTCATCCCCCTCCAAACTTGACTGACAAGACTTCATCCCCTAGGGCGATTTCATTCGCATGGCACGTTCGTAGTTTATATTACCCCCTTGCCCCAACCTCCATCAGTTCACATTTTCGCAACCCTGCGGGTCTTATATTTATTTTCATATTTATATCTCCTCTTCTGGCATCTTCCAATATTTCATTCAACATCCCTATAAACCCCCTGTGGCCATCTGACAGATCCTTAAGGTTAACGTTTCCCTTGCCTTCGTCTCACAATACAGCCTGCAAAGAGGATAAGCAGTCCAGCAGTTCTCAAAATTGTGCAGCTCATCAACTCCAATCAAGCATTTGAGATATCCGCTTATGGCTTCGCAAGATCCTAGCACGTTGAGACTCTGCCAAAACTGACAAACATTCGGCGAATTTCACTGCTCTCCCCGTACAATCACTGGCCGACCAAGCACTGTTCGAGAATCACTGATACAGTCTATCCATTCGATTACCCCTTAGTGTGAAAAGCCCTTCACGACTTACCTACCAGGGCAGAGGTCTCAACTAATTGGCAGTAAGGGAGGGAATAACAAACGAGATGCCTACGAGCGTTAACTCTTCCCTGCAAATAATCTTTAACCGACCTGCTGATCACTAATGGCCGGTGGGTGATAACACTGACCACCGCACGTGCTGAACTCCTAAGCCTACCTATGCAGGTGAGCTTCCACGAGCCATTCCGCACAGACTCAAAGAGGATAAACGATGCGCAGAACTTTTAACAACAAAACCTTCTATCATGACCGGATTTCTTCCGGCACGTGGAAAATAAAGGGAGGACTGGCTTGCCAAAACTGGACAAATATTTTGTTTTGAATTTGTACTGTGGGAACTGCGGGACAGAATGATAAGCGGGTTTGATAAAAAAAAAAAAAGTGAAGATCTTGCTGAGGTAGGCGAAAGCTGGAACCAGATCTTCTTGTAAGTCCGTTTGTACGTTTGACAGGATATGCTGATTTGCATAGAAGCAAATTCGTGAACTAATGGGACAGAAAGCCATTTAATCTCATATATAATATACAAATGGCAGGAAGGGACGGACATGGTAAGAAAGTAAGTAGAATGAGTACTTGCACAATCCTGCATAATTGTTTGAAGAATCACCAACGACTTTAAACTACTAATTTTTATGTGTAATGTAGATAAATTTGTTTGTCACGTAATACCAGCATTCAGTATAATGGGCATTCAAATACCAGTGCATGTTGTAGCGGGATACATCGTAGCGGGATACATCGAACCAGCCAAGCGATTCCATCCATCCATCCATCCATCCATCCATCCATCCATCCATGTCCAATATATAATCAACTAACTAACCAATCAAGCAAGCAAGCAAGAAGTCTCTGACAATTATAATTTCAGTTCAAAAAGTCCAGGACTCAAGTTCAATGGCAAATCGCCGATCCATCGGAAAATGGTCAGGGATTTCGAATACGCCGGAATTCTATTTACGGCATCTATCAACAGGTCTGGAATGACGATGTGTGGCTGCTCATTAGGAGACATGGAGGAACCACGGCCCACTTGCCAGGGAAAGATGAGCGATGCACGTGCCCACATTATGATAATTAATTAATCAGACCCGATTAGCCAGTGAAAGCAGATTCATGACAGATTCCACATGCCTCAATGCGCGAATTGGTAAAGCGAATGTGGCTTCATGCCATATACCACATGCCATCTCTTCCACTACTTCCGTGTTCGACACTCTACTCTACGCTCATTTATGTATGCTAAGTTAGCCACATACGTAGCTGAACACACTTCCACACAGACGCTCAGGATTAGTCGCATGCATTCACTCACTAACATTTCTCCAACCCTTCCTCCCCTACCCCCAAATACATGCACATATACACATGCACCTTGGGGTTATAGGTGTTACTTAGAGGGGAACATGTGCAATGGTGCAGGTGTGCAGAAATGTTAAAGATCGCACGAGAGAAGGCTAGCAGGACGGTGGGTGCAGGAAGATAAATATTCTTGAAGCGGCACCTGTACGAGATGTTACATAGATAATGTCATGTATAGGTAGGCCTTATCATCACCTGTGAGGAAAGCTCTGCTAAGGTAAGGATAAGGGTAATAAATTTTGGTGAATACTAAGCAAGCTCGGTTTTGAATGTGAGCACTTGAGATTAACTTTACAAAGACTTGCTTACAATGAGACGGTTGGTGATTAACAGTCGTACTGATGGATGGGTAGAACAGGCAAGCAGACATTGGCTCTAAGGACGGATAGGCTGATTCTAAATGTGTGAGTTCAACCAACAAACGAGTGAGTAGTACACTTCAACAAAAAGACAGACAGAGGGAGCGGGGAGACAAGAGCAACGAGAGACTGCGAGGAGAACCATAACCATGAATGAAGCAGCGGTATAACGTAAAAAGAACACTGAGGAACACAGAAAAAAGTGTTTTAAGTTTGACATCTGTTGTAGGGTAATTGGGGGTCACTGAGTCCGAAAATGCCATCAGTTTTGCGATATCAGGTCAAATTTTGATACACTATCGAAAAATATATTATGGTAACAAACAGGTGAAATCAGGGGACATAACCATCAGAATCACAAAACTTGTCAAGGGAAGTCATTGCATTTTTTTTACTCCAAAACAAATAATGACCTGTGTTTTAGGCAAATGTGGTGTAAATACTGTTGTTTATTCTGTTTTTTGTTTTAGAATAATTATATGTAATTTTGTTTTTAAATTAAATTTTATTTTAACAAAACATACTAAAATCAAAACTAAAAATATGAATTACATGCATAACTATGAAGCTAAAAGCTTTAGTAGAGGTCTATAATTCTCAATATTAACATAGATATAAGTACTGTAGTTTTTTTGTGTGTGCACAGCAGTTTGCAAAAAAGTGAATTTCTTTCAAGACAGGGGAACCGTTCAGAGTTAAGTGTTTATCATTGGTGGTTTGTTTACCCTATGTGACGCGCTTATTGCCAAAATATCTGATTGAATGAAACGCAATTTTCATAATTACCTTGTAGTGAGTCATTGATTGATACCTGTCCATGTTTTGGTTTTTTTTCAAAATCATTTTGGTATAATCACGGAATAGGACCGATCTTGTAGCTAAACTAATGACTAAATGAACTGTATTAATGCAAGAGCGGTCCTGTTCCAGGAGATAGCCATCATTTTATTATAGACTTTTGCATAATAAGCAAGAAAACTAATCCTCATCCTATTACTTTTCGGTACACACAGTGTGATATGAAAACATAATAATGAACCCATAGAGATGTATCGATATCGCTGTCCTATAGAACAAAACGTTTGGCCTGAAAGAGAAAGCCTAACGGTGGGTGAGAAAAACATTCATGAAGCTCTTGAGGAAAGAGAAAGAATTGTCTTTCCCCCTCTCCACATCAAGCTTGGCCTCATGAAACAATCTGTCAAAGCCCCTGACACAGATGGTGACTGCTTCAGATACTTAGCCGTAGCCATTCCTGATCTAAGTAGTGAGAAGTTGAAAGCCGGTATTTTCGATGGACCACAAATCAGGAAATTGATTCAAGATCCACATTTTGTACTATCTATGAACAATACAAAGAAACAGGTATGGGAATCATTTGTGGATGTTGTGAGAAACTTCCTTGGGAACAGGAAAGCTTGGAACTATAAGCAGATTGTTGACAACATGCTCAAACATTTCCAAAAGTTAGACTACAATATGAGCATCAAGGTCCATTTTCTCTTCAGTCACATCGACAAATTTCCATTTAATTTGGGAGCTGTGAGTGATGAGCAAGGAGAATGTTTCCATCAGGACATTAAGGTGATGGAGGAGAGATCTCAAGGGAGGTGGGACACACATATGATGGCTGACTACTGCTGGAGTGTGATGAGAGACTGCCCTGGGACACAGCATTCCCGGCGTTCTTTAAAGCGAAAATTTGTGCCTTAACGCTCTTGCAGCAAGTAATCTTTGTCAAGACAATAAAGTCTAAATGTATTAAGTATTTTACACAAGCCTTAGACAATTTTAATGAATTTTTATTTCCTAGGGGGTCGAAACAGTTGTAAATTAAGCCTTATCAAGGGTGGTAACTCATACAGGAAAAATTTGACCTGATACAGAAAAACTAAGGCCAGATCTGGAATCAGTGACCTCAAAATAGGGGGAAATGGGTCTCAAAGTGAAAACACTTTTTAAAAAGTTTATTTTTGTTCCCCAGTGGAATCATATCTGGAGATCGAGACAGTCCAGTTCTGCCAGACCTAATGGCAAGAAAACAGCAAGTCATAGGGTCAAAATTGTGCATACAGGCTACGTAACACGCACGTATGATAAGTTATTTACCAAATAAAGTGAATATTATGCTCTAATAAGTAAAGAAAGGTAGTGGAGAGGGGAAAGAGAGGAAGGTAGAGGGC